>CM036756.1:71416042-71747375 GCA_020796225.1 Arion vulgaris | reverse complement strand
GTGTTGTTTGGTTTTTTGCAGGTTGAGTGACCTATCTCCATATCGAAGTAGACTTCAGAGAACTGAAATTTCTATCTGGTATAGTGACACAAGGAGAAGGGGCAGAGGACAAATGGGTGACAGGATTCCAAGTGTATTACAGCATTGACTGTGTGAACTTCAATCCATATTCAGAGAAGCAGGATGGAAAAGCTAGAGTTTTCAAAGCTAATGTAGACTCCAATTCCCCGGGTCATAAATTATTTTGTTCAAAACATCATGGCACAGTGTATTCGCATTCTACCAGTTACTAATCATCATGGTGTAGCTCTGAGGTAAGTTGTTATTTATAATCTTGATCGGACCACAATGTAGAATTAGATAGCTATTCTGGAAATTAAAAACTGGAAATTGGATCAGAATGTGTTGATGTAATTTAGCACAAATTTTTACATGAAACAATTCATGGGGAGGCGACAGTTGGGTTATTTTAATAGATATTTTTGGCTTACCCTGTCTGCTGTTAGTCTGCGGCAGTTAGTACGGAATGTGTTAAGGATCGATATTAATGAAACATGATGTGCATTATTGTGAACAATAACAAATTCATACATTTATGAAATTTCTTGATGACTGTTTCAGATTTGATGCATTGGGCTGCAATCCGTCAAATTTGAATCCTGGTGTTCCCACTCGACCACTTCTGTATACCCCAACTCCATCATCTCCTTGGGTAGGCACAGGCAGTCCCACACCTCATCCTCCTAGCACTAATGTACCAACTGGTGTCACTCTAATTTCACCACCAAAAGGTGAGGCACAAGCATGTTTTGTTTGTTTAAGTGTGAATATGGCATTATAAGTTACAGTTGATGCTAAAAATATGCATGGGAAATTTACAATTGTTTAATTTATATACATTTTAGAAATGCCTGATACCCATGGGCGTGAGCAGTTATTACCTGGTAAGAGATGATCAGCTGTCATCATCATCTTCTTTGGATGATAATCACAAGGCATTTGATGGAAGGATATACAACAGTCAATCTCCTACATCTGGAGGATCTTGGATTCCTGGGTGAGAAAATATAAGAAAAAAACAAAAATAATATTTTGTTGACAATATTTTGCAATTGTTTGTGTCAGGTAGTTGTTTTACACCATATATTTTCAGTATGCTTATGTTGCACATACTGAACTCTGATATAAGACAATATCTGTTCAAATGCAAGGAATGCATTTTATTTTTAATTTAGTTGTGAAAGAGTTTATTTCTATAATGACAGTAATGTTTGTTATGTAGTAGAAATTTGATCTAGTTCAATACAAGATAAAAGATTTGCTAAGAAATGGGAATAAGCATTAAACTATTACTACAGAAGTGACAGAAATGGACTGATGATTGTTCATTTAAAGGTTTGAAAAGATTTTTTTTTATCACACTGTGACCCTTGTCTGTTGTTAACCTAACACACAGTTTTTTATCAAAGACAAACTTCATTGAAGTTAAGGAATATGGAAGATAAGTTGTAAACAATGTGAAGTCAGAGTTTCTGTTCTTTTTACCAATACTAATTACAGACTGAAGGGTTTCAAGTTGTTGAAATAGATAAATGGAATGCGTCACCATTGCACATTAAAGTTGAGCCACAATGACAGTTTGTATTTGTTAATCTGGCATCACATAATATTAATAATATGATGTTTCTCTCTACTAGACCTGAGGCTCAGTCTTGGATAATGGTGAACTTCTTGGAGCCTAAACTGGTGTCAGGAGTGGTGACTCAAGGCAGTCCAGATTCTCCTCGCTGGGTTGAGCAGTATTATGTTTACCTGAGCATGGATGGGAAGACTTTCAATCCATATACAGAGTTTGACGGTGATAAAACACCATATCTCTTCACTGGGAATACAGATGGAAGCACACCAGTCAGAGGTCTTTTCAACCGAAATATCATCGCACAGTATGTGAAGATTGTTCCAGTCACAGCCTCACCAAATGGCATAGGTTTTAGATTCACTGTTGTTGGCTGTCACTAAGAATGTTCCACCTCAGTATATACTAACACCATCTTCACCTCCTTCAGGTCAACACCAACACCAGGAATAGGGGTTATGGCGTGCCTACAAAAGCAAGCAGTAAGAGAGTTTAACATCTTGTTGAGTATATAGTGAATGCTACTAGGATCAGTTTTTGTTTATAGTTCTTTTGTTTCATGATATGTGAAACCTGACTGTATAAAAGTATGTACTAGTTAGTATCAGTAAGCTGTGTTTGTTTTACTGGTCTAAACTAAGAGTTAGTTTTGACTGAAAAGAGACATTGTGTTTTTCAGGCTGCGACATTCCAATGGGCTTAAGCAATCCAATGGTCATCAGCGACCGGCAACTGACTGCATCTAGTTACCTTGATATCAATCATGTTCCTTCTCGAGGACGCATTTACACTCAGAAAGATGGATCTTTAGCTGGAGGCTGGGCTCCTGTGTAAGTAGCAGAAGTAAAGAGATAAGATATTTACATTTCTCAGTTGTATTTACTTGCAAAAGTGATTTGTTAGCATATTTTTGTGCAGAATTAAGTGTGCCTTGTGTGAAGCAAAAAGAGATTTCATCAAATGGTTCTAAAAATGCTTCTTTTAGTGTAAATGTTGAGAAAATGTATTGAATGTATAATTTGAAATGTTTCAGTGATAATTTCTGTGACAATTTCTTTCACACAGTGTGTCTGACAAGAACCAGTATATTCAGGTAGACTTTCTTGCACCATATGAAATATCTGGAGTGACCACACAAGGTCTTGCAGATGAAGAATCATGGGTTGAGAAATACATTGTGTATTACAGCACTGATGGTGTCAACTTCCACCCTGTCCTTGACACTTTGCACAAACCATTTGTATTTAATGGAAATTCAGACCAGCACACACCAGTTTCCAACTTTTTCTCTCCTGTTGTGGCACGTTATGTCCAGATTCGACCAGTGGAGTTCCATATTTCTATTGGACTGAGATTTAATCTGTTTGGATGTGAGGCTCCAAGCCCAATACCAGTTACTGTGACACAGCTTACTCCACTACCAGGTGCAACATCAACACGTAAGTTGTGTGTTACATAACTGCTCATGAGATAATGCTTGTGTTTCTTGAATATAACAAACAACAAAAAAAGTTAATTGAACTAAAGAACATAAAAGTCAGCAATCTACTATTTCCTGACTGTAAGATGTTAATATTGTGAGAACTGGTTGGGCATAGCAATAATGATCTTGCAGCTAATAGTGAATAAACAATTGTTCATCTGTGGATTTATTATGTTTACATGTGTCATTCAATTATTAAAGATGTTTATCTAGTTCTAAGATATATATATAAATCTATACATATATATTTTCAGCACATGGATGCTTTTACTGGTCACCATGGGTCAGTAAGAGTGTTCCAGATCAAGTTTCAGGAGAAATAGAAACTCTTTGAGGAACCACTTGTTACAAATGCTTGCACAAAGGATTTTGTTGTTGGGTCAGTTGTAGAATGATTGCTAGATGTTTTGATATTTGTGTGCAGAAAGACAAAACAGAAATCAATGACTTTGTATTGAAAATTTTCTAAAGAAATTGAAGATGAGATCAGAATGATAGAGATGAAAGTAAATGTGTTTGTTAGTATGACAAACATGGTGTAAATTAATTGTTTTGAAAGAATCATTTTTTAAATGAAAGAAAGTGATGGTGTGAAAAAGTTGTGCATAAATATCCAGCTTGTGACTAAAAATTATTTTCTTACAGATTTGAGTGCAGAGTGAGACGGACAAGAATCATGTGGGATCCAACCGATCCCCTTGTTGAGTGTTCTCTGGATGATGCAACACTAATGTGTATCGCAGATACCAATCACATATGTGAAGACTATGAGGCGGTACTGTGACATTTGTTCATTGACCACCATACAGCCCTCGACACCGTCACCGCAGACATCGACTACAAGCTTAAATGGAGAATCTTCAACACCCAGTGTTGGAACTCCTACCCACCATTGTGTAAATGGATGGTCATCTTGGATCAATAAAGCTACTCCTACAGGAACAGCTGGTGATTACGAAAAGATGACAGCAGAAGAAATTGCAGAATTTTGCCCAGGTGGAAGCATCTTTGAGGTTGAGTGTAGAGATGCAGTTACTGGAGACAACTTTTGGAGTTTACAAGAGGCAACATGCACAATAGCAGATGGTCTGGTTTGTGATAATATGATTGCCATTGGGGTAGAGTGTCATGATTATGAGATCAGATACATGTGCAAATGTTCAGGTAAGCTTCTTTCAGTTTTTAGTGTCTGTTGCATTTTTAGTGTTTTGTAATGTTTGCACTTTTGCATAACTTGGTATTTTTAAAACTGTCTGAAATATGTGAGCTTATCTTGCAGTGAAATAATCATGAGGTAAACTAGTTTGAGTAATTTCAGCACTCTTTACTACAAACTCATGTCTGGATATCTGTATTGTGTTGTGCAAAGATGGGGAGATGTTTGTTACTTTTTGTTTTGGAATTTATGGTTTGGAAAAAAGATGATGTGTGTAACTTATATGGCAAGGTGTACAAGTAAATCCCAGTTAGGAATGTATAGTGTGTAAGAACAATTTCCATTCCTTTTGTTCTGTATCCTTTGCTTGATAAAGGCCATGTTGTTGAAACTTTGCTGTAACTTGTTATTGTGCTTTATAAAACTGCACTACTTATTTTGTTATGTGTTCCACCTTTGCTACATAATTTTACTGAATTATTACTTACATCAAAGTTAATATACTGCACATTTTTTATGTAGAATTTTGTTGTATTTATCACTGCAATGAAAAGAAATCTTCAAGAGATGTTGACATTTGAATATAATTTACCTTTTACCTGCTTGATTGATTTTGTACATAAATGAGTCACATGATAAAGTATTTAATGAAAATATTTGCAATTATCAAAATATATATGTTGAAATACTTGATTGGCATTTAAATACATAGCTGTAAGATAAAATGAGAATGCTTGTAGTAGTTTTGTGAAACTAAATGTTGTTATTAAGAAAGTATTAAATACATTTATATCACAGCAACTGCAAACAGTACACCCAATCCAGATCAGCAGATTCCTACTACAGGACATTCTACTAAGACATCCACATTGGCACCTCCTACTCCATTTGTCGAACCTCCTGGTGAGCTATTTTGATATTAATGTAAAGACTGTATCTTTTGTGTAGGTTTTGTGTTTTGATTGACTACAGCTAGAGGCTGGTCAGTTGTATTAAATTTTAGACATCCATATCCACACTTGGGACGGAACAAAATACATAAAGAAATGTTGTAAATACATGTACTGTAAGACTAGAACAAAGTGAATAGTGTTAGACAGTAGAATATATCTTACAGATACAAATAGTGATCACAAGTTTAGGTACTGGTAAAGTAAAATATGCTGACTGATGAAAAAATAGTTTCTGCAGATTCATCACTTGAATATAAAAAAGTACAATAGTAGAAAATTCTTGTTTAATAAGAAAATAACTGCTAGGATATGATGGGCCATACCTTCCAAATGCAAGCTTTATTTGAAATCAGCTAGCGACAGAGTTGATGTTAAATGTAATGATCACCGGTGAGGAAACTGTGGGAATGAAAAGCAAGTAGTAGTAGTAGTGTCAAATCTACTGATGTTTTCATTGTTATATGTTTTTAGTTTTATTTTGTTTCATGTGCATAAGAATTTGAAGGATATTTGTTACATTTTAACATGAACATGTCTGATGACTTCTATACTGCAGACCAGCTCTGTAATGTACCCATGAGTGTGGACATACCCAACTTGTTGCCAGATAACCAACTGTCCTCATCCAGTGATTTCAACCCTCAGACAAGAGCCTATCAAGGCAGGTTGAACAACAAATACTCCTCATGGGTTCCCTAGTAAGAGACTACATTTTGTTGATTTATGAAGTTGTACTAAGTGTCTTGTTGAAAAGAGAATGTAACATTTGACAATTATAATTGTTTGCAATAAACATTCACTGTATAATTGTTTCTATTTAAGAGATAATTTGAATACTTTATAATTATCTTTTGTTGTTATGAGTTATAAATGATATTCATTTGGGGCAACTGGATGATAAAAAAATGTAAGGAATTTGTATAGAATAGAACTCTGATTGAATTTGTAGATACCCACTTTCAGTTTTTGCAAATTTCTATAACTTGACTGTTGAGTTTGTAGACTGGTCAGACAGTTTTTACCAGAGTGACTTCACTTAATTGTCCTCAGCATTTTTGACACACACCAGTGGCATCAAGTGGATTTCTTAGAGCCTCGAAATCTGTCAGGTGTGCAGACTCAGGGTAGTCCAGACTATGACAGATGGATATCCACCTACACTATAAGCAAAGCACGGATGGCTATACATTCTACCCTGTGCGTACCGAATGGTGCAGTAATCACCTATAGTGGAAACTCAAACAGGGATACAGTTGTGATAAATTATTTTCCACATGTAAGTGAATCACACAGACTATGTGCAATTGTACTTTATGTGGGGCATTATCTACTTTCATTTCATGGAATGACTATTGTAATTGATGTTGTGGTGTTTATATATATTTGATGCCCGTCTGCCCAGCGTGTTCGTAGCGCGTTGGACTACGTGGTGACTATCCTCTGTGTGTGTGGGTTCAATTCCACAGGATGGCAGAAAAAGCCACAGATTCCCCAGATTTAAGGTGTTCATGGCACCGAACCGAAGGGTTACGATGTCCATGGCA
The DNA here is from genome assembly GCA_020796225.1 of Arion vulgaris. Lineage (NCBI taxonomy): Eukaryota > Metazoa > Mollusca > Gastropoda > Stylommatophora > Arionidae > Arion > Arion vulgaris. Next base: position 71,740,603 of record CM036756.1, on the reverse strand, counting down.
TGAGCTGAAGAGCTGAAAAGCTCAAGTGCTTCTGGATCGAAAAAAAAATAATATAAATATATTTGATGTAGAGTTGCATCATGCTGATAAGAGTTGATTTGTTTTTTTTATATTGAAAATGAGGGAGAGGATATAGCATTGATTTATTAGTTCATGTATTGTAATGATTCTTTGATTCTGAGATTCTTTGTTTTTTTTCTGTGAAGAATGGCACCTCTTCATGTGACTGTAAATGAATGTTGTGAGTTTTAATAGCTGTACTCTTCATTAATCCTCATTAAACTGTAAATATCTGCAACTGTGCATTGTAATACAATATTGTTATTTCTATTAATATATGCAGGTGATTGTAGCAAGGTATGTGAGGTTATTACCTGTAACGTGGAGTCCATCTGGTCCAGGCGTGAGATTGAATTACATTGGTTGTTTCGCATCATCTTCTACACCTACTTACTTGGTGCCTTTAATATAAGTGTACCAACTCCTAGACCTGTTACAAGCTTCTCCAATGGTCCTACTCCATTTCCCACAAAGTATCCAACTCCTGAACCAAGTGAGTATTATACCTGATTCTGTTGTGTATTGGAGCTGGAAGAGTTTGTGCCTCATTATTCTGAGTGAAATATGAAATTAATTGATAATTGCATGCCATGGACACATGCTAAGGTAGTTATAATTTCTTTGCTCCAAATATGAGAGTGTACATTTGTAAAAGTATGACATAAGTATTTTCTTTTGTTAAAAAATTGATTGGAAATCATTGCTTATCCTGTGGCTTTGAACAAATAACATTCTCTTGGCAACTGTGATCTTGTAAGCAACAAACATATATATAGATGAATACTGCTTTGTTGGATAAAGATGAAATATCTTTACTACTTGTGTCAGTGACACAGTCCCTACTTTTAGTTTAGTAATTATGTTGATGTAGTCTTTCTGCAGGCTACAGTGCTAATTGTAATACTTGCTACTTTATTACTTGAAGAGTGTACTCAAGAGATGGGAATGAAAGACCAGAGAATAGTTGAGGATGCTCAACTAAAGTCATCTTCACAAGCAGACAAACATGGGCCTGAACTTGCAAGACTCTCAGAAGATAGTTATCAAGGATCATGGATGCCAGAGTAAGTTCTCTCACTGGCCTCATTGTTACAATTGTAGGTGCAGTTGTAGAATGATAGATTTTTAAAATGAATGCCTTATTGTGCACATATATTATCATAGAAACAAAAGAAAACCTTGGCTTGAATATTTGTGTTGTTTATGGAAGTGCAATGTATTGTGACTGCAGTTACACCTTCATTTGCAGATATTGCAGCTACAAAAAAAACTAATCTTGAATATATCTGCATAATTTATGTAAAGTTGCATTTAAACATAAATTCTGTGTACGTAGTTATATTTCTTGAAAGTCACTGAAAGTGTTGTTTTGGTTTTCTTTGCAGGTTGAGTGACCTATCTCCATATATCGAAGTAGACTTCAGAGAACTGAAATTTCTATCTGGTATAGTGACACAAGGAGAAGGGGCAGAGGACAAATGGGTGACAGGATTCCAAGTGTATTACAGCATTGACTGTGTGAACTTCAATCCATATTCAGAGAAGCAGGATGGAAAAGCTAGAGTTTTCAAAGCTAATGTAGACTCCAATTCACCGGTCATAAATTATTTTGTTCAAAACATCATGGCACAGTGTATTCGCATTCTACCAGTTACTAATCATCATGGTGTAGCTCTGAGGTAAGTTGTTATTTATAATCTTGATCGGACCACAATGTAGAATTAGATAGCTATTCTGGAAATTAAAAACTGGAAATTGGATCAGAATGTGTTGATGTAATTTAGCACTAATTTTACATGAAACAATTCATGGGGAGGCGATGCAGTTGGGTTATTTTAATAGATATTTTTGGCTTACCCTGTCTGCTGTTAGTCTGCGGCAGTTAGTACGGAATGTGTTAAGGATCGATATTAATGAAACATGATGTGCATTATTGTGAACAATAACAAATTCATACATTTATGAAATTTCTTGATGACTGTTTCAGATTTGATGCATTGGGCTGTAATCCGTCAAATTTGAATCCTGGTGTTCCACTGACCACTCTGTATACTCCCAACTCCATCATCTCCTTGGTAGGCACAGGCAGTCCCACACCTCATCCTCCTAGCACTAATGTACCAACTGGTGTCACTTAATTTCACCTACCAAAGGTGAGGCACAAGCATGTTTTGTTTGTTTAAGTGTGAATATGGCATTATAAGTTACAGTTGATGCTAAAAATATGCATGGGAAATTTACAATTGTTTAATTTATATACATTTTAGTATGCCTGATACCCATGGGCGTGAGCAGTTATTACCTGGTAAGAGATGATCAGCTGTCATCATCATCTTCTTTGGATGATAATCACAAGGCATTTGATGGAAGGATATACAACAGTCAATCTCCTACATCTGGAGGATCTTGGATTCCTGGGTGAGAAAATATAAGAAAAAAAACAATAAGTAATATTTTGTTGACAATATTTTGCAATTGTTTGTGTCAGGTAGTTGTTTTACACCATATATTTTCAGTATGCTTATGTTGCACATACTGAACTCTGATATAAGACAATATCTGTTCTATTATTATGTCACAACAAGGAATGCAGTTTTTGTATGTTTAGTTGTGAAAGAGTTGAAATTTATTTATATGATGACAGTAATGTTTGTTATGTAGAAGAGATTTGATCTAGTTCAATACAAGATAAAAGATTTGCTAAGAAATGGGAATAAGCATTAAACTATTACTACAGAAGTGACAGAAATGGACTGATGATTGTTCATTTAAAGGTTTGAAAAGATTTTTTTTTATCACACTGTGACCCTTGTCTGTTGTTAACCTAACACACAGTTTTTTATCAAAGACAAACTTCATTGAAGTTAAGGAATATGGAAGATAAGTTGTAAACAATGTGAAGTCAGAGTTTCTGTTCTTTTTACCAATGCTAATTACAGACTGAAGGGTTTCAAGTTGCTGAAATAGATAAATGGAATGCGTCACCATTGCACATTAAAGTTGAGCCACAATGACAGTTTGTATTTGTTAATCTGGCATCACATAATATTAATAATATGATGTTTCTCTCTACTAGACCTGAGGCTCAGTCTTGGATAATGGTGAACTTCTTGGAGCCTAAACTGGTGTCAGGAGTGGTGACTCAAGGCAGTCCAGATTCTCCTCGCTGGGTTGAGCAGTATTATGTTTACCTGAGCCTGGATGGGAAGACTTTCAATCCATATACAGAGTTTGACGGTGATAAAACACCATATCTCTTCACTGGGAATACAGATGGAAGCACACCAGTCAGAGGTCTTTTCAACCGAAATATCATCGCACAGTATGTGAAGATTGTTCCAGTCACAGCCTCACCAAATGGCATAGGTTTTAGATTCACTGTTGTTGGCTGTACACCGAATGTTCCACCTCAGTATATACCAACACCATCTTCACCTCCTTCAGGGTCAACACCAACACCAGGAATAGGGGTTACTGGCGTGCCTACAAAAGCAAGCAGTAAGAGAGTTTAACATCTTGTTGAGTATATAGTGAATGCTACTAGATCAGTTTTGTTTATAGTTCTTTTGTTTCATGATATGTGAAACCTGACTGTATAAAAGTATGTACTAGTTAGTATCAGTAAGCTGTGTTTGTTTTACTGGTCTAAAACTAAGAAGTTAGTTTTGACTGAAAAGAGACATTGTGTTTTTTCAGGCTGCGACATTCCAATGGGCTTAAGCAATCCAATGGTCATCAGCGACCGGCAACTGACTGCATCTAGTTACCTTGATATCAATCATGTTCCTTCTCGGGGTCGCATTTACACTCAGAAAGATGGATCTTTAGCTGGAGGCTGGGCTCCTGTGTAAGTAGCAGAAGTAAAGAGATAAGATATTTACATTTCTCAGTTGTATTTACTTGCAAAAGTGATTTGTTAGCATATTTTTGTGCAGAATTAAGTGTGCCTGTGTAAGGGAAGCAAAAGAGATTTCATCAAATGGTTCTAAAAATCTTTAGTGTAAATGTTGAGAAAATGTATTGAATGTATAATTTGAAATGTTTCAGTGATAATTTCTGTGACAATTTCTTTCACACAGTGTGTCTGACAAGAACCAGTATATTCAGGTAGACTTTCTTGCACCATATGAAATATCTGGAGTGACCACACAAGGTCTTGCAGATGAAGAATCATGGGTTGAGAAATACATTGTGTATTACAGCACTGATGGTGTCAACTTCCACCCTGTCCTTGACACTTTGCACAAACCATTTGTATTTAATGGAAATTCAGACCAGCACACACCAGTTTCCAACTTTTTCTCTCCTGTTGTGGCACGTTATGTCCAGATTCGACCAGTGGAGTTCCATATTTCTATTGGACTGAGATTTAATCTGTTTGGATGTGAGGCTCCAAGCCCAATACCAGTTACTGTGACACAGCTTACTCCACTACCAGGTGCAACATCAACACGTAAGTTGTGTGTTACATAACTGCTCATGAGATAATGCTTGTGTTTCTTGAATATAACAAACAACAAAAAAAGTTAATTGAACTAAAGAACATAAAAGTCAGCAATCTACATTTCTGACTGTAAGATGTTAATATTGTGAGAACTGGTTGGGCATAGCAATAATGATCTTGCAGCTAATAGTGAATAAACAATTGTTCATCTGTGGATTTATTATGTTTACATGTGTCATTCAATTATTAAAGATGTTTATCTAGTTCTAAGATATATATATAAATCTATACATATATATTTTCAGCACATGGATGCTTTTACTGGTCACCATGGGTCAGTAAGAGTGTTCCAGATCAAGTTTCAGGAGAAATAGAAAACTTCTTTGAGGAACCACTTGTTACAAATGCTTGCACAAAGGATTTTGTTTTGGTCAGTTGTAGAATGATTGCTAGATGTGTTGATATTTGTGTGCAGAAAGACAAAACAGAAATCAATGACTTTTGTATTGAAACATTTCCTAAAGAAATTGAAGATGAGATCAGAATGATAGAGATGAAAGTAAATGTGTTTGTTAGTATGACAAACATGGTGTAAATTAATTGTTTTGAAAGAATCATTTTTTTAAATGAAAGAAAGTGATGGTGTGAAAAAGTTGTGCATAAATATCCAGCTTGTGACTAAAAATTATTTTCTTACAGATTTGAGTGCAGAGTGAGACGGACAAGAATCATGTGGGATCCAACCGATCCCCTTGTTGAGTGTTCTCTGGATGATGCAACACTAATGTGTATCGCAGATACCAATCACATATGTGAAGACTACGAAGTGCGTGTACTGTGTGACATTTGTTCATTGACCACCATACAGCCCTCGACACCATCACCGCAGACATCGACTGCAAGCTTAAATGGAGAATCTTCAACACCCAGTGTTGGAAATTTTGAACAGACTTCACTCAACGCCATCCCACGACCATCACTGGAGTTTTGATGGAGAATCTTCACACCCAGTGTTGGAACTCCTTCCGCCATTGTGTAAATGGATGGTCGTCTTGATCAATAAGCTACTCCTACAGGAACAGCTGGTGATTATGAAAGATGACAGCTGAAGAAATTGCAGAATTTTGCCCAGGTGGGGAAACATCTTTGAGGTTGAGTGTAGAGATGCAGTTACTGGAGACGACTTCTGGAGTTTACAAGAGGCAACATGCACAATAGCAGATGGTCTGGTTTGTGATAATATGATTGCCATTGGGGTAGAGTGCCATGATTATGAGATCAGATACATGTGCAAATGTTCAGGTAAGCTTCTTTCAGTTTTTAGTGTCTGTTGCATTTTTAGAGTTTTGTAATGCTTTGCACTTTTGCATAACTTGGTATTTTTAAAACTGTCTGAAATATGTGAGCTTATCTTGCAGTGAAATAATCATGAGGTAAACTAGTTTGAGTAATTTCAGCACTCTTTACTACAAACTCATGTCTGGATATCTGTATTGTGTTGTGCAAAGATGGAGGATGTTTGTTACTTTTTGTTTTGGAATTTATGGTTTGGAAAAAAAGATGATGTGTGTAACTTATATGGCAAGGTGTACAAGTAAATCCCAGTTAGGAATGTATAGTGTGTAAGAACAATTTCCATTCCATTTGTTCTGTATCCTTTGCTTGATAAAGGCCATGTTGTTGAAACTTTGCTGTAACTTGTTATTGTGCTTTATAAAACTGCACTACTTATTTTGTTATGTGTTCCACCTTTGCTACATAATTTTACTGAATTATTACTTACACCAAAGTTAATATACTGCACATTTTTTATGTAGAATTTTGTTGTATTTATCACTGCCAATGAAAAAGAAATCTTCAAGAGATGTTGACATTTGAATATAATTTACCTTTTACCTGCTTGATTGATTTTGTACATAAATGAGTCACATGATAAAGTATTTAATGAAAATATTTGCAATTATCAAAATATATATGTTGAAATACTTGATTGACATTTAAATACATAGCTCTGAGATAAAATGAGAATGCTTGTAGTAGTTTTGTGAAACTAAATGTTGTTATTAAGAAAGTATTAAATACATTTATATCACAGCAACTGCAAACAGTACACCCAATCCAGATCAGCAGACTCCTACTTCAGGACATTCTACTAAGACATCCACATTGGCACCTCCTACTCCATTTGTCGAACCTCCTGGTGAGCTATTTTGATATTAATGTAAAGACTGTATCTTTTGTGTAGGTTTTGTGTTTTGATTGACTCCAGCTAGAGGCTGGTCAGTTGTATTAAATTTTAGACATCCATATCCACACTTGAGACAGAACAAAATACATAAAGAAATGTTGTAAATACATGTACTGTAAGACTAGAACAAAGTGAATAGTGTTAGACAGTAGAATATATCTTACAGATACAAATAGTGATCACAAGTTTAGGTACTGGTAAAGTAAAATATGCTGACAGATGAAAAAATAGTGTCTGCAGATTCATCACTTGAATATAAAAAAGTACAAGAGTAGAAAATTCTTGTTTAATAAGAAAATAACTGATAGGATATGATGGGCCATACCTTCCAAATGCAAGCTTTATTTGAAATCAGCTAGCGACAGAGTTGATGTTAAATGTAATGATCACGTGAGGAACTGGTGTGGAATGAAAAGCAAGTAGTAGTAGTAGTAGTGTCAAATCTACTGATGTTTTCATTGTTATATGTTTTTAGTTTTATTTTGTTTCATGTGCATAAGAATTTGAAGGATATTTGTTACATTTTAACATGAACATGTCTGATGACTTCTATACTGCAGACCAGCTCTGTAATGTACCCATGAGTGTGGACATACCCAACTTGTTGCCAGATAACCAACTGTCCTCATCCAGTGATTTCAACCCTCAGACAAGAGCCTATCAAGGCAGGTTGAACAACAAATACTCCTCATGGGTTCCCTAGTAAGAGACTACATTTTGTTGATTTATGAAGTTGTACTGTCTTGTTGAAAAGAGAATGTAACATTTGACAATTATAATTGTTTGCAATAAACATTCACTGTATAATTGTTTCTATTTGAGAGATAATTTGAATACTTTATAATTATCTTTTGTTGTTATGAGTTATAAATGATATTCATTTGGGGCAACTGGATGATAAATAAAATGTAAGGGAATTTGTATAGAATAGGAACTCTGATTGAATTTGTAGATACCCACTTTCAGTTTTTGCAAATTTCTATAACTTGACTGTTGAGTTTGTAGACTGGTCAGACAGTTTTTACCAGAGTGACTTCACTTAATTGTCCTCAGCATTTTTGACACACCCAGTGGCATCAGGATTTCTTAGAGCCTCGAAATCTGTCAGGTGTGCAGACTCAGGGTAGTCCAGACTATGACAGATGGATATCCACCTACACTATAAGCACAAGCATGGATGGCTCATTCTCCCTGTGCTACGCAATGGTGCAGTAATCACCTATAGTGGAAACTCAAACAGGGATACAGTTGTGATAAATTATTTTCCACATGTAAGTGAATCACACAGACTATGTGCAATTGTACTTTATGTGGGGCATTATCTACTTTCATTTCATGGAATGACTATTGTAATTGATGTTGTGGTGTTTATATATATTTGATGCCCGTCTGCCCAGCGTGTTCGTAGTGCGTTGGACTACGGGTGACTATCCCTCTGTGTGTGTGGGTTCAATTCCACAGGATGGCAGAAAAAGCCACAGATTCCCCACATTTAAGGTGTTCATGGCACCGAACCGAAGGGTTACGATGTCCATGGCATGAGCTGAAGAGCTGAAAAGCTCAAGTGCTTCTGGATCGAAAAAAAATAATATATAAATATATTTGATGTAGAGTTGCATCATGCTGATAAGAGTTGATTTGTTTTTTTTATATTGAAAATGAGGGAGAGGATATAGCATTGATTTATTAGTTCATGTATTGTAATGAAAACCTGTTTAAAAAATCTGAGATTCTTTGTTTCTTTTCTGTGAAGAATGGCACCTCTTCATGTGACTGTAAATGAATGTTGTGAGTTTTAATAGCTGTACTCTTCATTAATCCTCATTAAACTGTAAATATCTGCAACTGTGCATTGTAATACAATATTGTTATTTCTATTAATATATGCAGGTGATTGTAGCACGGTATGTGAGGTTATTACCTGTAACGTGGAGTCCATCTGGTCCAGGCGTGAGATTGAATTACATTGGCTGTTTCTGCGATCATCTTCTACACCTACTTACTTGGTGCCTTTAATATAAGTGTACCAACTCCTAGACTTTACAAGCTTCTCCAATGGTCCTACTCCATTTCCCACAAAGTATCCAACTCCTGAACCAAGTGAGTATTATACCTGATTCTGTTGTGTATTGGAGGTCGGAAGAGTTTGTGCCTCATTATTCTGAGTGAAATATGAAATTAATTGATAATTGCATGCCATGGACACATGCTAAGGTAGTTATAATTTCTTTGCTCCAAATATGAGAGTGTACATTTGTAAAAGTATGACATAAGTATTTTCTTTTGTTAAAAAATTGATTGTCTTCTTCTTCTTCAGCGATCTCTGGTCATGCGCTTAATTTACTGTGGACCACAAACTGGGCAGATATCTTCAGGTCTGTCAGGTTTCCCAAAGCTTAGTTTTCAGGTCGACTGGGTGTGGCCATGTTCTTCTCAGCTCACAGAAGAGGACAGTCTTGCAGGATATGCTCTGGTGTCTGTTCTGCCTGCTGACACTGGCAGAGAGCTGTTTGACTTATTCCTAGTCTGTATAAGTGTTTGTTGAGTCTGCAGTGTCAGTGTGAGTCGAAATATAATGACCTGGTCTGTTCTGCTTAGGTCTTTGAGGGAGTCTTTTCCATAATCATATCCAGTGTTTGTCTTCCAGTCTACTGCAGATTTTCTCTGTAGAGGGTTTTGACCCTTGAAAAGACAAGGGTTGGTAAATTTGCTCTTTGGCACTGCCCTCCTTAGCTAAGACATCAGCACTCTCATTGCCTGCAATGCCACAGTGAGATGGAATCCACTGCAAGTGAATTTCTGCCTTTCTGAAAGCTGAGCAAGTTCTCTTTGTAGTTTTTGTACTGTGCTGTCAGTGGATTTAGACTCCAGGGCTTGTATAGCTGACAATGAGTCTGTAAGAAATACCATCTTGCTTGCAGCTGCTGCAGCTTATTCATGTGCTGTGCTGCCATCAGAAGGGCTATGAGTTCTGCTTGTAGTTGGAACATATTCTTCCAGTAGGAGCCGCTAGAGACACAGTGGTAGCATCTGGGTGCCTAATGTACACTCCTGCTCCACCATTCATGGTTGCCTCCATTGCCGATCGTGTAAATTCTTATCCAGCTGTCTTCTGAAACATGTAATGGAGATGTTCCATTGTAATTGCTTTTTTCACTAGATTAGGCTCGACATCTTTGCTTAATAATTTAGGGATGGAGGTTGAGAAGTTTAGTGGTACTGAGTCTGGTTCCCAGTGATCAAAAGCAATTCTTCAGGTATGGAATTATGATTTAGTAGTTCCAAGTATGACTTTCCTATTTCTTTGCTTTGTGGTTTAGACTTGTGCGCTTTAGTCTGTTCTTTGTTCTAGCCGCCATTTTTCATGCAGTGGATGGTGAGGCATTCTTTTGATCCTTTCAGTCTGTAGAATCACTTTTCTCCTTCTTCTGTCTTCCAAGGGCTGGATGTTGGCTGCCTTTTCCATTTCTACAATTGGTGTAGATTTCATGGCTCCCAAAATAGTACGAAGACACCTGTTTTGTGTTTTTCCAGTATCGATTTGTTTGAATGGGCTGCTGCTATCCATGTCGATGATGCATATTCGAGGGTCGGTCTAACTGCACCAGTGTACACCTGACTCAGGATTCAATATCAGCTCCCAGGTAGTTCCAGCCAGCTTCCGCATCACACTTTGTTTCCTCATAGCCTTTCTGTTTGTTTCCATTATGTGATGTTTCCATGTCAGACGACTGTCAAGTTTAACTCCCAAAAAGGTTGGAGTATGGGAACGGGAACGATATCATCGTTAAATTTCAGTCTGAAGTGTTCTTCCTTTGTTGACAATGAGAAAAGCGCTGCTATAGTTTTGCTCGGTTTATTTCTAGACCATTTACTTGCCCACATTATGACGCTGTTCAGGCTGGCCTGGAGTTTAAAGATGGCAGGACCCAGAAACTCAGAGGTGTACCACACAGCTAGGTCATCAGCATGGAGAGAGTGTGATACATGTCTGGGCAGAGTTTGTGGCAGATCATTAATATATACCAGAAAAGCAATGGGACAGTACGCTGACCTGATGGGACTCCTGCTCTTAATTTGAATCTGGGACTGTGCACTCCATCCAATTTTACAGATGCTTGTCTATGGTAAGAAAGTCTTTATCCAATAGTACATTCTACCCTGTATTCCACTGCGTAAGAGCTTGAGTAACAAACCATCTTTCCAGACTTTGTCGAAGGCCTTAGACATGTCGAAGAACACTGAGGGTTTTCTTCTTTTCTTGGAAGCCATTTCTATGTCCTGTGCGAGGTATGCCACTTGGTCATCAGTGCTTCTATGCTGCCTGTAGCCTGTCTGGGCTGGATCCAGTTTATGGTTGATTCTAAAACCACTGGAGTCTAGTGGTTATCACTTCTCCAGCAGTTTTGCAGTGCAACTTAGCAAACTTATAGGTCTGTAGCTCTGTGGATCCTTTTTGTCTTTTCCACTTTTGAAAATTGGGTGGATTGTGGCATTTTTCCAGATGTCTGGGACTCTCCTGTCTCCAACTATTGTTAAATATCTGGAGTAGAAGACTCTTGCAATTGAGCTATTTTGTTTGAGCATGTCGTTTGATACTCCATCTGGTCCCGGGCCTTTTTACGATTGAGCTTTTTCAGTGCTCTCTGCAGCTCAGTCAGTGTGATGTCTACCTCCATACAGGGTTCACTTGTTGCTTTTTGAATGTAGCATTTATCTCACTTCTGACTTCTTTCCCTTGCTCCTGACTTAGTGAGCATGAGCTTTCTTGCTTGTAACACTGGCCATCAGGGGCTGCTCCTCCTGTGAAGTTGTTCCTTGCTGGAGAACTGTTTTCCTCTAGATGGGTTGTCATCGTTCAGGCTTTGTAAGTCTCCACAACTTTTGAGTATCTTTTCCATGTTCAAAGAGGCTGTCTTTTCTTTCCAGGATTTTCTACACTGCTGGTTTCTTCTCTAACATAAAGGGCCCTTGCTCTATTGTGTTGCATTACATTTTGGTCCGTTGGTGCGAGTTCCATTGTATTTCTGGTACTGCAAAGCGAGCTATGGAGAACTCCATCTCTGGAGTCCAACTATGGCTTGTAGTTTTCTCCTCCTCTGGTATAGCCTTTTTGCAGCATCTAAAATGGCTTTATTGAATGAACGTGCATCTCTGTCCACTTTTCCTGATTGATTAATTTCTTTACAGTACTTGTCTGCTAGTTCTTGGAATAGCTTCCAGTCTGCCTTTTGTAATTCAACTAGGGCAGAGTTTGTGTTCCTCCTGTTAATGTTATTTATGAGGAGTTTCACTGGTCTATGGTCACTACCTCCAATCTGGTCGAGACTTGCCTTCGGTTATCCTGTGAATGTGTCTGTAGCAAAAGCAGATCTGGGTGCTTGTGTGCGCCACCGCTGAGTAACATGTGTGAGGATCATCTGGGTGGTTGAGAATGGTGAGACTGTTGGTGATCAGCCATTCTTCAAGGCTTTCACCTCGAGGATCTAGCGTGTCATAGCCCCAGCTTGGTGAGTGGCTGTTGAAGTCTCCTACTATAAGCAAGTTGTCATCTTGAACTTTGATAGCTTCCAGCTCAGTTTGAATGGAGGGTGGTGAGTATATATTGTATAGTGTCATCTTAGTGTTGTTGATAAGGAGTTGAAAAGCTATGAATTCTGTGCTCATCTGATTGGACCTGTGAAGTTCAACTGCCGGTATGAATTACGAACTAGTGTTACTACTCCACCCTTATGTCTATTTTCTCTATCCTGACGGAAGGTTTCAAATCTTCTAATGCTGAATCTATTTCCCGGATTAAGGTGCGTCTCTTGGATACAGCAGATGTCAATCTTTTCTGCTCGCAGACGTTCCTCTAGCTCTCGTTTTTGTTGGTTACCCCTTCTGCATTCCATTGCATAATTGTGAGGGGTGAAAGTTTGTCCTTGCTGCCAGTAGTAATACTCCTGTCCTCCTGGCTTTGCAAGAATCAACAGGCCGCCAGTAGCTGAGGTGGACCCTTCGAGGCAGGGTCCAGTCCCACCACTCACCTGGCTGTTTCCCATGGTGGTGGCACCAAGTTTATAAATATTTGCATGGCCATTTGAGTTGTTCGTATGTGTCGATTCCTCCCCTCCAATAATGGCTGACACATTCCGTTTCTGAGGACATCTTTTTTGAGGTTGTTCTCTAGACAGTTGCAGTCCCCTGCTGACGAGATCTGTCTTCCGGGGTTTGTCTGGAGTCGTCCTACTCTAGATGACTTCAGCCTTCTGTTGCCGGCTCACCAACCCAGGCTTTATGCAGGGTGTGCTCCTGGACACTGTAGTTTAATCCTTATGCTTAAGGGAAAGTGTCATAGAAGTAGAAGACAAGACAAGAAAAGGATGTCCTCCTCAAGGGAGAGAGAGGACAAGTGCTATTTGTCCCATAGCTGGGGGATGGGTTGATTGCAGCCAGAGCATTTACCACTGGTGGGTTCTGCACTGTCACCTTATGAGGCCCCATCCTGCTCCCCGCCTTTGGTCTGGCCTTCACCTTCCAGTCTGTTGGCTTGTAGACCTGCCAGGATTAGACTCCCGCCGACATAGCCTGAAGGATCCTAAAGGCACACAAACCCTCCAACCACGATAAGGTAGACTAATATGGAGGGAAAAATTGATTGGAAATCATTGCTTATCCTGTGGCTTTGAACAAATAACATTCTCTTGGCAACTGTCCCTACTTTTAGTTTAGTATTTATGTTGATGTAGTCTTTCTGCAGGCTGAATTGCAAAATTATAATACTTTTATTTTTTAACTTGAAGAGGTGTCTAAAAGAGATGGAAGGGAAAAGAGAATAGTTGAGGTTCTAAATTTTCCCGGTCATCTTCCAAGCAGAAAACCCATGGGCCTAAACCCCAAGATTTTCCCCAAAAGATGGTTATCGGGATCATGGATGCCAGAGAAAGTTCCCCACTGGCCCATTTTTTGAAAGTAGGGTCGGTTGTAAAAAAAAATAATTTTTAAAAAATAAAATACCTTTTGTGCACATATATTTATCAAAACCCCCAAAAAAAAACCTTTTTAAAATTTTTTTTTTATGAAAGTGCAATGTATTGTGACTGCAGTTACCCTTCATTTTCAGATTTTTTATTTTCAAAAAAACTAATCTTGGGTATATCTTTGCAAAATTTTAAATGTACAGTTGCATTTAAACATAAATTTGTATGCTAGTTATATTTTCTTGGGGGTCACTGAAAGTGTTGTTTATTTTTCTTTGCGGGTTGAAGCCTATCTCCATATATAAAATGGACCCCAGAAAATTAAAATTTCTATCTGGTATAGTGACACAAGGGGAGGGGGCAGAGGACAAATGGGTGAAAAGGTTCCAAGTGTTTTTGGGATTGACTGGGCCAATCCTTTATTAAAGGGCAAGAGGGGAAAAGCTGGGGTTTTCCAAAGTTTAATGTAAAACTCCAATTCCCAGTCATAAATTTTTTTTTCCCAAAACATCGCCGTGTATTCCGCTTTCCCTCCGTTTTAGTCATCATGGTGTTGGTCAGGGAAGTTTTTTTTTATAATCTTGATCGGCCCAAATAAAAATAATAGCTTTTCCCAAAAATTAAAAACTGGAAATTGGATCGAAAATTTGTTAGGAATTTAGCACTAATTTTCATGAAAAATTCAGGGGGGCGTGCGACAGTTGGGTTTTTTAAATTTTTTTTGGTTTTACCCCCTTCTTTAGTCTGCGGCGGTTAAAGGGGTTTAAATCATTTTTAAAGGCGATTTTAAATAAAACATGATGTCATTTTTGTGAACAATAACAAATTCATACTTTTGAAAATTTCCCTTAAACTTTTCAGATTTGATGCATTGGGCTGCAATCCGTCAAATTTGAATCCTGGTTTCCCCCATAGCCCAAATTCTGTTTACCCCAACCCCCATCACCCCCTTGGGGGGCCCGGGGCAGCCCCCCTCATCCCCCTAGCACTAATGTTCCAATGGTTCACTCTTTTCCCCCCCAAAAGGTGGGGCACAAGCATTTTTTTGTTTGTTTAAGTGGAATATGGCTTTTATAAGTTACAGTTGATGCTAAAAAATAAAATTTACAATTGTTTTTTTTATATACTTTTTAATCCCCTGATCCCTTGGGTGTGACAGTTTTCCGGTAAAAATGATCAGCTGTTATCATTTTTTTGGGAATAAATAACCCGGGCATTTGAGGGAAAGGGAAAATATACAACAGTCAATCTCCTACATCTGGAGGATCTTGGTTCCCTGGGTGAAAAATTAAAAAAAAACCAATAAAATATTTTGTTGACAATATTTTTTTGTTTTTTCAGGTAGTTTTTTACACCATATATTTTCAATTCTTATATTCACATATGAACTCTGATATAAGAAAATGTCTGTTCTTTAATTTAAACCCAAAAGGAATCATTTTGTATTTTGGGTTGTAAAAGGGTTAAAATTTTATTTATTTTTAATTAATGTTTTTATGTAAAAAGGGGTTATCTGTTAAATTACAAGAAAAAAGTTTTTGCAAAGAAATGGGAATAAGAAATTAAACTATTCAAAGTGAAAAATGGACTGATGATTGTTCTTTTAAAAAGGTTTGAAAAGTTTTTTTTATCACACTGTGCCCCTTGTCTGTTGTTAATTTCCCGTTTTTATCAAAAAAAACTTCATTAAAGTTAAAGGAAAAAAGGAAAGAAAAGGTTGTAAAAAATGTGAAGTCAAAGTTTCTTTTTTTTTTTACCAATGCAAATTCCCAAGACTAAAAAGGTTTCAATTTTGAAATAGATAAAGGGAATCTCCCCTTGCACTTTAAAAAGTTGAAAACAATGACATTTTGTTTTTGTTAATCGGGCCCCAAAATATTAAAAATTATATTTTTCTCTCTACTAGCCTGAGGTTTAAAGTTTTGGGAAATGAGGAGACTTCTTGGGGGCCAACCCGGTGTCGGGAAAGTGGTGTAAAGGGCGGCCCCAGATTCTCCTCCCCTGGGTTGAGCAGTATTATTTTTTCCCTGGGGCCTGGATGGAAAAATTTTCCAAATCCATATACGGGTTTGTGGTGATAAAAACCATATCTCTTCGGGGAATACAGATGGAAGCACACCAGTCGGGAAATTTTTTTCGGCGAAAATATCCCATCCCTTTAGAAATTTTGGGTTTCCAGTCAAAACCTCCCCAAAAATGGCTAGGTTTTAAAATTCCCCTGTTGTTGGCTTTCCCCCCCGGAATTTTTCCACCTCAGTTTTCCAAAACCCCATTTTCCCACCCCCTTCCGGGGTCCTCCCCCCGGGGCTGGGGTTCTGGCGTGCCTAAAAAGCAAGCAGTAAGGGGTTTAACATCTTTTGAGTAAAAGTGAATGCTACTAGGATCATTTTTTGTTTATAGTTCTTTTGTTTTTGAATGTAAAACCTGACTGTATAAAATAGTACTAGTTATATAGTAAGCTGTGTTTGTTTACGGGTCAAAACCTAAAGGGGGTTTTGACTAAAAACATTGTTTTTTTTTCAGGCTGCGACTTTCCCAAGGGAACCCAAGCAACCCAATGGTCATCAGCGACCGGCAACTGACTGCATCAGTTACCTTGATTCAATCATTTTCCCTTTCCCAAAGGTCGCATTTACACTCAAAAAAAGATGGATCTTTGGCTGGGGCGGGGTCCTGTGAAAGTAAGAAAGGGAAAAGATATTTACTTTTTCTCGTTGTATTTACTTGAAAAAAGTGATTTTTGCATATTTTTGTGCAAAAATTGGGAAATGTTTGAATAAAAGGAACCAAAAATTTTTAATCAAAGGGTTTCCCTAAAAACTTCTTTTATTTCTTGTTTGGAAAATGTTTGAATTATAATTTAAATGTTTCAGTGATAATTTTTTTGTGACAATTTCTTTACCATGTGTGTCTGACGAACCAGTATATTCAGGTGGGCTTTTTTTCCTTTAAAAATATCTGGAGTAACCACACAGGTCTTGCAGATGAAAAAATCAGGGGTTTTAAGAAATACATTTGTATTACAGCACTGATGGTGTCAACTTCCCCCCCTGTCCTTGACACTTTACAAACCTTTTTGTATTTAAGGGAAATTCAGACCCACCCCATTTTCCCAATTTTTCCTCCCCCCTGTTTTTCCCGTTATGCCCAAATTCGCCCAGGGGGTTTCCCATATTTCTATTGGACTGAGATTTAATCTTTTTTGGATGTGAGGCCCCAAGCCCAATCCCAATTACTGTGACAACCTCCACAAAGGGTGCAACATAACCCGTAAGTTGTGTTTACATAACTGCTCATGAGATAATGCTTGTGTTTTTTGGGAATTTTAAAAACAAAAAAAAAGTTAATTGAACTAAGAACATAAAAAAGCAATCTACTTTTCCCCTGACTGAAAGATTTAAAAATTGAGAACTTTTGGGGATAGAAAATGATTTTTACAGCTAATAGTGAATAAACAATTTTCATCTGGGTTTATTATGTTTACATGTGTCATTAAATTAAAAAAGGGTTTTATCTAGTTAAAAAATATATATATAAATCTATAAAATATATATTTTCAGCACATGGATTTTTTCTTTCACCATGGGTCAGTAAGAGTGTTCCAGATCAAGTTTCAGGAGAAATAGAAAACTTCTTTGAAAAACCCACTTGTTACAAATGCTTGCACAAAGGATTTTGTTGTTGGGCCCAGTTGTGAATGATTGCTAGATGTGTTTTGATTTTTGGGTTTCAAAAAAAGAAAAAAAAAAAAAATAAAATTACTTTTGTTTTTAAACTTTTTTCTAAAAAATTGAAAAAATGAGATCAGAATGATAGAGATGAAAGAAATGTGTTTTTTAAATTATGAAAAACAGGGTTTAAAAATTAATTGTTTTAAAAGAATTTTTTAAATGAAAAAAAGTGATGGTGTAAAAATTTGGGTGCATAAATATCCAGCTTGGGCAAAAAATTATTTTTTTCCGGATTTTTTCAGAGGGGAACAGACAAAATTTGAAAGGATAAACGACCCCCTTTTTGGGGTTTTCTCTGGATGACCCCAACATAATGTTTTGCAGTTTCCCACATATTGAAGACTACGAAGTGCGTTACTGTGTGACATTTGTTCATTGACCACCATACCCTGGGCACCATCCCCAAAACATGACTCAAGCAAAATGGAGAATCTTCAACACCCAGTGTTAAAAATTTGGGAACAGACTCCCACTCAACCCATCCCGAAACCCCTGGAAGTTTTGATGGAAAATCTTCAAAAAATTGTTAATTCCTTCCCCCCATTTTTAAATGGACTAAATCTTGGGTCAAAAAAAGTATCCTAGGGAACGGCTGGTGATTATAAAAAGATGACAGCTGAAAAAATTCGGGTTTTGCCCAGGGGGGAAAAACATCTTTGAGGTTAAGTGTAAGATCAGTTACGGGAAAACGACTTCTGGATTTTTAAAAGGGGAAATGACAATACCCAAGATGGTCTGGTTTTTGATAATATATTCCTTTTGGGGTAAGTCCATGATTAAAAGTCAGTTTGTTAAATGTTAGGAAAATTTCCAAATTTTAAATGTCTGTTCCTTTTTTTAGTTTTTTGTAATCTTTTTTTTTTTAAACAGTTTTTTTAAAAACTGTCTAAATATGTAAAACTTATCTTGCAGTGAAATAATCATGAGGAAAATTATTTTAGTAATTTCAGCCTCTTTACAAAACCTCATGTCGGGAATTTTTATTGTTTTTTCAAAGATGGGGAGATGTTTGTTACTTTTTTTTTTGGGAAATTTATGGTTTGGAAAAAAAGATGATGTTTAAATTAAAATAAAAGGGTTCCCAAATAAACCCCAGTTAGGAATGTATGGTGTGTAGAAAAAATTTTCCCTTTCCCTTTTTTTCCCCCTTTGCGAAAAAGGGATTTTTTAAAAATTTCAAAATTTTTGTGTGTTTTATAAAACTACTACTTATTT
Source organism: Arion vulgaris (assembly GCA_020796225.1). Taxonomy (NCBI): domain Eukaryota; kingdom Metazoa; phylum Mollusca; class Gastropoda; order Stylommatophora; family Arionidae; genus Arion; species Arion vulgaris. The sequence goes on along the minus strand of CM036756.1, from coordinate 71,721,943 downwards.
TTAGGGTTTCACCTTTGCTAAAAATTTTATGAATTTTATTACAAAATTAATATACTGCACTTTTTTATGTAAATTTTTTGTTGTTTTTATCACCCAATAAAAAAAATTTTTAAGAGATGTTGACATTTGAATATAATTTACCTTTTACCTGCTTGATTGATTTTGAAATAAATGGTCACATGATAAAGTATTTAATGAAAATTTTTAATTACCCAAAATATTTTGTTGAAATACTTGATTGGCTTTTAAAAAATATTTGAAGATAAAATGAGAATCTTTAGTAGTTTTGTGAAATTTTAAAATTTATTTTAAGAAAGTATTAAATACATTTAAAAACGCAAGCAAACACCCAACCCAAAGACCCATGGACCCCCTACTTCAGGACATTCTCTAAAAACATCCACACTTTGGGCCCTCCTACTCCATTTTCAAAACCTCCTGGTGAGCTTTTTTTGATTTTAAAGTAAAGACTGTATCTTTTTTGTAGGTTTTGTGTTTTGATTGACTCCAGCTAAAAGGCTGGTCAGTTGTTTTAAAATTTTAGACATCCATATCCTCGTGGGGGGACAAAATACAAAAAAAGAAATGTTGTAAATACAGGGCTGTAAATGAACAAAGTAAAATAGTTTTTAGACAGTAGAATATATCTTACAAAATACAAATAGTGATCAAAGTTTAGGTACTGGAAAAATAAAATATGCTGACTGATGAAAAATAGTTTCTTAAGTTCATCCCTTGAATAAAAAAAGAAAATGTGAAAATTTTTTGTTTTAAAAAAATTTTGCTAGGATATGTTTTTCCCTTTAGTGAAGTTTTAAAAGGGAAATAAATAGGACAGAGTTGATGTTAAATGTAATGATCACCGGTGGGGAAACTGGTGTGGGAATAAAAAGCAAGTAGTATTGGTAGTATGTAAAAATCTACGTTTTTTTCATTTTATTTTTTTTAGTTTTATTTTTTTCCCATGTCTTTTAAAAAGGATATTTGTTCATTTTAACATAAAACATGTCAATTAGTTTCTATACCCCAGACCAGTTTGTAAAACCCATGTGTGAAAAAACCCAACTTGTTGCCAGATAACCAACTGTCCTCATCCAGTGTTTTTCCAACCTCAGAAAAAAGACCCCTATCAAGGCAGGTTGAACAACAAAAAACTCCTCAGGGGTTTCCCCCTAGTAAGAGATTTACTTTTTGTTGATTTTATTTATTAAGTTTTTTAAAAAGAGAATGTAACATTTGACAATTAAAATTGTTTAAATAAACATTCACTGTATAATTGTTTCTATTTAAAGATAATTTGAATCTTTATAATTATCTTTTTTTGTTTTAGTTATAAAAAAATTCATTTTGGGGCAACTGGATGATAAATAAAATGAAAAGGGAAATTTTATAAAATGGAACTCTGTTTGGGTTTGTGGGCCCCACTTTCATTTTTTTGCAAATTTCTATAACTTGACTGTTGAGTTTGTAGACTGGTCAGACATTTTTTACCAGGTGACTTCCTTAATTGTCCTCAGCATTTTTGACACACACCAGTGGCATAAAGGTGGATTTCTTAAAACCTTTTCGAAATCTGTAAATTTTCCAGACTCAGGGTAGTCAGACTAGACAGATGGATATCCACCCTACACTATAAGCCGGCATGGATGGCTATACATTCTCCCCTTCGTTACATTTAAATTAGTCGTTCACCTATAGGGGAAACTCAAACAGGGATACAGTTGTGATAAATTATTTTCCCATGAAAGTGAATCAACGTATTGGGGGTTTCTTTAGAACAACCCTTTTTCCATTTCAGGGAAAAAAAACTATTTAATTGATGTTGTTTTGTTTATATATATTTGATGCCCTTTAGGTGTTCGAAAGGCGTTGGACTAGGGGTGACTATCCCTCTGTGTGGGGGGTTCCCAATTTCCCCGGGATGGCAAAAAAAACCCCCAATTCCCAAAATTTGGGTGTTCATGGCACCGAACCAAAAGGGTTTCGATTTGGCATGAGCTGAAGGCTGAAAAGCTCAAGTGCTTCTGGATCGAAAAAAAAAAAAAATATAAATATATTTGATGTAGAGTTGCATCTTTTGTGATAAAAATTTGATTTGTTTTTATATTAAAAAATGGGGGAAGGATAAAACATTGATTTTTTGGGTTATGTTTGTAATAATTCTTTGATTCTAAGATTCTTTTTTTTCTTTTCTGTGAAGAAGGGCCCCTCTTCGTAACTGTAAAAATGAATTTTAAAGTTTTAAAAACTGTACTCTTTTAATCCTCTTTAAAACTTAAATATCTGCAACTGTGCTTTTGAAACCAAAAAATTGTTATTTCTTTTAAATTATATGGGGTGATTAAAAAATTTGTGAAGGATTCCCTTTAAAACTTGGACCCCATCTGGTCCGGGCGTAAAGATTGAATTACATTGGTTGTTTCCGCATCACCTACACCTATTATTTTCATTTTCCCAAATATAAGTTTCCCAACCCCTAGTTTTTAAAACCAAAGCTTCCCCAATGGCCCTACTCCTTTTCCCAAAAGTATCAACTCCTGAACCAAGTGAGTATTATACCTGATTCTGTTGTGTATTGGAGGGTAAAAAGGGGAAAGTTTGTTCCTCATTATTCTGGGTAAATTAAAATTAATTGATAATTGCATGCCATGGACAAAATCTGGGGTAGTTTAATTTTTTTTCCCCAAATATGAGATACATTTGTAAAGTATGCCTAAGTATTTTCTTTTTTTAAAAAAATTGTTAAATCATTGTTCTTTGGGGCTTTGAACAAAAAACATTCTTTTGGGAACTGTCCCTATTTTAGTTTAGTTTTTTATGTTGATTGTTTTTCTGAGGCTACAGTGCTTTGTAATTTTGCTTTTTTACTTAAAGAGTGTAAAAAAGAGATGGGAATAAAAAGCCCAGAGAATAGTTGAGGATGCTCAACTACAGTCATCTTCAAACAGACAAACAGGGGGCCCTGAACTTGAAAGACTCTCAGGGGATAGTTATAAAGGGACCCATGGATGCCAAGAAAGTTCTCTCACTGGCCTCATTTTTCAATTTGGGTGATTTAGAATGATAGTTTTTAAAAATAAAATCCTTATTGTGCACATATTTATCAGAAAAAAAAAACCCTTGGCTTGAATTTTTTGTTTTTTTTAAAGTGCAATGAAATTGGGGGAAAGTTCACCCATTTGAATTTGCGGCCCCAAAAAAAAACAAATCTTGAATATTCTTTTTTAATTTATGTACAGTTGCATTTAAACAAAAATTTGAAATTAGTTATTTTCTTGAAAAGTCACTGAAAGTTTTTTTTTGGGTTTTTTCTTTGCGGTTGAATGACCTATCTCCATATTCAAGTAGATTTTAAAGGGGTTTAAAATTTTTCTTTTTGGTATGGGGACAAGGAAAAGGGGGCAGAGGACAAATGGGTAAAAGGTTCCCAAAAGTGTATTACAGCATTGACTGTGTGAGCTTAAATCCATATTCAAAAGAAAAAGAGGGAAAAAACTAGGGTTTTCAAAGCTAATTAGCCCCAATTCACCGGTCATAAATTATTTTTTTTCAAAACTTTCATGGCACAGTGTTTTAAACCATTCTCCCAGTTACTAGTCACCCTTAATTGTAGCCCCGGGGGTAAGTTGTTATTTATAAATCTTGATCGGCCCCAAATGTGGGAAATTGGGTGGCTTTCGGGAAAATTTAAAAAACGGAAATTGGATCAGAATGTTTTGATGTAATTTTTTTAATTTTTGTAAAAAATTCATGGGAGGCAACCGACAGTTGGGTTTTTTAATAGATATTTTGGCTTACCCTGTCTGCTGTTAGTCTCGGCCCCATTTAAATCGGAATGTTTAAAAAGGATTTTAAATGAAACATGAGGGCCATTTTTCAAAACCAATAACAGAATTCTTACATTTATAAAAATTTTCTTGATGACTGTTTCAGATTTGATGCATTGGGTTTTGCAATCCGTCAAATTTGAATCTTTTCCCCACTGGCCACTTCTGACCCCAACTCCATCATCTCCGGGTAGGCATGGCAGTCCCACACCTCATCCCCCAAACCTTCCCCTAATGTAAACGGGTGTCCTCAAATTTAAAAAAATTGAGGCCAACATTTTTTTTTGTTTTTAAGTGTGAATATGGCATTATAAGTTACAGTTGATGCTAAAAATATGCATAAATTTCAATTGTTTATTTTAAAACATTTTGGTATCCCGTACCCCAGGGTGTGAGCGTTATTATTTGGGTAAAAGTGATCAGCTGTCACCCATCATCTTCTTTGGATGTAACCCGGGCATTTGAGGGGAAGGATATACAACAGTCAATCCCCTACATCTGGAGGATCTTGGTTTCCCTGGGTGAAAATAAAAAAAAAAAAACCAATAAGTAATATTTTGTTGACAATATTTTGCAATTGTTTGTGTCAGGTAGTTTTTTTACCCATATATTTTCAGTATGCTTATTTACATACTGAACTCTGATATAAGAAATTTGTTCTATTATTATGTCACAACAAGGAATGCAATTTTTTGTATGTTTGGTTGTAAAAGGATTGAAATTTTTTTTAATGATGACAAATGTTTGTTTTTAAAGGGTTTTGATCTATTTTCAATACAAGAAAAATTTGCAAAAAATGGGAAAAAATTTTAAAAACTATTACTACAAAGGTTAAAAATGGACTGATAATTGTTCTTTTAAAAGGTTTTAAAAAAGTTTTTTTTACCCAATTGACCCTTGCCCTGTTTTAAACCCTAACACCCCATTTTTTTTCAAAAAACTTCTTTGGGAATTTAAAAGGTATGGAAGAAAAAGTTGTAAACAATGTGAAAAAGTTTCTTTTTTTTTCCAATCTAATTACAGACTAAAGGGTTTCAAGTTCTTTATAGATAAATGGAATTCACCTTGCACTTTAAAAATTTGGGACCCCAAATGACTTTTTGATTTTTAATCTGCACAAATAAATAATATGATGTTTCTCTCTACTAGACCTGAGGCTCAGTCTTTAATGGGGAACTTTTTGGGAGCCAAAACCCTTGGTGTGGGAGTGGTGACTCAAGGCGGTCCAGATTCTCCTAAATGGGTTGAGCAATATTATGTTTGCCGACCTGGATGGGGAAAACTTTTAATCCATTTTACAGAGTTTGGCGGTGATAAAACCCCTCTTCACTGGGAATACAGATGGAAGCACACCCGTCAGGGTCTTTTCAGCAAAAAAAACCCCGCACACAGTATGTGAAGGTTTTTCAGTCCAAACCTCCCCCAAATGGCATAGGTTTTGATTCACTGTTGTTGGTGTCACCAATATTTCCCCCTCGTTTACCCCCATCTTCACCTCCCCAAGGGGCCACCAACACCAGGGGAAAAGGGGGTTTCTGGCGTGCCTACAAAAAACAAGCAGTAAAAGGGTTTAACATCTTGTTGAGTATATAGTGAATGCTACTTTTGGATCCCGTTTTTTTTTTATAGTTCTTTTTTTTTCATGATATGTGAAACCTGACTGTATAAAAGGTATGTACTGGGTTTGTATCCATAAACTGTTTTGTTTTCTGGTCTAAAAATAAGAAATTTTGGGGCGAAAAAGACATTGTGTTTTTTTGGCTGCGACATTCCAATGGGTTTAACAATCAATGGTCATCAGCGACCCCGGGAACTGGCTGCATCTGGTTTTCCCTTTATATAATCAAAATTTTTCCCTTTTCCCCAGTGCATTTACCCAGAAAATGGATCTTTGGGTGGGGGCTGGGCCCCTTTTAATGGGAAAAAGTAAAGAGATAAAAATATTTCATTTCTCCCGTTGTATTTACTTCCAAAAAGTGATTTTTTTAGCAATTTTTTTTGTGCAAATTAATTTTGCCTGTAAAGGGAAACCAAAAAAAGATTTCATCAAATGGGTTTTAAAAAACTTCCCTTTTTGTGAAATGTTTGGGAAAAAGTATTAGAAAGTATAATTTAAATTTTCAGTGATAATTTCTGTGACAATTTCTTTACACAGTGTGTCTGACAAAACCAGTATATTCAGGTGAAATTTCTTTAATGAAATTCTGGAGTGACCACCAAAAACCCTTTTTTGGGGCGGGTTTTGGAAAAACATTTGTATTACAGCACTGATGGTGCAACTTCCCCCCTGTCCTTATTACTTTGCCAAAAAAATTTTTTATTTAATGGAAATTCAGACCAGCCCCACCCGTTTCCAACTTTTTTCTCCTGTTGTGGCACTTATGTCCCAAAATTTGACCCGTGGGGTTCCATATTTCTATTGGACCCGAGATTTAATCTGTTTGGAAAGTAGGCTCCCAAAAATCCAATTTCTGTGAAAAGCTTCTCCACTACCAGGTGCAACATCAACCGTAAATTGTTTTGTTACATAACTGCTCATGAGATAATACTTGTGTTTCTTGAAAATAACAAAAAAAAAAAAGTTAATTAACTAAAATAAAAGTCAGCAATCTACTATTTTTTGACAAGATTTTTTTGTGGAACTGGGTTTGGGGATAGCAATAAAAATCTTGCAGCTAATAGTGGAAAAAAAATTTTCATCTGTGGATTTTTATGTTTCATGTGTCATTCAATTATTAAAGATGTTTATCGTTCTAAAAATAAAAAAATCCCTTACATATATATTTTCCCACATGGATGCTTTACTGGGTCACCATGGGTCAGTAAGAGTGTTCAGATCAAGGTTTCAGGAGAAATAGAAAACTTCTTTGAGGGAACCCACTTTTACAAATGCTTGCACAAAGGTTTTTTTGTTGGGTCAGTTGTAGAATGATTGCTAGATGTGTTTTATATTTTTGTGGAAAGACAAACGAAATCAATGACTTTTTTTTATTGAAACATTTCCTAAAGGGTTTAAAAATGAGATCAGAATGATAGAGATGAAAGTAAATTTTTTTTAATTTTTTAAAACATGGTGTAAAATTTAAATTTTTTTAAAAATCATTTTTAAATGGGAAAATGATGGGGGTGAAAAAATTGTGCCAAAAAATCCCCTTTTACTAAAAAATTTTTTTTTACAGATTTGAGTGCAGAGTGGGGAAAAGACAAGAATCATGTAGGATCCAACCCCATCCCTTGTTGAATTTTCTGGATGATCAACACTAATGTGTATCGCGAAAACCAATCACATATGTGAAAAACTTCGAAGTGCGTGTACTTGTGACATTTGTTCATTGACCACCATACAGCCCCCGACACCATCCCCCGACATGGGGGGCAAAACAAATGGGAATCTTCAACACCCAGTGTTGGAAATGTTGGGGCAGGCTCCCCCTCAAAGGTTTCCCCCCGACCATCCCTGGAAGTTTTTTTGGAGAATCTTTTAACACCCCGTGTTGGAACTCCCCTTTCCCCATTGTTAAATGGATGAGGGGTTTTTGGATCAATAAAAACTCTCCTCCCCGGGAAAAGCTGGTGATTATGAAAAAATGACAGCTGGAAAAATTGCGGGGAAATTTTTCCCGGTGGGGAAACATCTTTGAGGGTTAGTGTAGGATGCAGTTACTGGGGGGACTTCCCGGGTTTACAGAGGAACATGCCTGAGATGGTCTGGTTTGTGATAATAAAGATTCCATTGGGGGGAAGTCCATGATTTGGGGATCAGATCATGTGCAAATGTTCAGGTAAAACTTCTTTCAGTTTTTTGGGGTCTGTTGCATTTTTTTTTTTTGTATTTCTTGCACTTTTACATAACCCGGTATTTTTAAAAATTTTTCTAAATATGTGAAACATCTTTTTGGGGAAAAAAATCTTTAGGAAACTAGTTTGAAATTTCAGCACTCTTTTCTACCCAAATCATGTCCCGGATATCTGTTTTTAAAAATTTGTGCAAAAATGGGGGGAAAAGTTTTTTACTTTTTGTTTTGGAATTTATGGGTTTTGGGAAAAAAATGATTTGTGTAACATATGGAAGGGGTCAAGAAATCCCAGTTAAGGGAAAGTTTGTTGTAAAAACAATTTCCATTCCTTTTTTCTGTATCCCTTTGCAAATAAAAACCCTGTTATTTAAACTTTTGTTTAAATTGTTATTGTGTTTTTTCCAAAAAATGCACTACTTATTTTGTTATGTTTCCCCCCTTTTCACATAATTTTACTGAATTATTACTTACACCAAAAATTAATATACTGCACATTTTTATTAGAAATTTAATTTTATTTATCCTGCCAATGAAAAAAAAAATCTTCAAAGATGTTGACATTTAATATAATTTTTCCTTTTACCTTTGATTGATTTTTTTACATAAATGAGTCACATGATAAAGTATTTAATGAAAATATTTGCAATTATCAAAATATATATGTTGAAATACTTGATTGGCATTTAAATACATAACTTAAAATAAAATGAGAATGCTTGTGGGAGTTTTGTGAAACAAAAAGTTGTTATTTAAGAAAGTATTAAATACATTTATAAACCCCCCACAGCTGCATCAATCCCGATCCCTGGAAATCCCCACTTGGGGCTTTATAAGACATACATTTGGGACCCCCTACTCCATTTGTCGAACCTCCTGGTGGCTTAATTTTTACTATTTTTAAAAACTGTATCTTTTTTGTAGGTTTTGTGTTTTGATTGCTCAGCTAAAGGCTGGTCGTTTTTTAATTAAGACCTCCATATCCACGGGGAAAAAAACATAAAAAATGTTGTAAAAAATTTTCTGTAAGACTAGAAAAATTGATAGTGTTAGACAGTAGAATATATCTTACAGATACAAAAAAAGTGATCACAAAATTTAGGTACGGGAAAAGTAAAATATGCTGATGATGAAAAAAAAAGTTTGCCCGATTCATCTTTAATATAAAAAAATACAATAATAGAAAAATTCTTTTTAATAAAAAATAATTTCTAAATTATGATTATATTTTAAAAACAAACTTTATTTAAAACAAAACTAACGCAAGTTGATGTTAAAATTAAAGACAAAACCGGTGAGGAAAATTTTGGGGTTTTGGGAAAAAAACAATGTAATAGTAGTAGTGTCAAATCTCAATTTTTTCATTGTTATAAATTTTTAAATTTTTTTTTTGTTTCATGTGCAATTTAAAAATTTGGGAAAGGGTATTTTACATTTTTTAAAATGAACATTTTAAGAAATTCTATCCAAAACAAAACTCTGTAAGTACCCATAGTTGGAAAATACCCCAAAATTTTGCCTTTAAACCAATTTTCAGTGATTTCAACCCCCCAGGCAGAAAAATATCAAGGCAGGTTGAAAAAATCCCCCTCATGGGGTTTCCCCAAAGAGGCTACATTTTGTTGATTTATGGGGAAAAATTCAAATTCTTGTTGAAAAAAAGAAAGTAACATTTAAAAATTTTAATTGTTGCAAAAACATTCCTTTAATTTTGTTTTTTATTTTAGGAAATAATTTGAATCTTTATAATTATCTTTTTTTGTTTTTATTATAAATGATATTTATTTGGGCAACTGGATGATAAAAAAAATGAAAAATTTTATAGAAAAGGGAACCCCTGATTGAATTTGTAAAAATACCCCCCTTTCAGTTTTGCAAATTTCTATCTTGCTTTGAGTTTGTAGACTGGTTTAGACCCGTTTTACCCGGTGACCCTTTCCCCTTTTTTCCTCCCCGCATTTTTGGCACACACCAGTAAACAAGTGGATTTCTTAAACCTCAAAAACTTTTTCAGGTGTGCCCCCTCAGGGGAGTCCCCCCTGCAAAAAGATGGATTTTCCACCTACACTATAAACACAAACATGGATGGCTTACATTTCTCCTTTGGGTTTCCCCAATGGTCAATAATCACCTTGTTTGGGAAAATCAAACGGGGATACAGTTGTGATAAATTATTTTCCACATGTAAGTGAATCACACAGACTTTTGTGTTGTACTTTAAAGGGCATTATCACCTTTTTTTTTGGGAAAAACTTTCCGGGAATTAAAATTTTTTGGTGTTTATATATATTTTTATGCCCCTCCCGGGGTGTTTTTTTTGCCCTTGGACTACGGGGGACTATCCCCCTGTGTGTGTGGGGGTTTAATTCCACAGGATGGCAGAAAAACCCCAGATTCCCCAATTTAAGGTGTTCATTTCCCGGGAAACCCAAGGAAATTTGATGTCCCTGGCACGGCTGGGGAAACCTTAAAGCTCAGAATTCTTCTGGATGAAAAAAAAAAAAATATATAAATATATTTGATGTAGGTTGCATTCATGCTGATAAGAGTTGATTTTTTTTATATTGAAAATGAGGGAGGATTAACATTGATTTTTTAGTTCATGTTTGTAATGAAATTTTTAAAAAAAATTCTTTGTTTCTTTTTTGTGAAGGAAATTTTTATCTTCATGTGACTGTTTAAAAGAATTTTGTAGGTTTTTGTGTACTCTTTTTCCTCATTAAACTTTAAAAATCTGCAACTTTACATTTTGTAATACAATATTTTTATTTCTTTTAAAATATGCAGGTGATTGTTTTGGGGTTTGAGGTTAAACCCCCGTCGTAAATCCCCTGGTCCAAGGGGAGTTGAATTACATTGGTTTTTTCCCCGATCATCCTACACCTCCCTTTTGGTGCCCCAAAAATAAAATGTCCCAAATCCCGGGGGTTTAAAGCTTCTCCCGTAATTTTTCTCCAAACCCAAAGTATCCCAAATCCTGAACCAAGTAATTTTTATACCTGATTCTTTTTTGTGTATTGGAGGTCGGAAGAGTTTTTCCTCATTATTCCCGAAATGAAAAAAATTTTAAAAGAGTGGAAAATTTTTAAAGGGGTTATAATTTTTTTGCCCCAAAAATGGGGTGCATTTTTAAAAAGTAAATAAAATATTTTCTTTTGTTAAAAAAATTTATTGGAAAATTCATTTTTCTTAATCCTTGGGTTATTTTGAACAAAAATAACAAAAAATTCTCTTTTTTTGGAAATTTTTTCCCTTTTCTTTTAGGGTTTTTTGTTTTTTATGTTGATGTAGTCTTTCCCCAGGCTCAGTACTAAATGTAATACTTCTCTGTTACTTGAAAATTTTACTCAAGAGATGGGGAAAGAAAGAAGAATAGTTGGGATGCTCAACTCGGGCATCTTCACAACAGACAAACTTGGGGTAATTTTTAAAACTTGAAGATGGGTTTTCAAAGGGTCAAAGGATGCCAAAAGTTCTCTTTTAGGGCCCCATTTTAAATTGGAGGGGCAGGGTTTTAGAAAATAGATTTTAAAAAAAGAAAACCTTATTTTCACTTTTATCAGAAAAAAAAAACCTTGGCGAAAAAATTTGTGTTGTTTATGGAAGTGCAATGTATTGTATTTTCAGTTAAACCCTTTATTTAAATTGCCTTCAAAAAAACTAATCTTGGAAATAAAATCTTTATAATTTATTAAAATTTCATTTAAACTTAAAAATTTGTACTGGAATTTTATTTTTTTGAAAGTCACTGAAAGTTTTGTTTTGGTTTTTTTTGAGGGTTTAAAGGCCTATTTTCCAAAAAAGTAGACTTTGAAACTGAAATTTTTTATTTTGGTATAGTGACACAAGGAGAAGGGGCAGGGGGACAAATGGGGAACAGGGTTTAATGTATTGTTGTTTTTGAACTTCAATTAAACAGAAACAAAATGGAAAACTGGGAAAGCTAATGTGACTCCAAATTTTACCCGGGGTTAAAATTTTTTTTGTTCAAAACATCACAAAGTGTATTAACATTCTACCAGTTACTGGGCATCATGGTGTAACTCTGAGGGAAGTTGTTATTTATAATTTGATCAAAATGTAAAAAAGTATTCTGGTTAAAAGGAAATTGGATCCCCGAATGTGTTGATGTAATTTGTTTTAATCTTACATGAAACAATTAGGGAAGGGGTCGACAGTTGGGTTTTTTAATAGATATTTTTGGCTTACCCCGTCTGCTGTTGGGCTCGGCGGGTTTGTACGGAATGTGTTAGGGATATTAATGAAACATGATGTGTTTTGTGAACAATAACAAAATTTATCTTTTGAAAATTTTTTATTATTTTTTTAGATTTGATGCATTGGGCCCCAATCCTCAAATTTTAATCCCGGTGTTCCCCTTTTGCCCCTTCTGATACCCCAACTCCATCTTCTCCTTGGGTGGCACGGGATTCCCCCCCATCCTCCTAGCACTAAATTTTAAAAAGGTGTCCTCTAATTTCCCCCCAAAAAGGGGGGGCACAAGCATGTTTTTTTTTGTTTAAGTGTGAATTGGCATTATAATTACAGTTGATGGTAAAAATATGCATGGGGAAAATTTTCAATTTTTTATTTTATATACATTTTTGTATGCCTGGAAAACCCATGGGGGTGAGCAGTTATTACCTTTGGGAGAGAATCAGCTGTCATCCTCATCTTCTTTGGATGATAAACCCCCAACATTTGATGGGAAAGGGTATTTCAACAGTCAAACTCCACCCTCTGGAGGATCTTGGGTTCTGGGGGGAAAATATAAAAAAAACCCAAAAAGTAATATTTTTTAAAATATTTTTTCAATTGTTTTGTAAAGGTAGTTTTTTTTAAAATATATTTTTAAATCTTTTTTTTGAAAATACTAACTCTGTTAAAAACAATTCTTTTTTTTTATGACAAAAGGAAACAGTTTTGTATTTTGTTTTTGAAAAAAGGGTTAATTTTTTTTATAATTTACAGTAATGTTTTATGAAGGGTTTGATCTAGTTTTAATACAAAAAAGAAATTTCTAAAAATAGAATAAACATTTAAACTATTACTACAGAAGTGACAGAAATGGACTGATAATTGTTCCCTTTAAAGGGTTGAAAAATTTTTTTTTTCACCTTTTTACCTTTTTTTTTCCCCCAAACAGTTTTTTTTCAAAAAAAACTTTTGAAAATTAAAAAAAATAGGGAAAAAAATTGTAACAATGTGAATCAAAATTTTTTCTTTTTACCAAGTAATTACAGACTGAAGGGGGTTTTTTGTTTTTCAAAAAAAGATAAATGAATTGTCACCATTACATTAAAAATTAACCCCCAAACGTTTTTATTTGTTAAATTCATCACATAATAATTTAAAAATATGATGTTTTCTCTACTTAAAACCCGGGGCTATCTTGGGTAATGGTGAACTTCTTGGAGCCCAAAAATTGGGGTCAGGAGTGGTGACCCCAAGGCAGTCCCGATTCTCCTCCTTGGGGTTTAACATTTTTATGTTTTTGGCCCGGATGGGGAAAAACAATCCAAAAAAAGTTTGGGGGATAAAACACCATTCTCTTCACTGGGAAAAAGATGGGCCCCCACCAAAAAAAGGGGGCCTTTTAAAAAATATCATCGGTAATTTAAGTTGTTCCCGACACCCCACCAAATGGCATGGTTTTTGATTCACTTTTTTGGCTGTACACCGAATTTCCCCCTCATTTTATCCCAAAACCCCTCTTTCACCTCCTTCAGGGGCCCCCAACACCAGGAATAGGGGTTTGGGGTGCCTAAAAACAAGCAGTAAAAGTTTTAAAATCTTTTGATATATATTTAATGCTACTAGGATCAATTTTTTTTTGTTCTTTTTTTTTGAAGCCTGTGTATAAAAGTATGTACTAGTTAGTATCAATGGGTTTTGTTTTTTTCTGGTCTAAAACTAAGTTTTGTTTTGACTGAAAAAAGGAAATTTTGTTTTTTAGGCTCCGACATTTCCCAAAGGGCTTAAGCAATCCAATGGTCATCAGCGACCGCAACTGAAACCCTCTGTTCCTTAAATCAACTTTTTTTCCGATCTTTACCTCAAAAAATGGATCTTTAGCTGGAGGCTGGGCTCCTGTGTAATACGAAGTAAAGAAAATAAGATTTTACATTTCTCAGTTTGTTTTTACTTTTCAAGAAAAATGATTTTTAGCCCAAATTTTTTTTTTGTGCAGAATTAAGTGTGCCTTTACAAAAAAGGGAAGAATTTTAAACAAATGGTTCTAAAAATACTTCTTTTTTGTGTAAATGTTGGAAAAATGTATTGAATGTATAATTTGAAATTTTCAATGATAATTTCTGTGGCAATTTCTTTCCCCAGTGTGTCTGACAAAACCAGTATATTCAAGGGAGACTTTCTTTTCCCCTATGAAATATCTGGGTGACCCAAAAGTCTTTTAATGAAAATCATGGGTTGAGAAATACATTGTGTATTACAGCATGATGTTTTCCCCTTCCCCTGTCCTTGCACTTTGCACAAACCATTTGTATTTAAGGAAAATTTAGAAGCACCAGTTTCCCAAATTTTTTCTCCTGTTGTAAAAGTTAGTTAAATTAAGTAGTTCCATTTTTTCCCATTGGGGGCTGAGATTTTCTGTTTGGATGTAGGGGTCCCAAACCCCCTACCAAATTCTGTGACCCAAAATCCACTACCGGTGCAACATCAACACTTTAAATTGTGTGTTTTCATAACTGCTCATGAGATAATGCTTGTGTTTCTTGAATATAACAAACAACAAAAAAAATTAATTGAAATAAAAAACATAAAGTCAGCCCAAACTACTATTTCCCGACTGTAAGATGTTAATATTGTGGGAAATGGTTGGGGATAAATAATTTTTTTTAATGGGAGACAAAATTGTTAAACTGTATTTTTTTGTTTTTGTGTTATTAAATTAAAAATGTTTATCTAGTTCTTAAAAATAATATATAAAACTATACCTTTTATATTTTCCCCGCACATGGGTGCTTTTACTGGTACCATGGGTCCCCGTAAAGTGTTCCCGATCAAGTTTCAAAAAATGAAAATTCTTTTTTAGGGAAACCCCTTGTTCAAATTTTGCACAAAGGTTTTGTTGTTGGGTCAGTTTAGAATGATTCTAGATGTGTTTATATTTTTTTGCAGAAAGACAAAACGAAATCAAACTTTTGTTTGAAACTTTTTTTAAAGGAAAAGAAGATGAGATCAGAAAGAAGAGATGGGGAAAAAAAAAAGTGTTTGTTAATTTGACAAACATTTAAAATTAAATTGTTTTAAAGAATCATTTTTTTAAAAGAAAGAAAGTGATGGGGTGAAAAAATTGTGCATAAATATCCCGCTTGTGACTAAAAATTATTTTCTTACAGATTTGAGTGCAGAGTGAGACAGACAAGAATCATGTGGGATCCAACCGATCCCCTTGTTGAGTGTTCTCTGGATGATGCAACACTAATGTGTATCGCAGATACCAATCACATATGTGAAGACTACGAAGTGCGTGTACTGTGTGACATTTGTTCATTGACAACCATACAGCCCTCAACGCCATCCCTGCAGCCATCTACTGGAAGCTTAAATGGAGAATCTTCAACACCCTTTACTACTGTCAGTTCTTCTTTATCACCAACAAAAGCTTGCTTTAATGGATGGTCGGGCTGGATTAATAATAACTCACCTCTTGGCTCGTCTGGTGATTTTGAACTTTTGACATCTGAAGAGTTGGAAACGTTTTGTCCAGGTGGCACAATTGCAGATATTGAGTGTGTGGATTCAACTACTTTTGATGATTACTCTAGTTTATTTGAAGCGTCATGCACAATATCCAATGGCTTGGAGTGTTATAATGATCCTGTTGTTGGTGTTCCTTGCCATAACTACATGATTAGATACTTCTGCAAGTGCTCAGGTACCTCTGTTTTATTATGTTTCAAAAATATTAAATTCTAATTTAATTAAATAACATTTTTCGAGAGCTGGTATTAATGATGTGTTTTTTATAGTGGTCTATTTAAATATTTATTGACATAAAGAAGTCACTTTAATAGACCTTACTATAAGTATTATCTCAAACAATGGAAACTTTAATTGAAATCGATAGTCACAAATTAGTTTCAATGACAGATAGGACTAATTAATTATGTATCTTTGTGTATGTAGATTGCTAGTATAGTTTTTTTTAAGGAGAATATAACCTAACTTTGTTTTCATCACAAATGTAATGTCCGTGTGTCTTGCCTTCTATTCCCATTTCATATACTTTAGTCATATTGTCTAGGCTATTAATTACTAAATATTTGTTATATAGATCTTTGAATTGTTTTTGATTTTGCTGAAAGTCATTCCACATTCTTCTCTATTCTTGATAGCAACTAATGCTTTTCTCGTACTAATTGTTATAGATTTTACTGAAAGTCATTCCACATTCTTCTCTATTCTTGATAGCAACTAATGCTTTTCTCATTCTAATTGTTATAGATTTTGCTGAAAGTCATTCCACATTCTTCTCTATTCTTGATAGCAACTAATGCTTTTCTCGTTCTAATTGTTATAGATTTTGCTGAAAGTCATTCCACATTCTTCTCTATTCTTGATAGCAACTAATGCTTTTCTCGTTCTAATTGTTATAGATTTTGCTGAAAGTCATTCCACATTCTTCTCTATTCTTGATAGCAACTAATGCTTTTCTCGTTCTAATTGTTATAGATTTTGCTGAAAGTCATTCCACATTCTTCTCTATTCTTGATAGCAACTAATGCTTTTCTCATTCTAATTGTTATAGATTTTGCTGAAAGTCATTCCACATTCTTCTCTATTCTTGATAGCAACTAATGCTTTTCTCATTCTAATTGTTATAGATTTTGCTGAAAGTCATTCCACATTCTTCTCTATTCTTGATAGCAACTAATGCTTTTCTCATTCTAATTGTTATAGATTTTGCTGAAAGTCATTCCACATTCTTCTCTATTCTTGATAGCAACTAATGCTTTTTTCATTCTAATTGTTATAGATTTTGCTGAAAGTCATTCCACATTCTTCTCTATTCTTGATAGCAACTAATGCTTTTCTCGTTCTAATTGTTATAGATTTTGCTGAAAGTCATTCCACATTCTTCTCTATTCTTGATAGCAACTAATGCTTTTCTCGTTCTAATTGTTATAGATTTTGCTGAAAGTCATTCCACATTCTTCTCTATTCTTGATAGCAACTAATGCTTTTCTCATTCTAATTGTTATAGATTTTGCTGAAAGTCATTCCACATTCTTCTCTCTTCTTGCATCATTCCATTTAAAAAATACAGCAAATATTCTCTAACCTTCACATGTCTGTGCTATATAAGATTGTGAATATAATTAGTATTTTATTTCTATTAATTTCCTTTATATCTGCATAGATCTGTAATAATAGTAATTATATTCAATAAGTTCTATTCTCATCATGGGTTCTATTCTGTAGCACATGTAATATTCTCTTCTTGATGATTTTTTATCAGGAAGCTCCACAATTGTATGTGTTAATTTTTCTCTACCTTCATTGTCACTTTCTTTGTCAGTCCTTACTGCTGTACATTATTAGTTATGTAACTGTTGAAAAAATAACAAAGAATGTAAAGTAATTAGACATTAGATATCTTTGAAATAAGCTTTATTGTTTTAGCATACATAGACTTTCATGTAGATGTTCCCCATATGTAGTATATAGGCAACTATGGATATTGCTCTAAAATTTTAAAGTTTGCTTATTCAGTTTGTGGCAATCATTAAATAGTGGATCTCATAAACAATTCACAAATATAATTTTGTGTACACATAGTGGGTTATAAAATGTTTATCATGTTTAAAAACCTGGGTTAATATAAAAAATTAATTTCTGTTTGTTCTTTCTGCAGGTGTTCCATTGTCTTTATCAACCAGTAGTCATAATGATGTTACGACTGATGCATCCAGTGGAAACCAGCATGGATCTTCAACTCACTCAACTGGTAATAATTCTGGCTCATACACTATCACATCAAATAAAACGCCTCCTATTCCTTCATCCACTGCAAACCACCATGATTCTCCAACTCCTTTAACTACTGGAGCCCAGCATGAGATATCAACCCATACTGTATTATCAATGTGCATAAGTCAGTGGTCTTTTTGGATCAACAGAAATTCTCCAATAGGCACTAATGGAGACAATGAAAGTATGAACAAAGAAGAAACATCTGCTTTCTGTTCTGGTGGAGAAATAACAGGCCCAGTGTATAGATGCAATCAGACTGGGAGAGTTTAGCAGAGGCAACATGCACAATAGAAAATGGTCTCACGTGTCAATATACCATTTGATGATGTTCCCCCATGCAGAGATTACAAGATCAGATACATAAGACTGAGGGTTGGAATATTTGGTAGGTGACATCCACTCATTTTGTCACCTGCTGTTTCAAAACTTTTAAAGTATAGTCTTGAGTCAGATCCAATAGTTTCCATATTAAACAGTTTCAGTTTGGAATATCTTCATTGGACTCCAGACATGTCTATAGGTGCTCCGATCTCTTTCACAATATCTCCAACAGCATCCAACGAGTAGCTGTACCAGTTCGATGTTGATTGGTGGACCTACTCATATGCCTGTTGTGCTGTTCTTTTCTGTCCACTTCAATCCAAGCTCTTGGAATCTATAAGTTGATGACGTGGATTAGTTGAGATGAAAGTCCTCTTTGCTGTCACACACTATAAAGGCATTCAGAATGTCAGCTCTATCCATTGACTGACCCCCGTTGACATTTGTAAATGATTCAGTCCATTTCCTACGCACAGAACCACAGAACCAGCCTCCACCTTCTGGATCATCTCAATGAATCACTCATAATGCACACATGAGTGTAGTTTGTTACTCCATCTGGAGTAGTGCCTTAGTTAGTCAGTAACTTCCATTGTCATGCTATATGTTGTCATACTAAATGCACCACATTCAGTAAAGCAATACTACTGTGCTCTCTAGTTCAAAACCTCACTCTGATTTCTTATCATGATGCACATTCTCACCTGCATATACATTAGCATCATCATTAGTTGCATTAATTCAAGGTTCATTTTCCCAGTATTCCATCCCAATCTTCACATTTTGCTTTCCAAGAGTAAAGATGATGTGAAAGTTTGCCATGTTCTCATCAATCGGGACATTTGTCATTTTTGCCGCCACAAAGGAATTTGGAGTTTTCACTCTGTATTCTCCTTTTAAGGGAGTGTATTTGTTGAACACAGGACAGATATGTTTAAAACAGCCGTATTGACTAGATGAGTCAGTAGACTGTATTGTTACATATCACTGTTTTGTTTTATAGATAGCAGTACAGGAACATCAGCCAGTTACAGTTTTGCCAGGATCAGGCAAATCTGGTATGACTAATGGTCACTTGCACACTTTTGTGCTGATTATTTATCTCTTGACATGTGCAAGGAGACTCTTGTAGATGCAGTCACTCAGAGATACTACTTGTCTATTGTGCGAACAAATGTCATACCACTCGCAGTCACACTTACACTACTAACTAATTGTATGGTGGCTCTTCTTCTATCCCTACCGCTTTGCTAGACCACAGTGCAGCAATCTGTTTTCAGGGCCACCATGTGGGGATTAAGTAGGGTCTTGGTTAGTGTCAGTTCATCATTAAATTAACATTTAAAGCCATAAATATTGACTTGCACAAAACAAAATGTTTTGGTATTCAAGACAAGCATTAATAGCTCACAGTAATAAAATGGTATAGATTTGCTGCAAACTGTTTGAAACGAATACACCATTAATTGAGATATTAATCTAAATCCAATACATTCTTGTGCACTACTCACTGTGTATTTCGTTTTTTGGTCCTGTCTATTAACAGGGAAAAGTTATTTTATTGTTATGCTACAATATGCATAATTTTTGTTTTAAAGTAGTTCATTTTAATTTAATAAACTAAATTAATTACCATTTTCACCATCATCATTAGTCCTCATTGAGCCCAAGAACACATATATCAGAGACATAACATTTTC
Organism: Arion vulgaris; assembly: GCA_020796225.1. Taxonomy (NCBI): domain Eukaryota; kingdom Metazoa; phylum Mollusca; class Gastropoda; order Stylommatophora; family Arionidae; genus Arion; species Arion vulgaris. The sequence goes on along the minus strand of CM036756.1, from coordinate 71,702,302 downwards.
ACTCAAATGAGCAGTTTGGGTTTGTTCTGTCAGTTTCTGTAGCTGCTTGCTATGCTGCAGTGTGGTGCTTCCACCCGTTCTGCTCCTTTTAGTCACCTTTTATGACAATCAGAAAAACAGACAATGGATATGTTCTTTGCTACTTTGGAAACCACACAAGAGAATTGTCATTTTAATTACCCTTTTTTTAAAGATTAAATAATCAATGATTTGATAATGCTAATCCAATGTGTTCTAGCTTTTTAAATGTCAAAAACTTAATTGCAATCTATTAATTCATGTTTAATTCACAGAAACTTCTGCTTCTCCATCGACCAACAAGCAGAATGAATCACCAACGCCAAGTACAGGACAGCAGACTTCTACATTTTCATCTAGCTCAGGACATCATTTGTTAACAAATTCAAACACAGCTGGAACTTCTCTCAGTCCTGTACAGTTCTGCATATCTGGTTGGTCTAATTGGGTTAATAGAAACTCTCCTTTAGGAACTGATGGAGACCATGAAAACATGACACGTGAAGAACTGTTGCAGTTCTGCCATGGAGGAGAAATTACAGAAATTTCATGTGTTGACTCAGAACATGGTGATGACTGGTTAAGTTTAGCAGAGGCCAGCTGTACAGTAAGTGATGGTCTCGAGTGTGCCAATATACCACTGCCAGGTATACCTCCGTGCAGAGATTACAAGATCAGATACATGTGCAAGTGCCCAGGTAGGTTCTCATCTTTACACTCAAATGTATCATGTAATTTGTGTGTAATTAAAAATGTGTTTAATACATCATTCTTAAACTCACTACACTCTCTCTATAGTATATATTTGCTTATCTACAAACTAAAAGTATTAAGTTATGTGTATTAGAAATTCTATACATTTCCTATAGTTTAGGAAAAAGAAGAGAAACAATAAAAAATGAAGTACATAACTTATATACATTTAACATATGCGTATACAAAATATGAAGCATGAGAAGAGAAAGTACTAAGAAGCATAGAAATGTAGTGTGTTGAGTCCATGAGGTCACAAGGTATCATATAATGAAATAAAACGATTCTTCAAAGCAAATCGACTATGATCATCAGAGGTATATGATCGGATGGCTGTGACCTGGATGTCACGAGCTCCCAAATGGTCGGTTCCATTGAAATGAGTGGCTACAGGGGTCACAGATCATTGGCGTATATCATGCAAGTGTTGGCTGAAACGGTCACTAAGCATTTTGCCTGTCTTACCGAAATATGCCTTGTCACACCACTTGCAAATGATCGTGTAGATTCTATTACAGAACTTGCAAGTGAAACCATCTTCAATAACAAACGTGGCTTTAGGAAAAAATACAGTACAGGTCTGTATCACATAGGCACACTTATTGAAATGCCGACGGCCACACTATACGGTGTCAAAATGTTCTGAAAATAATACAGAATGAGGCTATGTACAGCATACTAGGGTTTACTTCAGATATGCCATGCAGGGCAATGTGTTACCTACTTGTACCTACTTGATTATTCTACTATGGAAGATAGAACAAAGATGGATCATGCACTGGCCTACTTCTGAGTCAATGTTGACATACAATTTCAGCTGCACATGGAAATAAAGAGAGAGAAGGGAAATAGGTTAAAAAGAGGACAATTTCTCTGAACTTAAAGATTCATTGGTTCAATGTGCAGTTTGGCCTAAATGGCATTCTTAATGTATTGAGAAAGTTTTTTCGAACAGAGGAGTTTCAGGGTTGTGAATCCAAGTCGCTGACCAGATTCAGAGATATAGGTGCTGATATTGTTACTGCTCAAAAAGAACAGCATACCAAAAATATTGATTAATCAATATTGAACAGGCTTGTTGGGCCATTGGACGCTGCTGGATTTGTTGAGGTGGAGATTAGAGCACTTATGGTCATGTTCGGAGTGCTATGATGATAGTTCTTATATAACTGAACTAAACTGAATGTGCAGTGATGATGATCTAATGATGAACTAAACCACTACTCAAATAGTCCTCTTCATAGTTCGTAGTTCATAAGTACGGTTCCAACTTCACTGCAACGGATCACCCCATAATTGTTCCGTTCCTGTGCCAATGAAAATCACACGAAATGCTAACAACTGTGAAATGTTTCCTGTGTGAACTAATTCCAGAATGAAACAGCCGCGTACCACCACAAAAGCAACCTGCTCCGCATAAAATGCATATGGCCGTCACTAATGTAGCAACACAAAACTGTTCATCACTTGAATTGCAATTTTTGTCGAAGGGAACATCAATCATGACAAAATCCAGCTTTCTGCACTCGCAATATAACTGCATACGGCAGATTGAGCTTGTTCGTCATAACCGCTGTCCGCCATTTTCTGAATACACACTAACACACAACAAACGCATGGTTGACACAGCAAAAGCATTCCATGTAACATTCATAGCTCACAGCGTTGCTCAAGCACTAACTCAGTAGCTCGGCCATCGAAACCGGAAAATACTCTACCAAACATGTAGGAAATGCGCTAGCAAAGTCGTGTTCAGAATCAAACAGTTCTGACTCTGAATGGCCCTCCGCATTCCGCCATTGCTGGCCAGGTTTTAAGAATAGTCCTCTAAGAATTGATTTGCTAGGTAAGTCTAACTCTTAGTCTATGATTCAAAATGTAAAAAAAACGGACAGCTGATTTTGAGAGCCCATATAGTGGTGATATCAGAAATGGATACAGGAGATATACTGCAGTTGTTTAACAGACACTTGTTGTGTATATACCAATTTATGACACGGCAGCCAAAGGAATTTGAAATAAAACATTGTACAAATAGGACTTCTGGACGAAATGATGAGTTTCTTAATTAGAAAGTCATAATAATCATCAGCATGATTTAGATTTGATAGGGGTAACCGAACACCTATGATTCTTCTCAGAGTGCTGTGAGATTGGGTTATTAACTCCTTGTGGACCAACCGCCACACTACATGGCTTTGGGTTGGACACCTTTTACCAGGAGCCACACTAAAGGGTGCTTTCTATTCTAAAAACAAATGGTTTGTAAAAGCATGGCTTTTGCCCTGGATCACTAAGAGTTAATCAATAATCAAGATTGTTTGCATTTTAACAAATAAATGTAACAGTTCATCTAAAAGGTAAATGCAAAACACGTTACAACTTTTGTGCTTGCCATTGATAGCATGTGTCCTGTGTAATGTTTGTAAATGTAATTGATAACTTATAACATTCTCCATAAACAGATATGACCACACCATCTAAAATACAAGTCAACTGTGATTGGAGTCCATGGTTAAATGCTGACAGACCAGACAGTGGAATTGGAGATATTGAAAGTATCAGTGAAATCAAGAGAGTGTTTGGAGTATGCTCGAATATAGCTGACATTGAGTGTCGTGTAGCTGGCACCCCAACACTGTTCTCTGAAGCAGGACAAGATCGTCTGGCATGTGATGTTCTGAATGGTCTGCGATGCTATAACAGTGAACAGACTGATGGCCAATGTCTGGATTATGAAGTACAGATCTTGTGCTGGACTGACCAATGTTCAGGTCAGTTGCATGATTTTCATCAGAATTTTAGTGTTTTATTGATTAGCATTTGTTTTGTATGACTTTCTATTTTCTTTTGCCTCTCTTATAAAATTTTCTGTGCAAAATTGCAAACCTTGTTTTAAAAAATAATATTTTTTTGAATAGCAGGCTAGAATTGGAATTGTCAAAAATGTTGGAATGGTAGATTTATGCCACTGAATATTAAGTTTTAGAAAAGAAACTATCTAAACAAGATTGATATACATTGTACAAGTTATCTTTCCCCACTTGCAACAGAAGAAATTTTGCATTTTTCAAATAATGTTTCAATTCTTCTTGATTTCTCAGGAAACAGACCAACTGCATCTCCACCAAACCCAACAAAAGCATCTCACCTCACAACTCTTCCTGACGATGAAACTAGGAGAACTACAGGTGAGAATATCATGTACTGAAAGTTTAAACTATGCATCATAAGAAAGAACAAAATATTAAGAACAAAATTGTTTTTATTTGCTCAATTATATTTGCAAAATTGCTCTAATATTTGTTTGGCTCTTAGTTCCAATACTTTCACAATCAAGATGTGTGTGCTAAAACATGGCTTGATACCAAAAGCTAGACTTATTTTCATATTACATGTATATTGAATGTAGTAAATTTATGGAAACACATTAAATGAAGTACTGTTCTTTTCCCTATTGTTTTTAAAAATTTCACTTGTACATTTCTATGTGTATATTTTTAGGTTCATGTCAACCTGGTGAAGAGTGGCAAAACTGTGCTTTTGTTTGTCAAGAAGTTTGTGACTACATGGGACGTTCAAGTGGGTCCTGCAATGGCATTCTAAGTCCCACAGATAATTGTGTACCTGGGTGTCGTCCACCACCAGAAATAAACCATGTTACCTGCAAAGACAATGAGAGGTTTATAGATCCTCATACTTGTGTTCCTAAAGCATTATGTACATGTCTCAAACCAGATGGAACTCCTGCCAAGGTGATGATAATATGGTTGATAATGTACAATCAAAAATGTTTGTTATAGCTGTACTATATTTATTACCTAGCTAATAAGGATATATCAAATATAATACCAATTTCAAATGTCAGTTTTACATAAGCATGAGCACAGCATATCTGATTTTACAACCAAAAAGTCTTTAGTTAGTTTGTTCTTCTGATCAACATCATTGTACAAGTTCACTTTTCAAATCAGCAGGATGCATACTCAGAATGTGCCCCAATGACCCTCTGTTAATTGTCTCTGTTAATTGTCTCTGAAAGCTTCACACAGTCCAGTCAGTGTTTTAATTCAATTTTCTCTATGCTGTAACAACTAATGGTCTTCTGACATCAAGATGTTGCTGCTGGGAGGATTCTAATCAATTATACAAATGACCTTGCTGCCCAGTTCTTTGTTTTATGACATCAACACTGCAATAAAAATATTTTATAGTGTGTTTGACATAATCATAACAATTTTATTTTAATCTTAGGCTTTTGAAACATGGGAGAACCCTGAACATGAATGTTCAGTGTGCAGCTGTTTCAATGGAGAAGCAATCTGTGGTAGTATAGATGGATGTTCAACAGCAGCTCTACCACCTGGAGTTACTAGACCTGTACAGCCACCTATATGTGGATGGAGTGAATGGATAAATGAAAACACACCAAGTATCAGTATGTACTTAAGTGCATTGTATTTATGTCAGCATTAGTCAGTTTAATTGCTCTGAGAATTATGGCTGTACATCTGTAACACCACTATCTGGCTATATGGTACCATTTATTTTTGTGTCAGGACTTGCGCGTGTAAGTAGAAATGAACATGCAGATAGGCATGCATGCATGGCTGCTGTAAAAAAGCGGGCGATCAATGGACCAGGCTGATATACTGAATTCTTTAAGAGAGGGCATGTGAATGATTCAAGTAATAAGGGTGAAGCTACAACTCTAACCAGACTGCAAGAAAACCATGTCAAATGTGGTGTAGCTAGACAAGAGCACTATACTGAAATTCAAAGAAGAATATTAAAATAAACACAGAACTGATGTTTGCTGCCAAATGCTGAAAGACATACTGAAGGCAAGATGGACTAATTGGTTGGATGTGCAGTAATGATGATTCGGTGACTAAACTAAACGGTAGCTGTTAAACTCATTAACTCAAATAGTTTAATTTTCACAGACAGGACAATCCAAACAATGTATCTGAAGCATAAATATGTGATAAAATAGTATACACATAGACATCTAGATTTCTGAAATCATAGTGTTTACAGTGTATTTATATAACAACTTTCATGAATGACCAGTTCTACATGAAGATGGATGCTGATACTATCAGTTTAATTTAGCACTTGCTTGATAACAGGACCATATTCTTGATCAGGTATTATTTTTTATGTTAATCTTTCCTTTCTTTGTCTGTAAAGAAATAATACTGAAGCAGGTTATGTAGTATATCAATAATTGTGTTTCAATGACTATTTTGAGAACTGCAATAGCATAATGGTTAGTGAACTTGTTTCCAAGGCGTGGTCCAAGGATCAAATTTCTCAGTCTAAGTGAGATTTTTTCCAACCACAATGGGGCTTTCAGCTTGACCCAGTCTTAATTGGGTACCAGAGAAAAGGTAGAAAGTAAAGACGTTATGTTGACCACATATATCTTGTGTCGTTTATCAAAGAAAAAGAAAGGTCTAACAATGTATTCCCCAATATTTCTCCAAGAAAGTTTGCCCATTCTTTCTTTAATTGATCTAGTTTAAGAAAATGAGTCATTTTTTATATTATACATTCCTATTTAATTATTAGATAAAACATGAGACAGCTCTTGTAATTTGATATCTTTCAGGAGTTTTGTGCTGTGACTTCATTTACTTCAGCAGTATTAGTTTTGGTTGTAAATTAAGAGAATGGGTTTACTTGCACAGTTTACAATTTATTTTTGTTTATTTTTAACAATTCTTTGTGTGTGATTCTGTTTGCTCCTTAATATCACATTCAAGGTATATAAGCTGTTGTATAGCAATAAAATAGTTTGTTGTACAATTTGACTAAATTGTCTTGCCTGTTTAAAAAGCTAATTGTGTATTGTAGATTCTGGTGGTGACATGGAACTACTGTCAACACTACGGAAAAAGTACAATATTTGTGCTAACCCTACCCGCATTTTGTGTCGGGATGCAAACACAAAGAAGGAAGCCGCTGACAGTGGACAAGTTGTGACTTGTGATGTGGTGATTGGTTTCAAGTGCTTTGACCATCTGAATACAGGCAGATGTTATGATTATGAGATCAGTGTCTACTGCGGATGTATTCGTAAGTCTTTTTTTGCAATCAACATAAGCTTAAATTGTTTCATCATTTCATGAATAAAATGAGGAATGTTTCGTGGTGTACAGTGATTCGAGGCAAGTGAAGTGCAAGGATGTTCACAGCAAGTTTGAGTTGCAAAAATATCATGAGGCAAGCGGTGACTTTGCTGGGACAACAAGTAGCTTTACAGCGGAGATGAAGGTGGCAACTATGGCTTTGAAAGTTTTGAGTACACAAGGGTTCACATGTGCGTGCCTACTGAGTGGCTCAATGAGTATGCTCAAGAAAACTCATGCTGGTTATAGAAGACAAGAATGGTTTGATGCTTTTAGCACATTACAAATGATCCATCTAGCTTTTAATTTTGTATTGGACCATGCAAGTTTTAAAAATAAAGAGTGAACAGTTCCCCTGACTGGTACAGCTGTGATCAGGGAAAGACAGACAATGGATAGTGCAGACATCATCAATGCTGTGAGAGAAGCAGATTGAATAACTGATTTTGAACATATGTAGTAATCCTCATCCCAATTTAGAGTGAAGGATATGAGAGGGAAAAAGGGAGCTGTAAAGCATGAGTACTTTGTTAAGGACACACATTTTGATTAATAAACATAGAACAGGTGTCTATCCATCTATCTATTCTCTAATCCTGTTTGCCTTTCAGCGTCAGGTCGAAAAAAAAGACACCTGAAGTGAGCCTCTCTCTGCTCCTAGTCTTTCTTTCTCTTCTCCAATCCTGATTTGCCTCACAGCTTCAGGATAAGAAGAGTTTTCTAGCACAGGCTTTTGTGTGTGCTTCATAAATAGTGTCTTTCGTCGCCTCTGTTATCTCTGAGGTCCAACTTTTGCGCTGCCGGCCTTTTGCTTTGTATCCACTGTACCAGAGCAACATTGCTCTCTGTGGTGCACTGCACTGCCAGTTGGTAATCTGCTTATGTGGCTGAACCATTTAATTTGTTGCTTCTTGATAAAGTTAAGTACTAATATTGTACCCCCTTTTTTCGTGATGTCTTCATTTCTAAGCCGGTCTCTTCTTGTTACTCACCAGCATTCTTCGTAGACACTTTATCTCTGTTGTGACTAGTTTTCTTGTCATTTAATGTCAGTGTCCTGGTTTGGCACTGATAGCATAATGTAGGGAGAAATATTGTGTTGAACAATGCTCTTTTTGTGTTCTTGGGGGACCTGTTTGCATTTTAAAACAGGTCACCATGTTTAGAACAGGTGTAAAGAGTCATATTATGCTGATGAAGGTGTTTGGGAGTAGTTTGAACCTCCAGTGGACCAGGCTGGAGTGCTGTGAGAATGATCCTTGCTAATCATTAATCACTAATCAATCAAACTGTAACAGTTAAAAAAATTAGATTATGCATTTTGATCATATATAGTAACTGAAACGCCCCAAAAGTAAACTGCTTATAAGTAAATTTTGTAAATGTATAATCTATGATAACTGCAAACCATAATTTTTTTTCCATATGCATAGAAAAAATTTCAACAATTTTATAAGAGCATCTATATTATAAAATAAAAAAATTGAAATGTGTCTATATCATGAAAAATAATTTTTAAAAACCTAGCGTATGAACATGACATTTTCAATGCATTTGTAGTTTAATTAACTCTTTCCACGCTTTAAGCCGCACACTGCGCCACGGCGGAAATCCGTTGCACGCTTTAAGCCGCACACTGCGCCATAGAGTTGCTTCCTTATAAGAAGTCTTTCTAGTTTTACTTCTACTGTTTTACTTATACTACTTTTCAACCTTGCTATTCTATTGGGTTGTCCAGTTTTCTTTAATTTAGTATATAATAAGATATATATGTTTATTTATTGACTAGTAGTTGGGATCGTAATTTTTTTTTTTTACTTCCCTTGAATTAACTGCTTAAAAATTGAGAAAATAAATGGGCGTGGAAAGAGTTAATGATTTTATATGTGAAGTTTGTATTTCATGAGATTTTAGTCTTTTTGGGTAGTTATAGAACAATATTTTCCTTTTATAATTGAAAGTGAAAACAGTTTAAATTACTCATCTGGACTTTCTGTGGACTACTGGAAGTTCCCACAAATGACCTAATTGTGTTGATTTATCACGTTAAAAACGAACAAATATTGTAGTTTTTATAAGCAAGCAACCTAAGTGTGAATGCATGCATAGGCTAACAGGAATTGTGAACAATTGCAAAAACTTTTAAAGAGAGCAGAAAAATTTCTGTTGAATATATGATCTCTGTCTAAAACCAGCTGGATATCTTTGATTTATTATATTTTCATGCAAAGTCTTTTCATTATGATTCTAAAATAAATTTTACTGACATGACTAATCAGAGCAAATCTTCTGAAGTTGGTACGTAATTTCAGATCACCTTGTTTTTTGGAATGGATATAAAACTGTTCTCTTCCATTTTATTGCCAGGCTCTTTGTTTCAGTTGTTAGTTATGGTTCTTCCTTTTCTGTTATTGATTCATACCTCGCATGTATATAATCACATTCATTTTTATCATAAATTTATTTGCAATATTTCATTCCTCTTTCGATAATTTAATTTACTCTGAGCTAAGGTTTTTTCTCATATTACCACAAATGACGTTTAGTTTAGATTGAATATTTCCTACCAATATAATTTAATTTAATTTTAGACATTGATACAAATATTTCCATATGAACCTTTCTTCAACAGCAACACCAACCATATCTCATAGCACCTCACCAATTGTTGGACATGCAGGATCTCCAACTCCATCACAGCAGTGTAAAACTGGTTGGTCTTATTGGATTAATAGAAATTCTCCAATAGGCACTAATGGAGACACTGAGAAAATGAACAAAGAAGAATTGTCTGCATTCTGTCCTGGTGGGAAAATCACAGACATTGAGTGTGTAGACTCAGTATTAGGAGATGACTGGTCAAGTCTAGCAGAGGCAACATGTACTGTAGATGATGGTCTAGACTGTACAAATCTACCATTTGATGATGTTCCCCCTTGCAGAGACTACAAGATTAGATACAAATGTGACTGCTCAGGTAAAGTGAATAGATGATTTAAAAGACTTGAGCTTAGAATAAGTTTGTTTTTTCCCCATATCTTTCTTTCACTTTGTATCACTCATTACTTCTGGTGTTTTGTTAATTAAATTTCATTATATAAATGTACAATATTTTCTGTATTATTTAATTCAGCTTGTAATAAATCACAATTATTTAAAATAGCTGTCTAAAATAGCTAAATTTCCTGTTGGTATTGTTATATAGGGCCACAAATAGAGTAAACTGTAAGCAAATTTTTAAGGCGTTTGGTCAAAATATAGTTTTAACCTGTTTTTGTGCTTTATTAAACTACTTAACTTTGTGTCCTATTATAGATATGTAGTTTATATTTAGTAATTATATGTAGTTTTGTAAATAAATAAATTAACTATGCTAAAATAATAGTGCATATAAATGTTATAGTAATTATTTTAAATAATTGAATGTGATTTGCCCACAAAAATTATGTAAAATTATAGTTAAAATTCAACTTACCATCAAATTCCAGTACCAAGTTAGAAAAGCACCAGGACACACAAAGTAATTAGTATTTATATTATTAGTAGCATGTTTACACATGCATTTCACTTCTTATAAACATATTGAAAGTTCTGAATACTATATCTTGAGCTTTCAAATATTCAGCACCATGTGTACCTTTTACTGAGGTCCATGAATTCATTTCAAAAATTGTAGTATCAATAAATATGTCCATTAACACCAGTGCTAGTATCATCTGCTGTTTAGTTTTGACAAAAGTACAAATTCATATCACTGTCCATGTTGTTTTAGCTCTCCTTGTAATCGATAGATCCATTAGCACTGTCAGAATAGAATTCTGACTTGTTTAACAATTATACCAGGTGCACAAATGATGTTTCTGACTGGTTATCAAATTCAATTTTTTATTTTTCAAACTATGATTTGGTACCTAGCTTGAAAAATATATATATTTAATCAAATTAACTAATTTTACCAAGTTTTGATTGGCCCACATAGAGACAAATATAACATTGTGGTAGGCTGAAAAGCAGAAATTGGATCAGAATGATTTACTATAAAATTTAGTACTAATTTTTTGGCTGAAATCGGATGCACATGTCCTAAACGTGTAGAAGTCTATGCATTTAGGGGCCTACCAAACCAATGTGCAACGTATACACGTTCTTGGCAAAGATCAAACATATCACAAAGAGTGATTCCTTCCTTCCTTTCATTCGCTTACAAAGAGTGATTAAAATGGGTAGTAAAGTGCGAATGCAAAGAAGGAGTACTAATTTTATATGAAACAATTATTGTTGCGGTGTATGAAAGTTGGGTTATTTCAATAGATAATCGGGGCACTTAATACAAAATGTGTTAAAACCGCTTTAAAAAGAGGCACATATTTCCACCTAATAGCTAAGTCTTGTTTTTGTTATATCAGCGCGTATACCAGAAAGTTGTTTAGTGACTTCTGATGATGCCATCATTTGAAGTAGAATTTCACTGTTCATTGGTCATGCTGCATCCTCAAGCTCAAATTAGATATCAATTTTGTTTTAAGGTGTCCCCCACCTGTGTTATACAAGTAGATATTTAAATTTATTTTGATATGTAGTATAGTGTGTTAAGTATAAATGAAGAATGTTCTTTTAACATTATTGTTTCTGTTGCAAAATATGTTTTAAAATGTATTCCAGATGTTTCCACCCAATCACCAACCAATGGACCAAATAATTCTCCATCACGTTCAACTATAGTCAGCAGCAACACAACACCATCTCCTAGTAAACCAAGCAATCTCACTCCAAGTCAAGTCAAAGTATGTTCCTCTGATTGGTCTGAGTGGATCAACAGAAACTCTCCAAAAAACAGCAGTGGAGACAATGAGAAGATGACTGCAGAAGAGAAATCAGCTTTCTGTCCTGGTGGAGAAATCACAGACATTGAGTGTGTAGACTCAGAGCTAGGGGATGACTGGTCAAGTCTAGCAGAGGCAACATGTACTGTAGATGATGGTCTAGATTGTACCAATCTACCATTTGATGACATTCCACCATGTAGAGACTACAAGATCAGATACAAATGCAAATGCTCAGGTGTGAATGTGATATATTTATATAGTTATTTTTGTATTGTACATAGACTAAACCTACATGTCTGTGCATATATTTTCGATATATTTTTTATCAGTTATCAGAGGACTATCATCGTAGCACTCCAGACACATCCATAGATGCTCCGATCTCTACCTCAACAAATCCAGCAGCGTAATACGCCAGTTCGATGTTGATTATATCAGTTGTTATAATATATGAGATGTATTTAAAAAGAATTTCCATAAATATTTTTTGTCTAACCTTTTCATTCTTATCTGATACGTTCTGTCCTTCAAAATACTTCTCTTACTTTATTAACTGATTTACAATTTATTTTTCATCTAGGTGGAGTACTTTTTAGGCCCTAAAATTGCACACGTCAGTTAGTTTAACACAATATTATTTCTAACTATGATTAAAGTGTGACGTATCAAATTAAATAAACATGTTTTCTTTTCATGGAGTACAACCTATTTTTCTGTATACCCTCCCACATCTAAAAAGCATTCATTCTGTCTTCCAAATGCTTGTTCATTGTCCATGTTCCTGAACCATACAAAAATACAGAGTAAATATTGCAGTTGATAATCTTTAGCTTATTTGTTGTCTGTTTAGATGTTAGTAATTTGCTCATATCATTGAATTTTGCCATTCATATTCTCTTCCTAATCTCTCCACATTTGCCATCATCTGTAAACATGGGTCCTAGATATAATATATTGTTCAGTTTGTTCAGTAGTTCTCACTATTTATATATATATATATTTGGCTTCTCTTTACTGATAACCATAGCATTCATTTTCTGGATGTTATTGTCTATCCATATTTCTTGCTAGTGTTGTCTAGTTGGTCTACTAGTTTCTTGTAATTCATGACCATTCCCGGCTACCAATACTGTACATCTGCATATCTTAAGTTATTTATTTTCCATTGCACCTGGGTCCTGGCAGTCCTTCGACCAGTTCAAAGATTTTCTTTGTGTAGATGTTAAATAGACTGGGCGACATGATACATCCCTGCCTCCCTCCTGTTAGAGTGGCATTAAACAAATGAATGAAGATGTTGCATTTTTATATTATTTCCAGAACTGTCAGACAATAATTGAAGTACACCATCTCATTAATATAGTCAATATGAGCTTTGTCAGAGAACGTTGTGGGTTGAGAATTCTACTTGCATAAATCTTTAGTGAAGTTGTCTGATTCAGTTTGTTGTCAAGTTATATTATGAAAACCTTGATACAAACGTTGCAGTAAATATCAATAATATTGTTTCAAACAGATGCAACAACTCTTTTACCAAGCCACACCAGTCCAACATCATCAGGTAAGTAATTAGCTCATGACAGCCAAACTTCCAATATTATTTTTACCACACTGCACTCTCGAGTCTATTGGTCATCATTATTTTAATAAATATTTCAATTGTAACTCTATAAGTTGTAAATGAAAAAAAGGCCGTAAGGCGCATAACATGGTGCAACGACTCCTCACAATGAGCAATGGGATAATGGATTCTACGGTCGCCAATCTGCCTCGGAGATTTAGCCACGCAGTAAGAATGTCAGACCTACCATCACGAGGGTGGCCAAAACTTACTACGGGAAGAGGTCAGCACAAACGGGGAAGCAGAAATCATAGGAATTATATTCTGTAGAACTGCCCACAGTATGCAAACTTGAGAAGAAAGATGTTGCCCACTTACACTAGTGTCCAAGACAAACTGTATGGCGTGGCTGATAATCTGAGACAGACGGCTGCCTTTATTAGAGAATCTGAAATCCCAATCTAGTGAGAATGCAGAAGAAATGAAAAAAAATATCTCCACTATTTATAAAATAAACAAACAAAATAACTGCTTTAAGACCACATCATTAACTTTACATATATTCTTAAAGTATCAGTGTTTTCTCAAATACTATTTATTTTTAGATCAGACATTATGTTAGAAGTGTAAACTATTTCTGATAAATTTTTATACACATGCATAGTATATTTTTGCAATGCCATTTGGAAATATGCTGGCACTAAAAACCATAAATTATAATCCTGCAATCAAATATATAAAATAATATTTGCTACAATAGAGAGCTAACTTGTCTTCTAATACAGGTTATGCTGGTTGTGGTTGGACAGACTGGATGAATGGACAGCAACCCAACCAAATGGGAGAAGAAGAAAGCATATCACAGCTTCGTTCCTTACACACTTTCTGTGCAACAGCCGACATAACAGATATAGAATGTAGGGACTCGGTTTCTGGGAAAACTGCACAAGAACTTGGACAGGTATTTAAAAATAATCAATGTAGATTTGGCACAATATTTGACTGTAGTTGTGGAAATCTTACTATTTTAATCTGCCCTGTTTTTGTATCTATGAGTTACTGATAACAGAAGAATTCACAACATAATTTTGTAAACATCTATATTAGGATATTAGATGTGCAAGCATCCTGAATACACTGCATAACCTTGCTTTTGATGAGGACACTGCAAACAATAAAACAGTAATCCTGAAACTGCATGAATTTTAAATCATGTATCGTAATGGGCCACCTGAATGACTGGATAAGAAATGCATACATTCAGCAAACCTCTCACACCATCAGCATGCATCCCTTTGACATCTGAATAAATTGAGCACCTATAAGCTTGAAATGTGCATAGCATGGACATCTATGCACTCTTGTTCCCTTCCTTAAGTTAGCTGAAAGTACCAGAAGTAGAGCACTTACACAGTAAAATCTGATGATGATTCCATTTTAGTCTTCTCAGAAAACCCTGGTACCTATTTTCAGCTGGGTAACTAATAAATGAACTCTTATTCTGTTTTGGTTAACAGACTCACAACACATTAAGAGACCCCAGTTAGCATGTAACGAATACAACATGAGAATAAACATAGACAAAACAGAAGTAATGACATTCGCCAGAGAGGAAAGTACTACCAATATCTCCATCGACAATCGCCCACTAAAACAAGTAAAAGACTTCACATACCTGGGGAGCATTTTTTTAGCAAATGGAAGAATAACTAATGAAATTCAACACAGATGCAACAAAGCAAATCAAATGATAGGACAGATGGCGCCAATTTTAAGATGCAAACACGTCACCATGAACACAAAAAGGCAATGTTCAACACAATCTTTCTCCCCACATTATGTTACCAGTACTAAACCTGGACACTGACAACAAATGATAGAAGAAAACTAGTCACGACAGAGATGAAGTGTCTACGCAGAATGCTGGGTGTAACAAGAAGAGACCGGTTGAGAAATGAAGACATCAGGAAAAAAGTGGGTACAACATCAGTACTAGACTTCATCAAGAAACAAATTAAATGGTTCGGCCACATAAGCAGATTACCAACAGACAGTGCACCTCAAAGAGTAATGCTGGTCCGATACAATAGGTACAAAGCAAAAGGCAGGCCACACAAAAGATGAACCTCAGAGATAAAAGAGGCGACGAAAGAGACTATCTACGAAGCGCATACAAGGGCCCGTTTTAGAAATCTCTTCTTGACCTGACGCTGTGAGGCAAACAGGATTCGAGAAAGAAAGAAAACTCTTTTTTTTGGTGATCTCTGGTCATGCATTTAATCCACTGTGGACAACAACCTGGGCAGTCACCTTAAGATCTGTCAGGTTTCCCAAAATCTTAGGTTTCAGACTGATTCAATACTGTCTTAGAAATTGAACACTGTATATTAGTGTCCAAATGCAGCAACCATGCTATACCAACTTCCTACCCATGTGTCAGTGTGGCATACCATGAAGTTATTTGTGCTAACCATAAAATAAGATTTATAAAATATTGTACAGGTGTTTGTAATTTTTTCAACAAAATTGGTCAAATTTGTGCATTTTATTCCTATTTTTAAAAAACAAATGCATTGTCAAATTATATGTACTCAAAGTTCATAAACTTATCATAACCCTTGTGACTAAGAGGATTTTATTATTATTTAATGTCACTGATATTTCAAACATATGTTCTGTTAACATAGAAATTAATGCCCCTAACAACAACATTGCAGGTGAATATCCTGTGTGACTTGAAATACAGTGGACTCAAGTGCTTTGATTTTGATCAGCCTAATGGTCACTGTGCAGACTATGAGGTTAGGTTTATGTGTGAAGCAAGTAGCTGTCGTACTACTTTCAGCCATGGGTTCACAACAATCCCTCCACTTGTTGACTACAACACACCACCTCCACTGAAAGGTAAAATATTTGTATGTCCCAGAACGAGAACTTGTAATTACGTATTTAATTTAGAATTTGTGTGGTTTGCTTTTTCATTCCTCCACTTTCCATTGATACTTCTTCATTATGCAATATATGTTTGACTGGTTGGGACAAAAGATAGCATTTTGTTTTATCCTTCATCATGTATTCTAATAGAGGCATGTGATGACTACTGCAGTTGACCTCTTAACATGACATGCCACAAAGCATTTAATTTTACTTTCATTGACTTGAAAAGAAATTTCTTATTGCTCTTTGTTCTTATATTCTGGAAGTATGCTAGGGGATTATATAGGGCAGATGGATTAAGGCTGCTTGCCTGAGGCTGTCAACATGCATGTACAGGTCATCAGTTTATTTTTTCCCAAAAAAAAAAATACTTTTGACTTTACAGTGAGATCGAAAACTGGATGATTCCATCACGAAACCTCCCTTTGCTTAACCATTTGACCTCCTTTCTTGCAATGACTGTTCCATATAAGTAGTTATTTTATGTAGTAATGTTGCTGGCTTTGTTCAAACTTTCGTGGTTTCTTTATTCTTCACACAAAAAATTAATATATGTTAAAGAGAATTTAAAAACTTTTAAACATCCAAATCATTATATAATTGTTTATGAATACTTCTGGCACAAGATTTTCACAGATTTTGTAATAAACTAAGCATTTAAAAGGTAAGAAATTGATTTTTTATATCTTTGGATTTCTTAGATTCTAAGGCAATATAGATTGGAAGACTCACTTTAATTTCGGCTCCACCAACAGAAAAAAACATTAAATATTAGAAAAAATATTTCAGAAATGAAACCCTAAAATATTTTGAATAAATATTTTTTCAATTTTGTGCTATTAACTCTTTCCACGCTTTAAGCCGCACACTGCGCCGCGGAAGTCCGTTGAACGCTTTAAGCCGCACACTGCGCCATAGAGTTGCTTCCTTATAAGAAGTCTTTCTAGTTTTACTTCTACTGGTTTACTTATACTACTTTTCAACCTTGTTATTCTATTGAGTTGCCCAGTTTTCTTCAATTTAGTATATAATAATATATATATATATGTTTATTTATTGACTAGTAGTTGGGATCGTAATTAAAAATTTTTTTTTTTTTTACTTCCCTCGAATTAACTGCTTAAAAATTGAGAAAATAAATGGGCGCGGAAAGAGTTAAGTTTAATGAGAAACGATAGTATTATCAGTAGGTTGAATTACTTTCTTTTGAATCTTCTGAGCCATCAATATCTGAATCAATATTGAAATCTACTTCAAATTTAATCTGATTCTTTGGGGGTCTCTATGGCGTTGAGGTTAGGCGATCACCTCTCGTTCTAAAGGTACTCAGTTCGCTCCCTTGTGGAGCCATCAGGATTTTTTTCAGAGATCACTGATCTCGTTGTATGTGAGATGGATTTCCTAATCTTATTGGAGACTGATGATAGAATGTAAATCTCATATTCAAGTTGGACATGTAAAAGAACCCTTGTCAGTTTTAAACTGTTAATAGTAGGCTGTAAAGTCACTGTCTATGCAAAATTTATTAAAAAGATTAAGATAAAATTCCTTTTCACTATCTTCAAAATTACATCTGGGACCCTCGTCAGGGCTATGGAGTCTGTGCACTACCACTGATATTTTCCTGTGTAAGAAGGAGATTGAAGCACACATGATTATTAGTTCAAGTGCAATTATGATGGGCCTATCAACTAATCAATCAATTAATCATGTTTTAACGGTTGTGTGTTTATGATTTTCTTTATTCTATTTCAGTATGTACTGGCTCAGCTGATGATGCAAAGCCTATTACAGTATCAGATACACAAATCACTGCCTCCTCCAACTTGTCAATATACACTGGGCCTAACCGTTCTCGTATTGACACTCAGCAAGAGGCTTTGGGTTCAGGAGGCTGGGTAGCAGGAATTAATGACCAGTCTCAGTGGCTTCGAGTAACATTCTCAGAACCAGTAGAAGTGATGGGACTAGTGACGCAAGGACGTGCTGGCTTTCAACAATGGGTTGAGACATACAAAGTCATGTACTCTGAAGATGGTATTCATTTCAAATATATAGAAGATACTCCAGGTCATGCCAAGGTAATCAGAGAAAGACATTTATTGCAGATTAATTTCACTATTTGTCATTGTCATTACAGTAACAGTATTATTGCTAATATTGACACTAAAATAAACAAAAGTATATCATATTCTTCTATTTCAATTGGCAAATGTATTTCTTACTTTTTAGCTTCATAAATGTATGAACTTTAATAGACATTTAAAAATTAGATATTTCTTGATACTCTCCTTCAATGAATCAGCCGGACCAATGATATTTCTAGCAAGCTTCTTGAAGGGACAAGCTAGGTATTAGGAGCTAATTTAGCTATCTGTTGCCATTCACTACAAATCCTTCTTTGTGAAAAAGGAGGAAAACATTTTATTTTGTCATTTAAAATTGTCCTGACCTTTTATACATACATTTATCCTATCAGATTTTCACAGCCAACAGTGATTCAGATTCAAAGCACCAGGTTTTGTTTCCAGCAATTAGTGCAAGGGTTGTCACAGTTCAGCCAGTAACATGGTATGGCAACATTGCAATGAGATTACAAGTTTTGGGTTGTCAGCGTAAGTAACTCCTTAAACTACTACATAGTCTCTTATCCATATTGAAATACAATCTATGGCTGAACTTACTGCAAACAAATTCTGTAAAATTCAAGACATTTTTTATGAATTAGTAATGAAAACCACCGCCACAGAATGAAATAATTAAATCTACAGCTTTGTGACATTAACAGTAATTCTTCTTATTCCGTAAGCTGCAGGTACCAGCTTTATTGAGCGTCTGTGGCATCTAATATCTATTAGCATTTCCTTAAATACAATGTAAGCATCACTAGTTGTGGTAGTTTATCACAAGACATTGCTTCTTTCTATTTGACCTTTTTTGAGCAATTTTGTGTATTACTGGCACCATTTTCATCATATAAAGAAGTTTTTATTTTGTAAGTCTGATTCATATTGTACTGATATCGACTTTCCTGAGTAATGTGCATTAATTCTGTTATGATTTCTAAAAATTGATGTAAACATCACTATTTGCAGCAGTTTATCACAGAGCATGACTTATCTCCTAAAGACCATTCTCAAATGTTTCTGTGTATTTGTTTTACTGTTCTCATCATATAAATAAATGGAATTATATTTTTATCACTTCTATAAGCAAGTCAAAATCACATGTGTTATCACATGCAGTATTCTTGGGAATATATGCAAATGTGTTTTATTTTAAAATAAGTAGATTATAAATCAACATTTTTAGTTTACATGATGAAATAAGATTACATAAACTCTATTACTATGAAGAATGTGATGAAATTACTAAGTTTGAATAATTTAAGATATATCATATTATTTGTTGCAACATTTCTATTACTTGTGTACTGAGATTGAAAGGTATGTCTATCAAATATAATTTATTTTACTTATAGTTGTGTAAGGAAAGTTCAGATTTTTATTGATAGTGTCTTGACTACATATCTCTTTAACAGCACCACCAAACTTCTCAATGGGAACTTTGACTCCAAGTCTGCATCAAGTCTGTTCATCAGGATGGTCTAATTGGATCAACAGAAACTCTCCAAAAAACAGCAATGGAGACAATGAGAAGATGACTGCAGAAGAGAAATCAGCTTTCTGTCCTGGTGGAGAAATCACAGACATTGAGTGTGTAGACTCAGAGCTAGGGGATGACTGGTCAAGTTTAGCAGAGGCAACATGTACTGTAGATGATGGTCTAGACTGTACCAATCTACCATTTGATGACATTCCACCATGCAGAGACTACAAAATCAGATACAAATGCAAATGTGCAGGTATACAAAATATGAATGTTGTGTATTTCTATATTTTGTATTATCAAGTATAGATAGAAAACATTGTTTCATGAATTTAACACATGAAAAAAACGTATGTAGCTTTTTCTAACACAGTAATAAAGTTAAAATACTTTACATAGAAACTTGATTTCATTAACACATGATCCAGCGGCCACTAGGGGATGGGATCCATAATGATGAAATTGATGTAGAGATTCAGGTCTCTGTAATAAACTGCCTTAGTGTTTGGGAAGGTGCCAGATTGATACTGAATGCACCTTACAAAGGCAACTGGCATGCACTGCTCTTGTTTGACTAGAGCATGTTGTCAGTTAATACATGACTGTCATTTTCCTTGATCGTTTAGTAACTTACCTAGAGCTCTGTAAAACCCAGTACAATCCACATGTATTGAAATTTGGGGAGTGAACACAGTGAAATTCATCAACAAAATTCCTACAAATTTTTACCATCTTCTAGTAGCATCAAGGATCCTAACTATTGCTCAGAGTGTGTGCACTGCTGCTGAGATCTTCCAGTGTAAGAAAGAGATTGAAACACATATGGTTATTCACTGAAGTGTAATGATGATGGTTATTTCAATGAAGATAAAGCTGTTACCTTGAATTTTGAAGGTCATTGGTCCAATCCGAACTGTGTCATTCTGTTCATGATCACATTTTTTGCAGAGACTACTAGGATTGTTGTCAGAGCTACAGAGTTCATTCTTTGTGCAATACTCTAAGCAGGGAGCATACCATTCCTGCAGAGTGGGACAGAGTCAAATGGGAAAACACGATTCAATGAAGTCAATCATTCGCCTTTAGACTCTCGTTAGTGCAACCCTTGAAAGCTGCAAAATCATGATGCAGTGCACAGACATCCACTCATTTCTATAGCTATAGCATGGTTTCTTTCTGACTTATTCCTAGGGCACGTAGGAAATCAACAGATACCCTATCTCTTTAATGCTACATCCCTTGCATGACACTGAGCTTAAGGATACAAGTCAATAGTTTGATAATTCAATAACAAGACAAAGACATTAAAGATACACTTTTGTTTCACAAGTGCACAACTTTTCAATAATCTGTACAGAAATGTTATCTTTTTGAAATTTACAGCTGGTGTCAACAGCAATTCTACGTCAACAATCATAATTAACCAGCCACCTTCTCCTACAACAGTAAGAACTTCTACTCCAGTTGATGTTTGTTCCTCTGGATGGTCTACTTGGATCAACAAAAATTCTCCTATCTCTACTAGTGGTGATTATGAAAGTATGACCCAACAAGAATTGTCCAGTTTCTGTCCCAGTGGAAAAATCACAGACATTGAATGTATTGATTCAGATCAAGGCGATGATTGGTCAAGTTTGGCAGAGGCAACTTGTTCACTGGTCGATGGTCTTGTTTGTGACAATCTTCCAATATCAGGTGTTCCACCTTGCAGGGACTATAAGATCAGATACATGTGCAATTGTTCAGGTAATATTTTTTTTGTGACCACTTCTTTTATGATGTGCTTTTTTGTGTAACTATAGCATAAAAAAAAAAAATCACCTAAAATCATTTAAAATGAAAATGTATATATCTTTCACATTAATAAATGATTTGGTTGCCATGGAAACAGTGGCCATGTTGGATTGTAAACAATGCCGTGTGGTCTCCAAACAGAGTGAAATAAATCACAATAGCAATTTTTTGTTACTGCACAGCTTAAATAAACCAAAATTCTGGGTATCTGACAACTTTCAATTGTTCTGTAAAATGCAACTGATCTCTGAGGGTACGATGAATAAGACCTACCCAATTTACTGCCAAAAATAGGACCCACTGGTTCATAAAAAATTTCATATAAATATATTTGCTTGATATAGGTGCATTTTCTGTTGTCTATCCCCCTCAATATTAATAGATATATGTCAGGGCTACACATCATATTGCTATCTTGAAGGTTTCTTTCAATTTGGAAAATGCACATTACTCACATCAATGAAATTTACAAATGGGAGAAAATTGCATTTTAAAAATGTAATGTGAATTCAGTCTAAATTGTCAAAGGGATGAGTACACCAATTGCATACTGGTCAATGGGATATCCAGCTATATTTAGATGTTAAATCCACCTACAATGTGTTTCCTTCCTTCTTAGTTCTCTAATGGATGCAGCGTTTTTCAGGCTTTACACTTCCACTTTGAAATGCCCATTATTTGTCGCTTTGAATCTGCAAACTTTTTTTGTGTGTGTTTCTTATGAGTAAAGCTTTTATTAACACATGTCCACAAGAGTCTTAATTTCCTTAGGACCATTTTCAGGCCTGCATGTTCACAGTTGAAGGCCAAAATAGCAAGAGATGTTGCTGTCTCTACTGACATTCTTGAAGAAAAGGTTGTTTTATGGCATCTTTACTATATAAATGATCTCTTTTCTGCCATGTACCATCATATGAGACAGTAATGACAGGGCATCCAGACTTACTGATAATATCTGTAGTCTGTTGTTCTCCTGACGCTGCTCTTTCTCAAACAAAACTGGCTGTAATATTCATGGCCTCATCTGCAGATTCAATCGATGCGTGGTGAATCTGTAGAAATGTTTTCCCATGCATCTGCTCTGAAATGCTTTTAGTTTATAACAGTGATGTGAATTTGCAGTATCCAACACCGCTATCTTTGCAACAAGAACCGCTCTTGTATTAATGTCAAAATGGTGGTTTACTTGAGGAGACGTCCACCTGGACGAAATATTATTGTCACATGCTGAACAATAAATTGTGTACTGTGCTGCCAAACCCTTGTTACATGCTCTACTTAGCTGGAAATTTTCATTGTGGCAATTTATAACAGAGGGATGACACAAGTGAAGACATAAATCCTGAGTGGATAAGTGAATAACAGCTGTCTACACTGTCATTTGTATGCAGATCAGCATAGACTTTAGACTTTTTCTCAGCTTGTGTCATGTTTGCATGCATAGTGGGAACCTGGTTCGCATGAATTTCTTCTCTAGAGTCGTGGATCTGATCTTGCCCAATGATACCAGTGCCGAGCGGAGAGCTGATAAAAAAAATATGAATGGAGGCTATACAAAAATTATATGAATAAAATAGAGGGAGAACTGACTCACAAAAATAAAACTACATCTAAGCTGTTTTGATTACAAATTATCCCATTTCTCATGACTAAATCTAACACTAAGAAGTGTAGACTAGAAATAGCTAGAATCAGTGAGTTGAATTAAAATCATATCACTATTAGATTTATCACTTATGCTGTCCAAATTACCAGAATTGTAGCCATTATGATACAGTGCAGTGTCTGGCAATACATTATATAAATAACTTGTGAATGATTATGACCATTCAGAAAGTAGCAAATAATATATAAAAGTACAAATAAAGTTACTTACAAATTATTACAGACGAGGCTGATCTATCCTTTGAGACATACTCACATACATACATGATACAACTTGAAATATAAAAACAAATGCAACAAGTAGCTGATATTTACCTCTACAGGCCCAGAGTTAACATGGCGACCTCTATATTTTGGGTGGCATTTCTTTTTTCCAAAACGATAACCATTGTGAGGCATTTTTCTTAATTCTCTTGGTTAATAAGTGGTTAATTTAATCTCAGTTGTTTTGTTTGATGCAAGGGAAGTTTATGATTTTTTGTCTTACTGAGCATGCACACAACCTAATTTCAGAATAGTCCTTATATATTTTTTCTGCGCATGCATGTTGTTAGGATAAAATTAATATTTCATCACATGAGGTTGGTAAGCCAATGACATCGCAAATTTGAATGTGAGTATTGCTGGGAAATCATCTGTTAAAATACTCAGTAGTAATCTAACCTAATCGAATCTAAAATGTCTGTTAGTGCTCAGAACAAGCTTTACAACAATACATAACTCGATATGGTTTATTGAACGCCATACAATGTCACTAAGGACCAAACAAAGCCAATTGTAGACATTTTCTATAAAGAAATGATTAATTTCTGAGTGGGTAGAGTGCTTCAAATATAATTTTGAAGCAAATTTCATTATCACAAATAAAAATATGTTGCGTAATTCAATTTTAGAGATGCAATACTAACATAATATGATGAATTTGAAAAATCAATATCTGGAAGCAATACTGACCCGATGGTCACTCGTATGATGCCTTAGTTTGCGATCACATTTTTTCTGGAGGTTACTAGGATTGTTGTTGGAGCTACAGAGTACATGCTTTGTGCAATACTCTAAGCAGGGAGCATACCATTTCTGCAGAGTGGGACAGAGTCAAATGGGGAAACATGAGGCAATGAAGTCAATCATTCGCCTTTAGACTCTCGTTAGTGCAACCCTGAAAGCTGCAAAATCATGATGCAGTGCACAGACATCCACTCATTTCTATAGCTATAGCATGGTTTCTTTCTGACTTATTCCTAGGGCGCGTAGGAAATCAACAGATACCCTATCTCTTTAATGCTACATCCCTTGCATGACACTGAGCTTAAGGATACAAGTCAATAGTTTGATAATTCAATAACAAGACAAAGACATTAAAGATACACTTTTGTTTCACAAGTGCACAACTTTTCAATAATCTGTACAGAAATGTTATCTTTTTGAAATTTACAGCTGGTGTCAACAGCAATTCTGCGTCAACAATCATAATTAACCAGCCACCTTCTCCTACAACAGTAAGAACTTCTACTCCAGTTGATGTTTGTTCCTCTGGATGGTCTACTTGGATCAACAAAAATTCTCCTATCTCTACTAGTGGTGATTATGAAAGTATGACCCAACAAGAATTGTCCAGTTTCTGTCCCAGTGGAAAAATCACAGACATTGAATGTATTGATTCAGATCAAGGCGATGATTGGTCAAGTTTGGCAGAGGCAACTTGTTCACTGGTCGATGGTCTTGTTTGTGACAATCTTCCAATATCAGGTGTTCCACCTTGCAGGGACTATAAGATCAGATACATGTGCAATTGTTCAGGTAATATTTTTTCTCTCAATTAACATTGAATAAAATGACTTCTTTTATGCCGTATGTTTTTGTATAACTATAGCATTTAAAAAAAATTGGGGTCTCTTTAGTGTAGACGATAGGTGCTCGCCTCGTCACGTGTGAAAGGTAACCGCTTTGCTCCCTCGTGGAGCCATAGGGATATTTTTCATTAGATCCCTGATCTCAGTGTAGGTTAGATCGAGTTCCTAGTCCTACCGGAGACAGACCATAAAACATAGGTCCTGTGTTCAATTTTAGCACATAAAAGAACCCTTGGCAGTTCAAAATCTAGAAGAGCAGGCTGGAAAGCTGCTGCTTGGTCAAACTTCATTAGAAAAAGATTTAAAATAAAATTTCTACAAAATATCTTCGCCATCTTCAAAATTACATCAGGGACCCTCGCCGTTGCTACGGAGTTTGTGCACTGCCGCTGAGATCTTCCTGTGTAGAAAGATTGGAGCACACATGGTTACTCACCGTAAGTGCAATGATGATGGTCATATCAATCAATCAATCAAACCAAAAATCACTCATATTTTTTCCAAATTTTGTCCTGCTGCCCAAAATGTTTTGTGTTACTTCCAAAAGCTGATTATTTGTTTTACCTTGACAAATAAAGTAAAGATATAGTTTTCACACCATGAGTTAACGGGAATACAGTGTTAGGTCTGTATTTTATCTTTGACTAACGGTACATGATAGTTGATGGGGTCAGCATCATACCAGCCTTCTTCATTTTCCAGTGGTTCTGTGGTATTAAATTGAGGCTGACTTGAACTGAGAGGAACATTGGAAATTATTCCTGGAAGTACATACAGATGAAGCAAGTGCACTAACCACTATGATATAATGACAATATATGTTAGTTACTGTAGTTATTCTTTGCTTGACATCCTCAGGTTGCAAACATTTTTAAAAAAAATCCAGAGTAAGAATTCACAAAGAAGGCTAACTAATAATCCCAACACGCTGTCCCTCTAATGATGGTAGCTAATTTCAGGAAAAATATAGTTAAAAATGTAAACGAATATGTTATGATTGAGATGGAGCATGAACAATGTTTTTTATACTGGTGAGAAGGTCTATAGGATTTAACCAAGCCCATTTCAGAATGCTATGATTTGCAAAAATTAGTGTTCACTTGTTACGATTATACAAATCAAGACGAAAAAAGGATTGAAATAATACATTGTAATGGATATATATTGATTCTGAGTTCACAATTAACAATACTACAGTAACATTCTCACAATTTGAAACCAACAAAATATATCAACACCAATGTTCATCTAAGCAGAAATATAATGACTACATAAAACACCACCAGGTACATAACATCCAATACAGGGATAATTTTAATACATTATCTTATTTGTCCCATTTTTAAACTCATTTTCAAAGCCTTTTATCTGTTAAGGATTATGTCAGAAATATGTGTCTTGAAAAATAAAGATGACAAGTAACCATTTACAGAAGAATGTATGGCACCATTACAATTTTTTTTCCTACTTGCAGACATCATTCAGCACTCTGTAGTGAAGAGAAGTGCAGCACTCTCAATGTTAGTACCACAGCCAGATTTAAAACCTATCTTTCCAGGTAAGTAGAATCTTTTGCAAAGTTCACAACGCTTGCATTGTACATATGATTCTAAAGTTATTTTGAGTCTTACATTAATGAGTGTGGTAATTAAAAGTTGTGTTTAAGCATTCTTTGCAATAAGCTTGACAAACTGTATATATATATATATTACTTAACTTATTCCATACATCCCATTGTTTAAGATTCTAAATATTTTGATGCTTTTCTATTACTTTACGTTTCTTTTGTACTTTTAAATTAACTGAAAACTACTGAACAGTGAAGTATAAACAATAATGAATACATATCACTGTGGCTTATGTTAGAAATATAAGTGAAACAGAGTTTACCATTCAATCTAGGATACCCTGTGACCCAACAAATAAGAGAATTGTCAGTAATGGTCATGATGTTAGTTTGTGACCAGTTATAAAACCATGCATCGAATCACGGTTTTCTTAATGTTTATGTATTCATAAATGGATTACCAATATAAAAGGGCAGTCGGACTTGTTTCTTTAACCTATCGTTCATCAAGACCATTAATGAAAAGTAAGTTGTATTTTTGTTCTTCCAATTTCAATTTCTTTTTTAAAGCATGCTAAAATGATACCCACATAGTTAACACTGCATTATATTTGCTAATACAGTAAATATCGTGTGAAGTGACATCCATTTGTCTTCAATTTGATATATAAAAAGTCATATTTGGAAATAATATTTTAGTTTTGCTAAACTGTGAGTGCAATTTTTTTGGAACTAAAAATAAATTATGTTCAGAGGCCAAAAAAACTCTGTAGTGAATCATTTTAAATACATGTTTAAAGGGGAAGTAATAATTATAAGAAATCAGAGTACCCATGATATTTTGGAAGTATGTATTTTATAAAAATATGACTGGATTCAACAAAGTTAAGATAAGTCTAAGAGCTAATGAAGCAGTGAATAGAAACATAAGAGAGTTTATTGTAATGTAAGAAGAAAAGAAGAGCCAATCATACAGATAATATGCAAAAGTATATCTTGAATATACTAGTGCCTTAGATTTCAAGAAGTTTTACTAAATACATCTCCATCTTTCTTGATTGTATACTTTAGTACACAATGCATACATCCTCTCTGAAAAAAGTTATGTGCAATTCTCATAGATGGGTGTGCTGATGAAATGGGAATCAGGAACAGACATATCCATGACAGCATGATGACTGCATCCTCTTATCGTGATGAAAATCATTCCCCACAGAAGGCACGTCTTGGGTCATCAGGCAGCTGGCTTGCAGCATCTAATGACAAGAATCAGTACATACAGGTATGATTCATGTGCTATCATATTTAAATTGTTCTTTTGATACTAGAAGGCAATCATTTAGCAACTAGTTATTAAAACAATGTTTCAGTCACATAGGAGTCAGCCAATCTACTTTCATAAGCTAACACTGAACTAATTCTGACAAATGAGTTTCCTGCCTTATCAGTAATATAATTTACATTTAGAAGCTATCATTTTCTGGAATCAAATGAGTTTTGTTATATCTTCAGGTTGACTTTTTGACACCAGTTCACTTATCAGGAGTAACCACACAAGGACGACATGATACACCATCATTTGTCACATCATACAAGGTTTTGCACAGTTCAGATGGAGTAAACTGGAGTCCTTACAGGGAGCAAGGACATGACAAAGTTAGCATTTCTTCAGTACTTAATGTCACACATTCTTTGTATCTCTAAAATGTATACACTGTTAGCTAGTTATTTTGTAAATATTGTTTATATAATTATTTTACATACATTTTGGTTTTTTTCAAACATATGGAGGTAGAGAAAGCATATATGGCTGTCAGCAACTTTAAGGAGATACTAACAGCCCTATGCTGACTGCTGTTTTCTTTAAAAATATTTAAGTTGACATCTGAAAGTGTATGTAGAAGCAGGACAATTTATTTTGCTGAATCCTAACATTTTTTTCAGTGTGTTCAATTTACGAAATGTTTAACATGATTTCATCTACATACAATTCTCAGATTTTCCCAGCAAACACAGATTCTGTTACACCAGTTACAAATACATTCTACAAACTGGTTCGGGCACGTTACTTACGCATCAATCCTCAGACTTGGCGAGGAAGAATTTCTATGAGAATTGAAGTCCATGGTTGCTTCAGAGAGTACCAAAGTAAGTGGTACAGATAGTATGTGTAGGAATAATTTTTATGTCAGTTTTACTTTGTGAACCCATCGTAACAGTAAAATTGTCTTTAAAAATAATATATGTTTTATTTTTCTGCCTAATTTTATCGTTTTATATATTTTTTTATGTGCTCTATATATATATTTATATGTTTAAACCATTTCAGGTGTCCTGCCAAAACAAAAGTTGATACACCGGACTAAACCCTCATATTCAGAAGCAGTTGACATCAACTCTGAGTGAAGATATAGTCCGTAAGTATATGTGAACACACATAAACATAAGTCATTTGTAATGGTTCTTTTGTGGAATACTATAAAACCCTTTATATAAATATTGTCAGTAGCTCAGCTCTATGAAACATCAGAAGGTACAAATTTAAGCAACTTAAAAATAAATTATAGTGCTTTCAATTGTCATGCATTTGTACTGTATTCACAATTTTCCATTATGTATTTACAGACAACTGTATAGTCTGGGACAGCTGGGTAGACACATATCAACCAAGTATCAGCAACAGAGATGATATTCAGTCAATAGAAGATATTATCAATGCCTCTCCAAGCTGCAAAGATCCAATAACCATTGAATGCCGAACTGCCTCTCCTTACCAATCTCGAGCACAAAGTACAGGACAAAATGTTGTCTGTAATCTGTGGGATGGTTTACTCTGTGACAGCTCTCAGATTCAAGAACCTATTTGTTTTAACTATGAGACCCGTCTTGGTTGTTTAAGGCAGACACCAGAATGTGGTATGACTTATTTCTACTTCTTCAATAAATTAAGATCTTCTACATTTATATATAAAATAATGTATTTATATGTAACAGCGCAACAAATATAAAATATACACTCAAATAACAATTAAACAGTGGAACTTGAACAGTCATGTCCTCAGAAGAGTTTCAAATACCATCACCAGAACTGTTTAGCTATGGACTCCAGAGGGAAGGTGAGAGAGAGCTTTTATAACATTGAAAGGCGAGACGAAAATCATGAATCAGTCCTTGGATATCCAATGAAATGTGTTGGTCAGACATTTGCAAACTACTGAATTATGAGAACAAAAAGAAGGAAATACTCTTAAAACTCATTCTTCCATCTCGTAGAACTAGCAGTGTCGAATTTCTTCATTTTATTTTCAAATCTCCTTTAGTCTACATACTGTAAGTAAAGTAAAGAACATGTTTCCGTACCATGAGGTATAATAAGGAGTACAGTGTTAGGCCTGTGTTATTCTTTGACCAACGGCACACTGTGGTTGATATCATGCACCCGCGCACCACCCCCTTCCCTTTACTTCCCAGTGTCTCTGGTACCCAAATGAGGTGGTACCCAAGTGAGGCTGGGTCGACCTAAGAGCTGTTACTGTCAGAATAAATCCAGCTCTAACTGGGCAGTTTTTTTTTTTAATAGATGAAAATATAAAGTTTACTTTTTAAAAAAAAGAATGATCATTTGATCAATCTGATTTAAATGAAACTCATCTTTAGATGATAATCTGTTTCATTGAACATAATAAAAATCAGATTGTCATTGCTAGTCAGAATTCATTTGTGACCAAATTTGTTAAGATAAATAAATATCTGATTAGATAGCTGCCATTTTTATTTAACTATTTATTCAAATGTGTTTTTTTTGCCCATTAACTCTTTCCACGCCCATTTATTTCCTCAATTTTTAAGCAGTTAATTCAAGGGAAGTAAAAAAAAAAAAAAAAAAATTACGATCCAACTACTTATCAATAAATAAACATATATATATTATTATATACTAAATTGAAGTAAACTGGACAACCTAACAGAATAACAAGGTTAAAAAGTACTATAAGTAAAACAGAAGAAGTAAAACTAGAAAGACTTCTTATAAGGGAAGCAACTCTATGGCGCAGTGTGCGGCTTAAAGCGTGCAACGGACTTCCGCCATGGCGCAGTGTGCGGCTTAAAGCGTGGAAAGAGTTAAATATTGTCATATTTTGTCTTGTTTTCAAAACAGACATGAGCTATGGTATGTCTTATTTCTCACATCATGATCTAACGGAACAAATGTACTGTCTTTTACAGCATCAAGAATGCCATCTCCTGCTGTTGTACAGCATGTTAAAACACCCATGGTCTGCTACCCTGGAGTGGATACAACTCGTTGCCCAAAATGTGCTGATGGGTATTATTGTGATGGAGTCAGCTGTGTGCTCAAGAGTGACTGTCCATGTGTGTTAGACAATAAAATAGTCAGGGTAAGTGGATTTCATTAAAAACAATTTTTACATCTAATTTAATTGTATGCACTGTTAATATATAAATAGTTATCAAAACAACTTGATATCATGTACTACATGTTTGTGTGCAAGCAATCTAAATGTATCATTTAGTTTATTTAGTTATAATTTTTAATGTTATATTTTGAGGGGATGGGTGTCTTTGGTGAAGAATGTTAGCCAGATATTTGATTTCATTCCTTTGAAACTTGTGAAAGTTTTTCAATAATCTAATCTTCAGAAAAATTAGAGATAGTCTGATTTCTAAAGACCTGTTTTAAAACTCTAAATAAATGTGCGGAATGTGGAGAGAAGTAGTTTGTTTTACTCAAACCTGGACACAGTAGAAATAAATAAAACCAATGTATCAACCACAGGCCTTCGTTAATCATTTGTTACTTGTAATTACACTATTTATTATGATCGACAACCTTCTCCCTTAACCTTCCTAAATATGTGCAGTGATTAAATTAAATTAGAACATTTGTTGTTAGTTACTGATCATCATTCTGTATTTTTCCACCAACACCAAGGAAAGAATGCAAGAGTATATGGCTACCACTATAATTGAACAGCTCCTAACATATATGCTTTTACAGTGGTAGTTTCTTGCAGCAATGTTTTCCACACTGGCTCCATATATATAACTCTTTAGTTACATAATACCATATGCTTGGTAGGGTCAATAGGACACAGTAAGTGATATGATAGAAGTCATGGTCAGAGAACCAGAGCTGACCAATACCCCTAGTGCACCTCCAAGTTGTGACTCTGCTAACAGGCTGTATCACTAGTCTGGCTAGTGAGTAGGGAATGAAGAGGGAAGGAAAAGCTATATCCAACATGATGCTGTGCTGAACTGAAAACAGATGTGCCTAGATAAAAGGCACTGTTATCTCAGCCTTGTATTACACTGCAACACATTGTAACATAATAAAAGCTCTTCTCAGTGATAAAATTTTGTTAAAATACATGAACATAACTTTATTTTGTGTGCATGTGTGTGAACGAAACTAATACATGCTTACTAATATTCCTCTTTTTCACTGTTTTCTTCACAATTCAGCCTTTCATATAAATCTCTCTCTGTTTCCCAAGCTCTCTCTTTCTCTTAGTCTCTCTCTCTTACCCTCTCTCTTACTCTCTAGGCTCTGGCACCCTTGGCGCTTAGTGTAACAACCAATGTACACCATTCTTCTCTGTTCTTGGCTGTTTTCTATAATGTTGTGTTCCGGTTGTAATTATTTGTTTTCAGTTTCTGTTCTGTTCTCGTCAAGGTGGTTTTGATTCTTCTGCATTTCATTTACTCTCTGATGTCCATCTCACTGCAATTTTTGTGGCAGAGTTAGTCTCCATGTGTAACATGTGTCTGATCTATCTTTTGGTGATGGTGTTCATATTCTCTTGCCGAACTGTGTAAGCAGTTCTTGGTTAGAGAAATTCTTGGCCAGAACACATGCAAAATCTTTTGCAGACAAGTTGTATGGAAGGTGAAAAGTTTGGACATATTTTATTCTGTCTTTCTCCAGAACTGTGATTCAAGTTTCCAAATCTGGCACATGTGTAAAACATGCATATTTGCTGGAAGACATCTAGAATTTTGTAGTGTTTATAGAAATGCTGTAACATTGTAGATTGTAGCTGCTTTGTAAAGTGTATTGATAATATATTTTGTAAACAACAGAATAAAGGATATTATGATTTTCATTTTTCTGTAACTCGTATGACTATATGTTATTTTTTTATATTCTAGCCTGGTGGTGTGACACGCATTTCAAATTGTGACACTTGCCAGTGTCTTGGAGGTGAAACTATCTGCATGCCAAAACTTTGTCCATCTTGTCAATTTGTAAGTGATTCTAAAGGTTATCTGTAGTAACAATTCTTGCTACACCATCAAGTATATATTGACTAAGCTTGGTTATGTAGACTACCATTATGTCTTGTGCATATATTTGAAATTATCTATCATTTCTACTCCAGGATGCTATCCCATCTTGAGAAATCTACTTCATCATTTGGATGGGAGAATTCGGACAGACTACCACTCCTGCATCAGAATTTACAGTTTCCCAATGGGGCTGTGAAGTACCTATCCGGTGGCACAACTCTATGGTCTCTCATGACTGAAAGAGGCCTACTACTAATATGTCACTTCTTGCAAACACTTGAACTTCTATCTACTTCTCAAACCTAATCTGTCTCGTTTGAATAATGATTGATAAAACATACCCTG
Organism: Arion vulgaris; assembly: GCA_020796225.1. Lineage (NCBI taxonomy): Eukaryota > Metazoa > Mollusca > Gastropoda > Stylommatophora > Arionidae > Arion > Arion vulgaris. Next base: position 71,668,928 of record CM036756.1, on the reverse strand, counting down.
TCATTAATAGAAGGTTAGAGTACCTGTGTTCATACAAGACCAATGAAAATGAAGCTATCCATAGGTTTTCTATGTTGCAGCAATAATGGTTCTGGTTAGTGACATGACCACTGACTGTGGAGTCAAGCTATAGACTTGAGTGGGAAACCTTTCATAGGAGTATGTTCTTCATTTGGAGTAAAAATGTTGAACCCACCTGTTTGTTGACTTGTCCCAATTGCCACCAGGCACATACCTAGAAAAGTAGTTCCCATAAAATTAAAGCCAGGAGTAAATCATGTCAAACTCAGAGCATGGTAGTTCTGACTAACGATCCACAATGATGAACAGTTAACAATTTCACACAGACCAAAATAGGAAAACCTTATTAGTCCATTAGTCAACAAGGACGGTTTTCCTTGGAGAGTTCACACTGAAGACAAACGATTATTGTTTACCAGAAGGTCAATTATAATCAAAGGTTAGGGCATTAGTCTGAAATAAAAAGATGAAGGAGCTGCAAGCTGATAATCACAATGCAACAATATCAACTTCATGAAACTATAAGAAGAAGACCATATATTTTTTTAAATTATAAGCTACCAATTTTGTTTGGATTTAGTGGTAACAGACATCAGCAATTTTTTTAAAATGAAATATTATCACCTATTTGTTAATGACTAATAAAACTATCCAAAGGTAATGGTTTTCTTTAAATTTTTGCCTCTCATGTATTACTTTATTGGATACTGAATGGCTAATAAGTTATTATTTTTTCAGGGCAATGCTGAACTAGACAAAAATACTTGCACTTGTCAGTGTCAGACATGTGACTTAAGAGAGTTTCAGTGTGCAACTGGCACATGCATCCCAGACAGCAGACATTGTGATGGAATTATTGACTGTGCTAATGATGAGGACAATTGCTGTATGTTCACCATTTACTGTTGTTATGACTTACTTTGACTTTTAATCTTTCCTGTTCTGTTTAACATATGGAGCTGCAACTATTGCTTATTTTTAAAAAACTATTGCTTGTCATAGTCAAATGTTTACACATCATCATCATGAAACATCATTTTGTGGAACTGTTCATTGTTTCTGTTATTATAGAAACCAACTTCTGAGATCTTATCGTATAGTCCTTTATTCATCTTTATGGTTAAACTATTACTGGATGAACATTGACATTAATCTGAAGATCTTACATACTTTTTTGTACATATTTGGTGATGTTATTCTTTTTAATTGTTTGTGGATGTTCTAGTGAAAGGTCTAATATGTGATGTTTTCATACATTTTTACAAGCATATATATATATACTGTCATTCCTTGCTTCTCCAGAACTGATTACATAATTGCATCTTCACATTGCTGCACTCATGTCATACAAGAATATTGACACAAATATAGTAATAGATATACAACATTTCATATTGCCTCACAATTTTTTTTAAAATGTAACAAATATAGAATAAACAATTTTATTCAAGCGATTATTACTTTAAAAACAAATACTGCCATGTGGAGTTTACATTTTTATAGTTTAGATAAATCATATGTTGCAGCTAATTATTCAGTCTAAGCTCTCAAGTTAACACATAATATCTTAATTTTACAGCAACAGTGGCTCAGCTGAATGTGCCAACAGAACATAACCACCAACGGGCAGCAGATGTTAAAGGTATATTAGAAATATTTCACTGTTCAGATTATATTGAGAAGTTAAACAATTACATTCTCAATTCTGACTACTACTTTGACCATTTTTGTTTTCTTTTGTTAAAGATATAATATTTTACAAGAAAAACCAAAGTAAACAAAAGCAATTGGGCTATATTTTTGTTTGAGACTTACATTAACCATTGCTATTCAAAATTATGTAAAACATAACCAAAGCTTGAGAAATATGTTTACTTTCTATCCAAGGTAGACACAAATTACAAACTTAATCTATACAAATTTGTATTTAGTTGCCAATTATTTGCATCTGACTGGTTAGATTAGTTAGAGCAGATTATAATGAATGATTTAGATTGAACTACTGTGGAATAAAGTTCTCTACATAAATGGTTTATATGAAATGAGGACTTCAAAATATAGTATCTGATGATTTGAATATGCCTGCAGTTAAATATTGTCTTTCTGAGTTGTAATCAAAATCTAAAATAATAAAGTATGAAGAACTAGAAAATTCTACGTTAACCCCTTGTGGACCAAACGCCAAACTAAAGGGCATTTTTTATTCTACAAAACAATTTTTCCTGGTCCACTAAGGGTTAATGGATCAGCAACATCACAGTGTCGCATGCTTGTGTAGTTTCAGTGTACTTGTCACCACTTGAATTATTTCTACAATCTTCTGGTAAGAAATGAAACTTGAATTCTTGGCCCACTGAGAACCATACTGTGTTTACTGTAATACTGATTATTTGGGTCATGTGGGGTGTAGGTTTTCAAGTAAACTTCTTACTGAAACCCTTTTCTAAATTTATTACCTTTTCATTCAGTTTTACTGCAGCCCAGATGATATGGAACAGATTGATTACATTTTAATTTGGTTATTGATTATCATTCTGTATTAAATAAAAGCACCACAAAACAAATTTTCAACATTAGTCCTGATGGAAAAACATCTTCAATAACAATGAGATTTATTCCATAATTTTTCCGTCTTCACAAAGGTTTTTTGATTGTGTATGGAAGAGGAAGATATTTATAAGTAGAAGATATTGATTGATAAGCAAGTTATGGGAGAATATAATTTTGATACCCACATAATAGATATTATGGAAGTGCCACACAATGGTTCAAGCAGTATAGTGCTTACATGCAATGACACTGGTGGATTCTTGAAAACCATTTGCAGAGTTGGGGTTTGTTTTACCTTCTGTAGTTTTCTATATTTATATGAAACATATTATGCAAGATACTCTCCATGATTGTAAATCATCAGTATTGATTGTAAGTTGATCTCTATTCATTCTGTGTTTTGTTGATGATAACAATCTGTTGGTTGGTTCAGAGAAAGAGCTTCAAGGACTAACCTCAAAATTATAGAAAAAGTGTACAGTGGATGTAGAATGTTGATCAATGCAAGAAAAATGTAAGATATTGGTGAATAGATATAAAGATCAAATCCCCACTAATATTACATTGAATATATAATGAATAGAAGAAGTACACAGTTTTTTAATGCATAGGGTAATGAATTTGTAGTTATGGAAGTTCAAATAAAGAAATTAAGTCCAAACTTGAAATGAATCTAGCTACTATGTCAAGGCTAAACGTGATTTAGAAAAGTAACATCAGTTTTTCCGTGCACATCTACCCATATAAATAGCTAGTACTATTGATTCTTATGTATGGATATTATATATGAACAATAAATAAAGATATGGAGAGAAGAGTCCAGACTTTCTAAACTAAATGTTGTAGAAGCATGTTGTGGATCTCTTATAAAAAACAGAACAAAGAAATGTTGTGGTGAAATGTTGTAAGTTTGCATGGACATGCAAGCAGACATATATGGCTCCTTCCCAAAAAATCTCCAGGAAACATTTGAGAGTGGGTAGGAGATGAGGAAGGCAAAGAAAATCCTGGATTGACAACATCAATGATTGTTCAGGAAAAAACTTGTCCACACTTGCCTGCCTCGCAAAGAAAAGATATCTTTAGAGGGAGTTATATGTTGGTGATTCCGTTGTAGCACACCTACAGCTCTAAAGGGTTATAGACTTTATTATTATATATTACCTGAAAACTCTTTTGTAGTACTCCAAACTACAAGTGGCCAACATTAGTCTAACATGATAAATATGGTATATGTCAGAATGTTAGTCAGAATCTTGACAACAGTTGTCTGTGACCTTCTAATGTTTGTACAGATAATCATCATGACAGCTAAAATAAAAACATTTATTTACTAAACAGAAAAGTGTCATGGTGTGGTATGCAAGCCACCTGTGCACCCAGTCTTAAAAGTAGGACAAACAGCTACACTATACAGACCACAAGCTGGATGTTGTGAGAAATATTTGATATGTAACACCAGCTTATGTCCAGCAGAAACTACTCAATGCTCTACCCCAATGCTTCTGCAGAAAAAGGAAACAAATGATTCCTGCTGTCCATTGTATAACTGTGGTAAATATACATTTCATTGCATGAAAATGGGGAGTAACAGACTGTTATTCCATGTACAGAGATATGACCCACACAATCAAAAAACAACATCAACAAAATACTATACACACAGAACAAAACACAGTCCTCCATGCTGGACACACCTGGACATACTCGAGTGCAGGGTAATGAGCGTGCTGACTTTCTTGCAAACAATGCCCGACTCAAGCGGGCAGAAGTATGGACAGAGCCGATATCATCAATGCGGTATGCTCTAAATTATGTGACATGGCCAAGTCTCAGACACTGGAACGAGTTCAAGAATTAGGCATTAAGTTTGGACATGCCAGATAGTGTTGTCTTCATGGTAGAGAGAGAAGATATAGTAATCAACTTCTCATGGGTACTGTGAGCAAATGGACTTTGGGATGGCTGCTGCATCGGAGGACAGCAAGAATGGGAATGCCCAATGTGCCATGACGTCAATCGCATAATATAACATAACAGTCCTCCAAATAGGAACAGAACACACCAAACTCAACAAACATTGAAACCCCACACAGTAAACTAATTGAACAGAATGAGATGGTGCAACACATACTGCTGAAATATCCTGAACTCTACTCAAAGAGAATAAAACTGTTTTCATTCAACATTCACAGACACTTTATAGCATTACTCAACATTTACAAAACAATGATAGATTTCTAAACTTGGCATTCATTGCTAGAGAATGTCTCTTCTATCACATTTACTTTTCCTTAAGATCCAGAAGTAGAAAAACCTGTACCATTATTCAGCTTTCACATATACAATGCTATGATGTAGTTATCCACCAGTAGTCATTCTATAAGTTTTCATAACAGTGCCCTCAGTAACATCTGTATCATTTATGTGAAGTACACATATTCTATATTTGCAAATATTGTCATTAACTATACAACATGTGATCAAACTTGTTCCTTATTTCAGTATGTCCAAGTGTGTGTCCACCGACAGCAGACCCCAAGTGTGCACATGTAAGTCATATGTAGTTCAATTTACATTGCCATCAAGTTCATGTTTTCTTTGTACTCATGCAATAAGTTCTAACAGTGTCCAATTGACATTTCACTTTATTCATGTTCAAGAAAGATATTTAAAAATATGGTTATTGTAATTGCTATGATATATGAACATTGATTGATTTCCCCTACTTTTTACTGATAAATGTTCATAACAGGAATTTTGTTTTGTTTAACAGGGCTTTGAGGTGGTTGAGATCATTCAAGACTGTAATTGCATGACCAAAGCATGTAGTAAGTTATTGTTTTAAATGTGCATAAATGAATGTGTTTGTAGTTCACTATTCTTTTGTTTATTGCTATAAGTTGCATGATTTAAAGTGGAATTTAATTACCTGCATCTTAACTTGTTGACCTAAGAAATTAAATTGTAAATGTATTTATCCCAGAATTTAACATTTCAAATATATGATCTTGCAACATGTGTCATCTTGACAATTGTAACTGTTCACTAAATATAAGATCTTGAAACTTATGTAACTGCTCACCAAATTCACATCATGTATTAAAATAATGCATCTACCCTGAAGTTAAGTTCACAGATTAAACACCTCATAGCTTTATTAGCTGTTTAACTTCTGATCAGGTTCCAACTAGCTCACAGTTTTTCATAGACTGTCCAATATTGTTCACCCACTGAATCTTAGTTCACCTTAGAGTTCAAGATCTCTAGCTATTAGCAACTAATGCTTGTAGTAATCGATCTACTGTCATTTTCTTTTCACCAATTTTTCCAATTGTGACATTTATGTTAATTTTACAAGCATAAACCTTTTAAGTAACACCAAAATTGTGATAAATGAAAATACTAAAATGTTTATTTTCATACATCTGTAATGATCATCCATAGCAAGCAATAAAGATAATAACTTCACACACATATATACACATGTACAAACAACTAAGCACATAGGCAAACAAAGACTAAAAGAGTAATATTCTTACTGACATTGACAAATTCTTCACCAAGAATGCATAATTTATAATTTAATGTGTGTAATTGCAGCAAGAAAGTCAGAACCTCGATGCCACTATACACAGACTCAGCAGGTTGTGAATGGAATCACTGTTCCTCTTAAACTACCTAGAAATGCTGTTTTCAAGGTAAATTGTTCATAGATATGTCACTGATGAATCATGTTTGTACCTTATTTTAAACCTGGTAATCAAGTTCAACATATATAACTTATTTCAAATTCTTCAATAGTCAAGGTTAAAGTATTAATTACAAATGTAAGTAAACTGATTCCATACAAACTGTCATTTTAAAGATACACCCGACTTATCACAGAGTCATATAGTCATTTGAAAGATTCGAAATATTTCATTGCTTTTTTATTACTTTCTGTTCCTGTTCAACTTTTGTGTTAACTAATAACTACTTAAATATGAAGTGTTAACGATAATGAACGCATATACTCAAGGTTTATACTAGAAATAGAAGTTAGAGTTTACCATTCATTCTAGTATACTTTGTGACCAAAAAAATACAGACTTGTCATTATTGGTCATGATACTGGTTTGTGAACAGTTAATAAATGATGCATCCTTTCACAATTTCCGTAATGTTTATGTATTCATAAATAGATTACCAATATAAAGAGAGCAGTCGGGCTTGTTTATTCAACATATCACTCGTCAAGGCCTTTTGTAACTTGAAATTTTGTTCTCCCAATTTCAATTTTTATTTTTAATGTATGCTAATATGTTTCCTGCATAGTTAACACTGTATATTATTTTTCTTTTACAGTAAATAGTTGGTGAAATTACATCCATTTCTTTTCAATTTTATGTATAATAAGTCATATTTTAAATCATATTTAGAAACAATAGTTTTGCTAAAATGCAAGTGCAATTTTTTGGTAACTAATAAAAAATAATTTCATCCAGAGGCCAAACAAACTCTGTAATGAATAAGTTAAGTAATAGACGTGAAGCGGTTATATCTATGATTTTATCCTCAATTATTCTCAGCAGTTTGACAAAAAGGACATATATATTCAATTCAATTTATATCTTAAATGTGAAATTTACTACCAACAATTTTTTTTTCCAGGAGTAAATATTTTAGTAAATTACATTCTAATTGAGTTGTAGACATGTATATTCAATTATATCATTCTAAAACTATTGTATCCAGGCTGGTGACACTTGGACAGATGGTCTATGTAAAACATGTACCTGTGTGATTACAGCCAACAATGTGCCTGAGATTTCTTGTCAGAGAGAAACATGTTCAGATTGTCATGCTGTGAGTATTTAGAGTATCTGATGAAAATGTTCAATTTAAAAAAAAATTAATTATATTATGCAGATTAAACTGAGGATAGCATATAATGTATAGAGCTGTATTATGAAACATAGTGTTTGAAATAAATATTTAGGAAAAACTAAATAAACATGAAAACACTACCAATATTTAAAGCAAGTCAAAGAGCTTTACATATCTAGGCAGCATTTTTTAAGCAAATGGAAGAATAACTAACGAAATCCATCATAGATGCAAGGAGGTAAATCAACTCGTAGGACAAATGGCACCAATTCTGAAATGGAAACATGTCGCCATGAGCACTAAAAGAGCATTGTTCAACACAATCTTTCTCCCAATATTATGCTATTAGTGCCACACCCTTGCCTGGACGCTGACATCAAACGATAGAAGAAAACTAGTCAAAACAAAGATAAAGTGTTTACGCAGAATGCTGGGAGTATCAAGAAGAGGCCGGTTCAGAAATGGAGACATCAGAAAAAAGTGGATGCAACACCAGTACTGAACTTCATCAAGAAACAACAAATTAAATGGTTCAGCCACATAAGCAGATTACCAACAGACAGTGCACCTCAAAGTGCAATGCCACTCAGATACAGTGGATATATGCACAAGGTGGACCTCAGAAATGACACAGACATTGAAAACACTATTTATGAAGTACATACAAAACCCTTTCTATAAACCTCTTCTTATCCTGATGCTGTGAGACAAAACAAGATTAAAGAAAAGTAGTTATTAATTTCATCTATTATATGTGTTTTGCTGAAATGACATGGAAATATAAATCTGTATACAAATGCAGAAAAGTTAAAGGGCTAAGAATACATGACCAATATGTTCACACACACATCCATTTTCTTTTATTTTGACAGGATGAAGTGATGGTAAGCAAACCAGGTCATTGCTGCGGAGACTGCCAGAGATACAATGGATGTTATGTCAATGGTATGCTCTACAAGGTATGCACAACTCAAACATCTATTGTTCATTAAAAATACAGTTGTATAAAGAGCTGAAGATATATCTATCTTTATCATCATTGCAATGAAAAGCTATTGAATAGCTGTACTCAATGTATTAAGTTATTGACAATTTCTATGAAGTCTAGGTTTGACAAAAATTATAAACTCACTGAGTTGATGACATGCAGATCTAGTAATATGCATACTTCCAAACTTACGTGCAGACTTATTAGCAATTTCATTCCTGTTTTTTCCCTGTTTGTACACCATGATAGCATTCACAAATGACAGTGCCCTCCCCCTGCCAGACAGTTGCTGTTTTGTAATCAGTTATCAGAGGACTATCATCATAGCACTCTGGACATGTCCATAACTGCTCTGATCTCCACCTCAACAAATCCTGCAGCATCCAGTGGCCCAACACGCCAGATTGATGGTGAATATGTTGAATAGTACTAGAGATAGTGGGGCCCCCTGTGGTATGCCTGGTGAAATTGTTGTCTTCACAGAGTACCAATTATCACACCTGAGTGCCACTTTGCTTTTGAACTGGACTCTTGCAATCCATCTTATGAGCATCTTATGAGCAGTGAATCTATATTGAGCAGCTTGAGCATATGCATATGATACATGCTTGAAACTTTGTTATAGGCATCCTTGAGATCAAGTACAACAGGGGCATGTCTCTAACCCAGCCTGGAAACCTTCAACAACATTGTATGCAAAGATCCAAGCATTTCACCAAGTGTCTTTATTCTACCTTTATCCGCCGAAGTTTGGAGAAAACACGGATTCCCTCCAAATCTGGCTCCAGTCTGCGTGCTTATAACTTATCCAGATGTTTGCCGCTGTGTTCTGCATTGCAATTAATTTAAAACCGCTTATATGTTTGTGATTTTGTTGAGGTTTTGCTATAGTCCGTTCAACAACTCATGCCCACAGTCCAGTGTGAATTGTAGCAAAACCATCAATTCTACATTAGCGAAACTTTGCACCCAATCTTAGAATTATACCGATGCAAATGTCTGATGGAAGAAATTGCCATAGGAAACCTGGATTTTGTAATATAACGGTTTCCTTTGATGTTGGCGGCATATTTGGCGAGTCTGACACAGAATTTTAGTTTTTACAATAAACGCACCAATATGACATTTGATGACAAGTCTCATTCAAAGGCGTATCATCCTAGCTCATACATGGGGACCAATGTTGATACTTGCAATAGTATCATGAAATAAACAAGAAATGTAAACAGTTGTATTATTGTTTCTTTTTTAAAATAATTTACATTACAGTTAAAGTTAGCTGCCATGTCATAATGGCATCCCCCTTTCCCGTCCAGGCTTGGGATTGGCAATGGCGGAGCTACTTGAAGACGTTCTCTTCAAATCGCTACTTCGTCTGTACAATGTGCGTGTGTTCACATATGTGGTAGGGAGGTATCACTACAATAAAATAGTTCTTTACTCTGGTTCTTGTATACTGTGGTACAGATGACCCATATATGCCTGGGATCAAAGGCGCATTGGTACAACGCCGTGCCAGGATTAGTGAGCTGGCACTAATCAAGATCCTACCCCACCTCCACATGGTTCTTGTCTGGCTAAGCGGGTAGGGATCGAGGGAGCACTACTCTGGCATGGGCAGGGATGCAGTCGTAGTCACGTTGGATGAGATCCGCCTGCAACACAGACGAGCGGAACATCAGAGTTACTATTAATGCACGTCTCTCCCGGCCGATAGGAAAAGCTGAACGGATATTCATAAAGGGATGAGGGGTGCATCCAGAGAAGAGACGTGGGCCGCGTGGAGCAAAACTTGGGCCCGAGATGAGTTGCATGTGGGTCCACATAGAGTGAAACTCGGAGCAATGAGGTGGGGCCCGAGTTGAGCCCAGTGTCCAGACAACCTAGACTCTGGTAAATGTGAACACTGTGAGAACTGATGAAAATATTGGGGAAGGCACCAGGACAGAGCGAGTATGCATGCGGACGATGCACAGGTGGGTCCACCGGTCGGTAGACGTGCATGGCGCTGATGGTGAGGAAGCATGGCAGGTGTAGTGGTGAGCGGACCAACAAAAGGTGCAGAAAAACTGGAAAGCCCAGCAGAGGCTTGAATCCAGTGCACGTTTCCGCTCACAGCGAACTACTACTGCCTTGTAGTTAGATTGGGGACAATCAAAAGCTAGCGGAGCAAACCGTACACAAAACTGGACGGAAGGAAAACCAAGTAGTCCACACAAAAATCGGCAACCTGGGCAGATGACGTTCAACAGCCCGAGAGGGTAGGTCGTCTAAGGATCATTACCTTAAAAGAAAATAGCAGTCTGCTGTCTTGCAGGTTGGCTGGGGACAGTCAAAGGCTGACGGGGAGCGAACCCAGTAAACGCGGGTTGAAATCGGACACGTCACCAAAGGACAAACACTAGAGCTTCAAATCATACCGAAGATTGTGACGTAAAACAAACGTTCTTGACAAAGGCTGTTTATATATCACAATAAGAATGATAAAAATGGCCGAAAAGAACGATCCAGAGAGAGAGTGAGTTGTGCCTCTTTGTGGAAATGCGCGTATAGTATTAATGACACTTTTTGCATTGTAATTTCAAACTCATTAGAAATGTTATATCAATGTCTGTTTTGAGAAGTCAACAAAATGACCCAATAGTCTCACACTAATTTTGGTATACGCCTTTAACTAAAAGTCGTGTCGCACTTATGACGTCATTTAATTACCATGGCCCTCTAATCTATTTGGTGCATGGAAAATACAAGAATTGTTCAAAAAAACCACGGATTTTGTCCTAAATGTTGCTATTTTTGTCTTTAATGTATTAAATGGCTGTAAACATTAGTTTTCTTCAACCAAGTCAACGAAGGCGTTAAATATATAGCACAAAGAAAGCAACTTCTAGATGGTATGATTGTTTGAATGGCAAAAAATATTATTTTGTAGGCGGGAACGAGTGTAGTTCACACGCACGTTTAAAGTTATTTAATCAAATGGTTACAAAGATACAAATTCTTATCTGTGGGCATGACAAGTTGAACGGACATAGTAGTAGTTCTGCATTGCAATTATTCTAAAATCACATATATGTTTATGGTTTTTTTAATGTTTTGCCTGTGGTATGAAGTAGCTAATTTTTAAGCTGGTGTTGAATTCTTTTCTAAGCTCATTCATGTCAGTGTCTAAGATCCTGTTTATGCCACAGTATTTGACACTGTCAGGGCCCAGTGCAGTATTGCAAGATTTCTTAAGCAATCCATGGATTTCCTCACTCCTAATTTGAATCCCGTTGTTCCATCGAGTGGCATCACATTGATCTTAATAGTATATTTTAATAGGGAAAGGTTTCTTTTACTTCTTTATATATTTCTGATGTTATCAGTTGTGAAAACTAATAATTGTATTTACTTACCAGATGGGTAATACACAAATCTCACGAGTTTCCCCAACCGTGCTTTAAACACATTTTATTAGTATATTTATATCACTTTCAAGAATAATATCACTTTTTATTCACTTAGTTTGGAGAAACAATTCCATCAAGTAGACAGTGTTTTACCAGGACTTGTCAGCTGGATTATTTCAAGAACAGATTCGTAGTCCAAGAAACTAAGATTGCCTGTAATCAAGTGGACAAATTGCCAGCTTGCACAACTGTGAGAGATAGTTGTTTTGTAGAAAATATAAGTCTGTTTCCATAAACAATATTAGTTGACAAATTGTAATAGTGTGTCAATATTTAAAATTTCAGATTGTTGGATAGCAAATTAGACAAATTAATTATCAATTAAATTTTGGCCGTTAATTTTTATCTCATTTACTGCATGTAATGTTTATGTTGGTTCACTTCATAATAATAATTGCTAATGTCTTGGTTACCCTGACTGAATGCTCATTATTATTTTTTCAGGAAAAAGACATCTTTGACTCGACAGGATGTTGCAGGACATGCATACCACAAGGTAAATGGAATCACCAAACATTAATTTTTCATGTACTATTATTTTATCACTAACTTTTATTATTTTTGGTTTTATTTTATTATTATCTTCTTCTTCGCGTTCTTCTTTACGACCAATTTTAATCACTCTTTGTGATATGTTTGGTCTTTGCCAAGAACATGTATACGTTGCACATTGGTTTGGTAGGCCCCTTTTTTTTTTTTTTTTTTTTTCTTTCAGATCCAGAAGCACTTGAGCTTATTAGCTCTTCGGCTCGGTGCCATGGACATCGTAACCCTTCGGTTCGGTGCCACGAACACCGTAAATCTGGGGAATCTGGGGAATCTGTGGCTTTTTCTGCCATCCCGCGGAATTGAACCCGCACACACAGAGGGATAGTCACCCGTAGTCCAACGCGCTACGAACACGCTGGGCAGACGGGCTGGTAGGCCCCTAAACGCATAGACTTCTACACGTTTAGGACACGTGCATCCAATTTCAGCCAAACCTCCTTAGTCGCCTCTTACGACATGCACGGCAGGTAACAGTGGTTCTATTCTTTACGCCTCAAATTTGGGCCCCGGTAACCATTCGGGCGTTTATTATTATTATTATTATCATTATTGCAATCATCCCATAGTGCCCGTGCTTCAGCAGCCATTAGTCAGATACACCCCAATGTATAAAAACACCGAACAGCACTTGTCTAGTCTGACTTCAAAATTATTTGTTGTACTAGAATGATGGAATCTGAGTTAGTGCCATCTACTCTACCTAATGTTAACTTGCTTATGACTTGTCTAATCTGGAATTTCTTATTGTCAACTGTCAGCTTGAATTTTAGCATTTTTCAACCCAATTCTGTATACATTTTCTTGGCTCTATTGTTGTGTCTACCATCTTTGTATATATATATATCTAATATAATGTGACATACTACTTCTCTTTGTAAAACTTTAAATGTGACTGCCCTGGCTAGAATTTCAGATTTAATCATTTCTGCTAAGATTTCATTGTGAAAATAAGTAGATTTAACATTATAATGTGCACAGGGGGAAAATGTTTTATGACCTTGAATGGTATGTTAATTTTAACATGATGCCATCTGCAACTTATGTTGTGTCTTATTGTTTATTCTCTGTAAGTTTCTGTAGCGTTTTCTACTCATCATTAATATCTTGCACTTTCTTCGAAGCAAAAAATTATTGACATGGATACAGTTGTCAATATGTACAGCATATTTTTATTACACTTGGGCCAGAGTTCAACAATACTTACAGTACATTCTGATGACACCATATTCATTGTCCAACAATACTTAGAGCATTTTCTGATTATTCTATAGACAAAATCCAACCAAGCTGAAGTCAAATCAAGTTCATTTCCAACTAATGTTTCAACTAACAAATTATTCATTATTGTATTCACAGAAAGGACAACAAAAAACTCAACAGGTGATGTTGCGCATGAACCTTGTTTAACAAGACTTATGTTTAGTGACCCTAGTGAATCTATTGGATATTTCCATGAAACATTATCGAATGGTCATACTTGTCAGAACAAGGACGCAGTACCAAATCTAAAAGTGTGCTCAGGAATCTGTGGATCAAGTATGAGTAATACAAAGCTCAGGAAGGGAGTTAAGAATATGTGTCTCAGCTGTCGGGCAATCAAGACTTCAAGACATTCCATTAAATTGACTTGCACTGATGGTTCATACTTTAACAAGTACTATGAGTTGCCTGATCTTTGTGACTGTGATGCCTGTCTTTAATAAAGCATAATGCAGTTGTTAAGTTTCTGACTGTGACTATATTTAATAACTTGATGTAATTGTATACATAGGTTACTGTTGTTAACTTTGACATTTGCTATCATTAACATTTGTATTGATTCTGTAAATTGAAAGGTAAACTTCATATACAAATACATTGTAATAAATTTATTTTAATAACTAATGTTTTATTGATATGTATTTGTCATAAATGCTAAAAACTGTTTTGTGAGATGAAAAATGACATTACACACATTCTTGTAGAGTTTTTTTGTTTTTTTTAATTCAAAATATATACAATTCACAAAATATTTACCTTTGTTAATTTCTGAAGTTCTATATATTACATTTGTGGATATAAAGTTGTGTTCCATATACATAATGAAATAATTTAATGGTTAGAAATGCTAAAAAAATGTAACAATATATTTAGAGCAACATATTTGTAATTGGGATAATCTTTTGTTATAATATTGAAAGTTTCAGGGAAAAAATCATCGTTTCACTTCAAAGTAAATATATATATTTTCATGAATTAACATTGAACTGGTACTGTTAGTCACTGTATGCTGTTAGAGATATTGCAGAAAAGATTGAAACAACTATGAACATGTATGGAGTGCAATGAGGATAATCCAAACTAAAAATGGTATATTTATATATAATTAAAGAATGATTCAGGTGTTTTTTGATGATCATGTATAACATTTTTATGACTCTTTGACACTTGTGAGCTGAACCATCAACTTTTGTTCCATCTAATTTACTCATCAGTAACATTAGCCTGAGATTCAATATTTCAGTGACTGCTGTAGTTTTGTAGCAAATCTGCTAATTTGTAATCTGGATCCTACCCTCTCTTAATTTCATTTAGCCTTGTTTACTCTTTCTTCTTATCAAAGGGAGATTCCTTCTTACCCTCTTCATATCTAAACTGAGTTTCAATATTATTTCACTAAAGTATTATATATAGCAAAAAGTTCAAAGATGAAATTAGAATGCAATGAACAAAATATATTTGACATTTGATGATGTATATGTGTTGACAATCATTAATGATGGTAACATACAGTTTTTTAGCAACCAAATAAAATAAAATATTTGTACACATGAGTCATTTTGTCTGCTATATAATTGTTGATTCTTGTATCCAAGTGTCCTTGCACTTTGACAAATGTTCAGGAAGTTTCAGTATCTTATCTACATTATTTTTCACAATATTAACATTACACTGAAGATATGTGTTGTCAGTAACTGCCATCATAATTTGAAAACAACACAGAAGGCTGGAGCTTTCATTGAGTGATGGATCATTGATACCTGAAGTTTTGTCTCTAGATGGAGTAGATAGAGAAAATCACTGTCTGTTTTTCTTATTCTGCTATTCTCTGCAGTTTGTATCATCCAGCATGTCTTAGACATGTATTATTGCTTGGTCTAAGTGTGGACAACATCCCTCTGGTAGCCACATCAGAAGCACTATTGTGTCACACATAACACATGGGAAATTGGCACGCCGCTATCTTTTACTTGTGGTTGCTTAAAATGTTAACACAGCTTGTTGAGTTCTCAGGATGAACTGGACTGTTGTTTGCAGATCTTCTATATTTCTATATAATTTTGTATATGGTGTATTGTTGTGTCAGTATTCCTATCCATACTGCCTGTACAGGGACAGTCCTGTAGAAAAGGCTTTGCAGTTTGTTCACCCGTGGGCAAGGGCACAGCGGGGAAGCAAACAGACGAAATCTGTGCATTTTTGTATTTAGTCTGTTATACCTTGTCCTGAGGTAAAGAATAGTAACTTTGTTCCAGGACACATGGGTGTCATTAACAATGAGAGAGCAGACAGGCTGGCTGGTTCTGCTACTATATCAGGGAGCCAGCCAATGGATGTAGTTGACATTTTCAACACCCTCATAGAGTGTGGCCGCAAAGAAGCTTTACATTTAAACTAATCCACATCAATTACTAGATTGCAAGAGCTGGGATTGAAGATTGGAATGGCCAGAAAAGAATAGCACAACAGGTAATGTGAGTAGACTCATCAATCAAAATCAAACTAGTATGGTCAGTCGCTGGATGCTGTTGGAGATATTGCAAAGGAGATCAGAGCACCTATAGACATGTCCGGAGTGAAATGAAGATATTCCAAATATAAACTGAAACTGAGAATAGTGACCTGTCCAAATCGTTTAAGAGTATGGTAATCATCATTGGGCAGATTCTGTTCTTTTCATATGAACTTCATCAAGAAACAACAGATGTAATGGATCGGACACATAAGCAGATTATCAACAGAAAGTGTGCTTCAAAGGGCAATGCTACTCCGATACATGGGATACAAAGCGAAAGGTCGTCCCGTAAAATTAAATTAACAGAACTACCAGAGATAGTGAAAGACACCATGTGTGAAGTGCACACAAAAACCCATTCTATAAATCTTTTCTTATCCCAAGGCTGTGAGGCAAAATAGGATTAGAGACATATAAGAAAGAAGAAGATAACATGCTACTGTCTGGACCTAAGTCTATGAGTGTAATTACCCTGACTCACAAAACAAATATTATAATTGTGGCTATGTGTGTTGACACTTGATGTATCTGATAATATGCTCAAATAGAGGAAATCAAATCATTCAACACACCTGCATATACACTACCAATAAAACATAACACAACAATCAATGGCCATTTATTATTATTATGATAGTTTGAATTATCATGAAAATTGTGGCATATCCTTTACACGACGTAGCCATCAACCACAGTAATCGAGTCGTTGATTTTCTAGGCACCACTTATACGTTCAGTATTTTGCCATGACTTTCTGAACGGTGAAGTCTATTTTTACCTTGTGCAAAAATCCAGTGGAAACGAATTTGCTTCCAAACTTGCCCACAGTGGGGTTTGAACCAGGTACTCTTGGGTTTGTGATTGAGCTCACTACTGCTTGAGTTACAGATGCTCACAGACAACAACATACACCAATTAAGATAAAATCACACCAATTTATCACTCAGTCAGTCATCTTTACTCATCTTATCTAACCAAAAATATATGATTCCCCTTTCTAAAAATATTTGATTGTTGTGTACAATACTATACAACTCCAGATATTTGTTAGTAACTACCTATATAAAGTAAATACAACTTTTCTACCTTGTTTATCACTTCTCTGTCTTGATGTCCAGTTGAATTACTACATTCTACATTAGTTGCTCCAGTTCATCAGCTGCCGGTTTTAATTGCAACCTCTCAATGATAAGTCTGTTTTTGGTCTATAGTTTGATTGATAGTACTTTGATGGCTTGAATGACAGTTCACTGAAATCTCAAAGGATAGTAGCTGGTTGCTGTGTATGTAATAGCTCTTTGATAACTTGAATAAGTTTTGGTAATATCTCAGAGGATAGTAGTTGGTTGCTATGTGATGGATCTGATAGCTCGAACAATAGTTGTAGTTGCTGTCTATATGATAGCACACTGATAGCTATTTAAGACTCTCTCTCAAATTAATAAATAGATTTGATGACTGTCTCAGATGAATATATCTGTTTAAAGACTGGTTTTTACTCTATCTCAGTTGGATCTCTGGCCAATGTTCCTGCCAGGTTAGTAATGATCTAGTGTTTCCTCTCTGCTCTCAATTCTGAATGATCACTGTTTTTCCTCATACTCTCAGTTCGGGCGAGTTTGGCTGAAATCGGATGCATGTGTCCTAAACGTGAGAAGTCTATGCGTTTAGGGGCCTACAAACCAATGTGCAACGTATACACGTTCTTGGCAAAGATCAAACATATCACAAAGAGTGATTAAAATTGGTCGTAAAGAACGAACGCAAAGAAGAAGAAGTTCGGGCGAGTATATGCTCTCTCAATTCTGAATGGTTCTTGTTCACCCAAACTCTCAGTCGGGCAGCAGTCAGGTCTGAATATCTCAATCTTGTATCTCATGTTCTGCTACATACTCTGAAATGCTCATGAATACATATTTGTTCCAAACTAAGTTTCCAGGTCGATCATTGTTCATCATAATCATCAGGTGCCGGCTGGCTTAGGCGATCATGGATCTTCACAAATCTCTTTCTCTGATGTTTACTATCATCTCAGATGTTGACGCTCTTCCATGCCATGAAGTCAGGTTATCCAAACTTTTCTGTCTTCCTCTGTCTTGTCTCTCCTCGATTTTACCAGTTATTACAACGTGTTCTAAACCTCCCCTCCTCATCACATGCCCGAAAAATAATGACTGTCTCTTTCTTATATTGATGACAAGCTTTCTCTGTGTCTTGACCTCATTCAACACTTCCACATTAGTCATTTTAGCAGTCCATGAGATTCTCATCATTCTTCTGTAAAACCACATCTCTGTGGCCCTCAGAGATTTTTCAATCTGTTTGTTTATTGTCCATGACTTGCATCTGTATGCCAGTATTGGTTCTATGTAGCTACTTCATTAAAACATTTTTTTAAATTGTATAGTTTCATGAACAGCTTCTGAAAAACACTGCGAAGAATTAATTTAGTTTGCGATTTTTATTAACATTAAACTGGTATCATTTTATGAAGTTTGTAAAGCTTTCTGTTAAAATATAAAATAGACTTCACTTTGTTTCCTGTCACTTCTATCTCTTGTTAGTTTGAACATGGGTCTAGTTATCCTCTCATACATTCAATTTTATCCATCTTGTGCACTTACTCATAAAACATCTATATTTCTTGGAACATTTACAAGCTTTATTTTTTTTTAAATTCAGCTTTTCTCTGAATTAGCGCCAGCACTATACAGTGACGTTTGTGATGCACATGTCACTTGTATTTTAGGGATATTCATGAAATCATCATTCTGTTCTGTCAACGAATAGTCAGATTTTTTATTTTTATGCCAATAGCAAACATAGAAACATAAAGTTATGATAAAAAATATACTAGAAGTTATAAGGGCTGTTTTCAATCGTTTCTTTACATCAAAGAATGACTTATTTAGCACATGAACCCATACTGTTGTCTGAAAAACCTGCTTGTCGTTTGATATGGTCCGGCAAGTATATGGTCCAGAAAGTGAGTTGTCTGGGTTGTGGAACACAAGAGTGTTATCTGCGGTAAGTTCCACCCATACTTCTGGAAATTTCTTATTCTCTTCAGCAGGATTTCTGGTACCATTTTCTTGTGCAGTCTTTAACTGTACACCAGATGGTACTGTCCATAGCTGTAATATATCCATATTTATCAATGGAAATGAACAGTTGATGGAACTCTGTTCATTGATAGCGTTATCATAGAGAATAATGTATGTCTGAGAAGCAATTATTTCTGGTGTCTCCTTCGCAGATGTTGTTTCTATTGCTGCGGACATCATAGATGAAGATACCATAACAAACACTGACCATGTAACTAGTAGTTGTAGGTAAAACATTCCTTTCAGGTGTTCTTGTAGTCTGCACTGCTGCTATAGTTTATCTGCAAATACATTATATGTGGAATACATTAATAATAATCAAGTAATCTCTTCCTCTTTTTCTCTCACACACTCTCTCTCGCCATGGTATTTGCTTCATAGGGGTGTGGTCCTAGGATCAGATTCCTCAGTTTTAGTGGAATTTTGTTCAGATCATAACTGTTCTAACGTTGACCCAGCCTTAACTGGGCACTAGAGAAACACTAATAAGTTATGGCTGCCTGCATGATGTTGACCCATTGTGTTTCATTGGTCAAGAAAAAATACGAAAAATAACTGCATTTCCCAATATACCTAATGGTGTGAAAACAGTATTTTTACTGCATTTTTAATACATATACACACTGGTATAATATTGAATAAAAGAAGGCTATATTAGTCCACTGTTTCCAGGGATCAATCAAAGAAATCTGGCTGATGCTAATTTTTAATACATATACATACTGGTATAATATTGAATAAAAGAAGGCCATATTAGTCCACTGTTTCCAGGGATCAATCAAAGAAATCTGGCTGATGCTACAAATAAGAAAGAGAAAATTGAGATATTTTGGATATATAAAAAGATATGAAAGGCTGGAGAAGACCATCATGGAAGGAGGCATATCGGAAAAGAGAAGAAGAAGAACACAGAGAATGGATTCAGGATGGCTGCAGATGCAGGACATCTGGCCTATGAGAGAGAAATTCCGGAGGACTGTTGGGGTGGCAAAGTTCTGCTCAGGAAAAGCTATTTGATGATGATTCCAGGAATGCTGTTCTTACAAACAAAGCAAATATGGGGTCTCTGTGACTAAGTGGTTACGCCCTTTGCCTTGTGAGTCGAAGGTCGTGGGTTCGAATCCGGACCGCGCCGTTCTGTTCACGAGTGCAGTTTTTTCCAGAGACCCTAGGATTGTTGCTGGAGCTACGGATTTCGTGCTTTGTGCAATACTCTCGGCAGGTGGCGTGCCATTTCTGCGGGAGGGACCGAGCCATATAGGGTAAAATCTGGTGCAATGAAGTCAATCCTTCGACTTAAAAACTCTTCTGTTAAAATATAATATATTCTGTTAAAATACAAAGCAAATATATTGAAGATATGAAACAAATAATTATATAGTAGCTCTTGTACGTGGGGTCGCCTACAGTGACGTTGATAACACTCTGAGCTAGTGACCACAAGCTGTGGACATTCTGGGATTCGATGCAGTTAAACCAGGTACACTTTGTCTACCTATTCACATGTAGACTGGATCCATCGGATGTCTAGCTGACTCAATGGGTAGAAACAACGAACAGAGCTGTGTGGATCGCTTATAACGCGGCAAGAAGAAAACAACTGCATATGATACGCATACTGTCTCCAGTCCTCTCGACTTATTTTGTTACTGGGTACAGAAGCTAATCTTAGCCAGAGAGTGGAGTCGAAGATGAACGCAACTCTTTCTCACTTCCAATTCATTGCGCTTGTCACTCGCTCCACCTAAATTTATTATACATCTACGCCTTGCGAATAATAGGTGATCGACATAGTGGCAAGCGTGAGAGCTCATCAAACCTGACCCTGGGAGACTAAATTGAAAAACAAATTGTGGAGCACCAGAAGTGGCCTCTTACTGATGACTAGATTCTTGGATATGACGCATATCCCTGTTTAAATATCTCAGCATGGGAATCTGTTCGAAGAAGAAGATGATACTGAGAAAGACGATATGATAACAGACTACGATATTGCAGATATTGAGAACATCTTCATCAGTGTCCTGCGACAACAATGATAAAGGATGAAATAATAGTAATAATAGTAAGCTTACAGCACTTGTAACAGCACTTGTTTTCCAGAGACCCCTAGGATTGTTGCTGGAGCTACGGAGTTCGTTCTTTATACAATACTCTCGGCAGGTGGCGTGCCATTTCTGCGGAGAGGACCGAGCCGTATGGGGTAAAACCCGGTGCAATGAAGTCAATCCTTCGGCTTTAAAACCCTTAAAACTTGTAATAAGAACGTTAGTATCAGGTCCTGTCCTGACATTATAATCACTTTCTGCTACAATATCTGTAACAACACGTGTAGCCTACCGTATTTGTAACCTACATAACATAAAGATATAGAAATTCACAATACAAGATGAAGCCTAAACAATTACAAACCAGATGTTGTATTATAAACAACAACTGAAACTTCAAAATCAATATTATGATTAAAGTATAAGCAACGATACGAACTACTTATTGGTTATTGGTTACTAAACTGACGTCATTGCACTCCCGGCAAACCCATAGGTGCTCAGTCTCCCCAACAGATATCGAAGAGTATGCATACTGAGGGTTCCTGTGGCTCGCTGATTAAACACACCTCTCACTTTGCCTCTCAGGCATCCAGTTCGACTTGAACAACGGGTAACTCCAAACTGCTTAAATCGCTTGATCGATTCAACATCGATTTTAGTGTCCTCATCCAACAGAGAGTCGCGAAGAGACCGAAGAATATCCACCTTATCCATCTTCAACTCCCCAACAATCGATGCTGTTGGTGCAAGCCTGTCCGCTCTCTCATTACCGTAAACACCCGCATGCCCAGGACAGTATATCCACGTAAGCCGCTGGAGGTTAGAAACTTCTATAGACGACATCCACTCATACCGAAACCTGCCCTTCTGGATCTTGTGAAGCATCGACTGAGAGACAGATACAACAACTGCCCCAGTAAATGAAGTCCCAGAAATCCAATGGAGGGCAGCAGTAACGGCCTCAACCTCCATCCTCATACTAGAAGTAGTTGTCCTGTATGCCCCACTTCGCTCTGCAACAACCCTACCATGCGCATTAGCCAAGAAACCCCAGCCGGATTTCTCACCACGTTGAACCGACCCATCAGTATATACAACAACATCATCATCCCTTGCATTATCTTCTATCAGCTGCTTAACTGCGAGATCAGCCTTCATGTTGCCCCAATCTCTACATTCTCTTCCAAGAGTAATGATAACGTTGAGATAGTTCATCATGCTACCATCTGTTGGGATCCATTCTTCCCTTTTGGTAGGGTCGCAACCGTAGTCACCTGGCCAATTGTTCTCTCAGCCTGGGCCATCCACGACATGCCACGCTTGATTCTCGAGCATTTAACATCATTAGTGTTCTTGTGTAGTATAATGGTGCGCTCTTTGATTAAATGTGAAGGTAATCCTTGGCTGGTCAACTGGATAGCTGCTTCTTTAATGGAGAGAACCGTTGCACTCCGTTTAGGAACATGGACATCGGATCCTGCACGTATATGCCGGGATTACCCCAGGGTTCTCCTCTATCACCCGTGTTGATTAATATTTACACATCAAATGTAGCTAAAATTCAGCCAACCGGATTGGGTCGGACATTGACATTTGCAGATGATATCTTAATATATAGGACTGGGTCAGATAGACGAGAGATGGTTGACGACATTCAGAAAACATTGCGTACCATCTCGGGTTGGTGTAGAGAGTCTCGCTCTCAAGTCAATCCTAAAAAAGCGTGTATGTTGTGGTGCTCGTTGAATAATCACATCGTCAAGGCTGACCTACCCTGTGTAATCTTTGATGAACATACCATCGAGCGCAGAGACAGGCTGCGCTATCTTGGAATAACCTTTGATCGTAGTCTATCTTTAAAACACCATATTGAACAGACGATACAACGGCGCAAGCGTGGTCTTGCGGCTCTCAAAGTTATGGTGGCCGCACACCTTGAGCAGAGACTACTCGCCATTTTGTTCGATCGACTGGTAATGTCAGTGCTAGATTACGGACTCGGAATTCTTACGATATCAAGATCACAATGTGAACGACTCGAACGGGCTCAGAATGAAGGTATGCGTATAGTTCTGGGCTGTACTAGAGATACCCCCATTGTGAAGATGAGATATATGCTTGGCCTTCTGTCACTACGCTCCCGTCATGCAATCGCCCAAACCAAGGCATAAATGCGGGTTACTTCGGATAAGAGACATCCACTACACGAACTACTGATGTATGTTGCTATGAGACTGATAAAATGACGGTTTAATGTTTGTTACAAAAGCGACCAAAATATGAGGGTCTTGCCCTCTTTGGTCACCCAAATAATTATATAACAAACTCTTTTGAGATATGTGCAACCATCTTTTCTGGTGGATGTTTTCTGTACAAATATATAAGTTGACATATTAACAGTGTCAACAGAAGAAGATTTATTGTTTAGGCATCCATCATTTAGCCAGTGTCGTTTCTATACATCTGGTAGTTTCTTCCATTTGCCGTGTAGGTATTAATGTGTATTCACACAAGTCAGATAATAATAGCGCGTAATAATAGTGTGTACATAAATTATATATAGTAGACAATATATACATACGCATGTCTGCAGTGGTCTGCTTGTGTGTATACAGATGCAAAAGAGCTGTTCAAACAGTTTAACGACTCAGAGTAATTATACATTGGATGCATCAATGCGCGCCGCACACAAACACACGCACATGGTTATAAGATCTGATGAGAATTAAGGCTGGGGTTTCTTGACTAGTGGTCATGGTAGGATTGTAGCAGAGCGAAGTGGATCATACAGGACAATTACTTCCAATATGCGGATGAAGGTCGGGCCCGTTACTGCTGCCGTCCTTCCTTCCTTTGCGTTCCCTGGCCTAGACTGGTGAACCAATTTTTATCATGAATTTTACTGTTGTTTTTGGGGACTCCGTTTCTCCGTACAGCTTTTCGCGAAGCTCTGTGTGTTGTGGCCAGTACTCTTTCCTTATACCTGCTAAACGTTGACAGTCTTGCAAGACGTGTTCTGCCGTCATGTCTGCCATATTGCAGGGGCACAGGCTAGTTGTGCCTATTTTAAATTTATGGAACATGTGGGCTCGGAACTTGTTGTGGCCGGTACGGAGGCGAAGTATGGCAACTTGTTCACGTCGAGAGAGACCATAGTATCCGTCACTGGCTGTGTGCTGAGGGTGGTCTTTTGCCCATTTGCTACTATAGTGCGAACTGATGGTTGTTTTAACTTCCTCATAACCGATCTCGAGATCAGTCGCCCGCCCTCTTTGGCTAGCTTGTCGGCTGCTTCGTTTCCCTAACGTTGCAGTGTGACGGTATCCACTGGATGACGGTGCGTTTGAGTGAACTCGTTAGTTCAGCGAGGGACGTTTTGAGCTCATTCATCTCAGTTTTGCCGACGCATTTGAGTGCCGTGATGACCGATAGAGCATCGGTGAATATCACGACCTTGTTGCGTGTAGTGCTTCTTCTCTCCGAGATCATTTCGGCCACCGCTTTGATTGCCTCTGCCTCTGCTCGGTAGTTATTCGAGTATTTGCCATTGGCAATCGCTTTCGTGACTGTTACTTTCTTTGAGATTTTAAGCACTATTCCTCCTCCGCCATCGCTTATTGCGTTATTGGCCGATCCGTCCGTGTATACGTGCGTCCACTCATTTTCAGGGTACTCTGATTCTATGTGTTCTTCTGTTGCAATTTTTCTCTCGAGGTTTTTTGGTCTCTTTTGCTCAGTATGCCTGGGATTGATTCCCTTAGTTCTGGCATTTTGGTCTTCCATGGCGGGCACTTGTCGATTGCCGGGATTGGTTTGGGTGTGCATTTGGAAAGGACTGGATGGTCTGTGGTCAGTGCGTTAGAGATTCTAACGAAGTTAGATCTCTGTATTCTCCACTTTCCGGATTCATACATTCTTTCATGCATTGGATGAGATTCGAGCCGTTTGAGTTTTTCTGCAAGTACTACTACTTTTTGTCCCTTCGGTCAGTCATTGGTTGGATGCCGGAGATTGTCTCCATCGCCTTGATGGGCGTGGACTTCATGGCTCCAGTGATGATGCGTAAGGCCCGGTTTTGACTGCTGCTCACTTTTGCAAATTGTTTGTTAGATGCATTGCTCCACGCTGCCATACCGTACTCTAGGATCGGTCGCACTCTACCAGAGTAAAGTGTCTTGAGAATTCTGGTGTTTGCTCCCTATGTGGAACCTGCGAGTTTACGCATCATTGTTAGCCTATGCCTCGCTTTTGCCGTAGCATTTTCGATCTGGGTGCACCAAATCAGCTTTCTGTCGAGTGTGACCCCTAGGTACGTTGGAGTTTTGTTCTCTGGAAGATTCTGCCCATTGACTTTAAGCGTTATCTTGTAGTCCTTGTTGTTCTGGGAGAACACAGTGTAAGTGGTCTTTGAAGGATTTATTTTCATATTCCACTTTGCTGACCACACTTCAAGGTTATTTAACGTGGCTTGCAGTCGATTTTCTGCTGTGGGCATTGACTCTTCTCGCGCCCATATTGCCAGGTCGTCGGCATACATGGCAGAGTGTACTCGTTCAGGGAGGTATGTTGCAATGTCATTGACGAAGATTAGAAAGAGAGTCGGTGAGAGCACTCCTCCTTGGGGAACTCCTTGCTCCAGTGTGGTCTTCATGCTTTTGTACCCATGAACCTGAACTCTTGCTGTTCTGTTCTCTAGGTATCTATTAAGCCAATTGTACATTCTGCCGTCCATTGGCTCTCTGGGACTTCGTTTGCTGGGACCGTCGTATCTGTCTCTCAATCAATGTATCGGACGATCCAAAATGGCAGGTTGCGGTAGGAGTAGATGTCGTCTATTGAAGTTGCTAACCTCCAGAGGCTAACCTTAAGCAGGCATTGAAGGGGGATGCAGAGGGTTCAAGAAAGAGAGGACTACCCAAGGAGACCCTGAAACGAACTTTGCTGAGAGAGGAAAGAAATATCGGTCTCAGTTTCATGGAAGAGATTGACCGAGTTGTCAAGGATAGAGCGGTATAGATAAATTGCTTGCAGACCCTATGTAACGTATAAACGTACGAGAGGAATTATTATTATTAACATGAACCATCAGTATTCATACTCTTCGACATCTGTTGGTCTTCCCGGAGCACAATGTCGTCGGTTGGGTAACCAATAACTAATAATTATAGATATATCCGCATATACTAAGAAACTAATACATAATTAACCCATCATACCTATAATCTGGACCGGTGCAAATCTGCACTACGTTGTTGTGAAACTGACCTATTTAATTTAGGTTTTTTTTTATCACACAATATCTGTTTCGCAAAATCTTAAAACTCATTATAAAATTAGTCATGTCATGAACTATTGTAGCTACTGTTCAGTCAGGTCAGTTCGAGATGACATCACGTAAATATGCATTATACATAAATATGCTTTATGCTAGAAACACGTGAAGTTCAAGGTGTCATGAGACGTGCGTTCTTCGTTTCCTTCTTTCTCTACTAAGTTTCACCTTCGCTACAAAGTTTCAATTGTGTTGAACTAAATAAATAGGACCAGTCAGAAAGTAATTACTGGTAAAACTATGTTGGTAAACACAAAAGAAAAAAAAAAGGAAGACCAAGAAGAATATTTATACACGATGCGATAGATGAATAGAACATAACAGCACGAGAGACGGGATATTAATAACTACTTAAAAAGTGAACAAAATGGGAAATCTCGTCAAACACTACTTTCCTAGAACAAATGAAAAACAGTTGTCTTCATGGTTGGTATATCCTCCCTGTTTACGTAATCCATAAAAGTTTCAATAGTTTATACACATAAATAATATCTTGATGAGAATGTGTACCATTCAGTGAAGTATTTCGTCACTGTAACTATCCAAATCCATGTTCTTGTTTGTCGGTGAGATTTAATTCAATAAGTATCCTTCGAAATCATAGCTATTAGCACTCAATAATTTCTCATCTACATGTATCTGTTCCTCTCTAACAGTAACTGAATACGTTGCGACGGGCTATACAATAGAATATATTGCCTTTCCAAACGTGAATGACGACGTCATTGCTGCAAGAAAAATATATGTAAACAATCACTATCTGTTATGTTTTCAAAATTGTTTCAAGGCTTAGAACTCTCAATCGATCTTTATGAAGTCTTATTCAACCACATGTATATTGATTATATAAAACGGTTTCCGAATGTTATGTTGATTTTATATAGTTTGACAGAAATAAACTTACTCTACAAAGTCTACATAACCTACATTAGCTAAAACATCACGTTAACATGACTGGTTTTACTTTGGCTATGATCAACTGTCGAGTCTACACGGAGCTATTTTGCTGTTATCCACATGTGTTCGATGAAACTAGCTGTAGCCAGTAAGGTAAAAAATAATGCACGATGAGAGAGAGAGAGAGATGGAATTGAAAATATTGATTTTCTTAATTTGAGGCAATTCTATACTCACTTCTTCATAACTTTAATAAAAGGGAATTTTTTAAAGTTCTATTATTATCTGTATTAAATGAAATTGCAATCCTATTTCTTCCATTATTTTCCACAATTTCTGATGTTCTACACAATCAAATGCCTTTGTGTAATCAATAAGGCATGAGTATAGATCTACATTATACTCTCTAGATTTTTCTATGATTGTTCTCATGTTAAATGTATGGTCACGTATACATCTATTTCGTCTAAACCCTGCTTGTGTTATGTTGATATTTTCTTCCAATTTTCCTACAGTCTTCCTATATTTATTTTGAGTAAGATTTTACTTGCGTGGCTAATCAATGTCACTGTTCTATAGTTCGTACATCATTTAGTGTCTCCCTTTTTAGGTATTGGGATAAATATTGATCTTTTCAATTCCGTTGGCAATATTCCTGTTTCCCATATCTTTTTACATATTGCATGATACATTTTAATGCTTTTTTTCTTCTCCAGCTTTGATAAACAATGCAGAAATATTATCACATCCTTGTGATTTTCTTGTCGTCAAGCTTGTTATTGCCTATTCAACTTCCTCTAGCGATGGTTCTGACTCTTTTTCTGATGAGAACAATGTTTTTGTTGTACGAACCTAGGGGAAGCAACGGAAGCAATGAATATGATCGATAAATAGACAATGTACAAGTATTAGGAGCTTCCGAAAAAACAAATGACCAAACACAGGATTCGAACCACTTACGCTTATTTCTTACAGCACCCGTGGCCTAGCCTAGTAGTATGGCTCTTTCTCTGCAATTATTTCAATGTTTGTTCTAGTGCATTTTTCGCCCCTGTTATATACATTTCGCCGCAATATTCTTTCCACCTGTTGAGAATTTCTTCTTATTCTGTTCGGGCTCTTCCCCACTATTTTTTATTGCATTTAGTTTTGGTCTAAACGTTATGGTCATTGCTTTTATTTCTTTGAACATTCCCTACTCTCTTCCTTTCTTCTGCTGTTCTTCTAGACTTGCGCAATAATTTTGTAGGAATTGCTTTTAATCTTATATATATATATAAGACAAAGATGAATGGAATTGTATGTCTGTCCCAATTGTTTGGTGATATCTGGACATCCTACGGACTTGAAATTTGGCAAGAATGTGGCTTTCATGGATACGAAGAGGGAAAAATTATAAAACTAGACTTTATACGTTTCTATAAACATATTCCCAACTTAACGCACATGGTCATTCTGCGTAGAAATCGCCGAAAGTGTCTTTTCCTGCTTTCACAACATTATCGGTCATGATGCGCAGAGCGATCATGTTGTTATAGTCTGGTGACGTCTTTCGCACATCACACGAATACTAACACATTTATGGTATTTCAACATGTAAGTTCTGTAGACAAATGTATAAGATGGTCGACTGCTATCCTAAAGACAATATATTCAATCTCACGCTCGGCCAATTTTATAACCATTGGCAGATTTTTAAGGTTTTTTCGATATTTTTGATGCCCTGCTCTATATTTAGCAACCATACAAATTCTTTGCATTGAAAATAGGAATGTTATATATGGTTGGAAAGCTAATTGGATGGGCTATCAGGATATGTGGTTTTAACATAAGTGTGATGTAATTTATGATATCCGTGACCTACTTATGGAAAGTCTAAAAATAGATTATTCTACAAATGACAATTTTTTTACAGTCACAAAGAAGGGAAAAAATAAGTATGACGAATATAATGGAATCTTTTATTACGGTCTTGTAAAGTCTTCATATTTGCAAAACATATATGAATTTAAACATGTTTGGGAAATATGAAAGGCAGTAATCATGAAATTTATAACATTCAATATTTTCATATTTAAAGAAAAAAAGTCAATAAATATCGCCTTCAAGAGAAAATGATGCCGAATTGGTCTAGTAAGCAGCCTATAAAGAACTAACACTTATAGTAGCATACATAAACATTAAATAGGTATATAATTTCTAAACATTGCAAGTAAAAGATATTGAACAAAAATATGATTACGCAATGATATTTGATAGACAAAATAATCAGGTAAAAAGTTATCGGGCATCTTGCAAACAGAGTCAAAGTGACACAGGCATAGAATGTTCATCTGACCCAAGCATAGATATTTCAAGAATCACTGGTGTCTTCATCAGGACAGTAATCTGAGTTATTAGAATCCATTTTATCACATATTTGGGGATTTTTGGCTGGATCAATTTGTGCGTTTCTACAAAATGGCAAGTGCGAAATGAGGTGTGCTTCAGTCAACAAGATTAGACATCTAAAAGATATATAATTTATTTTTTTATAATTTTTTTATTAGATTATCATATGTTCTGCTTTAGATAACATAAATTTTACCAACTTAAATGCAAAATAGATACAAAATTATGGCCACTTAAATAGGCATGTTGCATCGATCATAAATGATCGAAATCCCATTATCCCAATGGTTAAGGGTTAAAAAACAAAAAAAAAAACATCGATAAGTTAATAATCTGAATAAATTTAATTTGCCAATTGTCATTTTTAACTTTCACGGGAATTCAATTGTATCAGGTTTTACTGGCTATCGGATTGAGCTACAGAGTTTATGTGGGCTCGGAAGGCCAGCAGAAAAGGATAACAAATTAACTTTAAAAGTAGTTTAGATTTGAACTAAACCCCCCGTGCGAAGAACGGGTAAACTGCTAGTATTACATATATGCAATTTACTTGCTCCTGATTCAAGTATAGAGTTCATGCCTACTTAAGAGTGTATGTAGAATAATATCACTAGATTATCATAACGAACAATATGTGATGCATAGTTACATTGAATACGCTTAGTCACGCTGGCTATCATAGTCATAATGTCACAGAAGTACTATCGATTCGGTCTGAACTGTTACTTATTCTTTTTCTTTGAACGCTGCATATCGACCACTTGTTAAATCACTCTTTGTGATTTATATGTAATCTGAGCATAAGAGCGATTGTACGTTGCAGTCCGCAACCAGTATAAAACAACAGATACAAGATCAGTTGCTATTTAACTTCAAGTGCTTCATTTCAGAAAATTGCCAGGTCTACAGGCTTTACCACATATTTTCCTATAATGGCACATGCTAGGTGATGTAATCAATCTCACGCCGGTCTTCTTTACTACCCAATGTTTTTTCTGATAACCAATTGCAACAGATCATTTTGAGAGATGTTACGTGTTTAACGTGTGTAGAAATATTATAGTTTTACGCTTTTGTGTAGAAATTTAATTACTATCAAACAATCAAGTGCCATGCCTGCCGGCGTAGGCGATCATGTCTCTCCACAACTCTCTTTGCTTGGTGCATGTAATCAGTTCTGACGTCGATATTTTGTCGAACCATGATGTCTGGCCATCCAACATCTTCTCCCTCTGTCTTCCACGATCTCTCCTTCCCTTAATTTTACCTGTAGTCACCAAATGTTCTAAACCTTCTC
The DNA here is from genome assembly GCA_020796225.1 of Arion vulgaris. Classification (NCBI taxonomy): domain Eukaryota; kingdom Metazoa; phylum Mollusca; class Gastropoda; order Stylommatophora; family Arionidae; genus Arion; species Arion vulgaris. Next base: position 71,637,652 of record CM036756.1, on the reverse strand, counting down.
TTCGCATTATATGCCCGAAGAACCTTGATTGTCGGATTCTTATTCTTTTGATAAGGTTTCTTTGTGTGCAGACCTGATTTAAAACCTCCACGTTTGTTTTCTTTGCTGTCCATGGAATTCTCAACATTCTTCTGTAAAACCACATATTTACTACATTAATTACTATATAGAAGATAAATAAGGACGTTTCAAATTATCTGTTAAATAAATGAAGTGTTTGCTCCGATATGTATGAGAATCACTAAATAAAACAGATAAGCACGTTGTGAACACCAATGGATATTGCTCTACGTAAACATGCAAAGAAGGAGGGCCCATGCTGATGCTAAAATTGACAGAGTTATTTACATCCATCTGGTGCAACGAACGTGTGCCACAGGAACTAAAGGATGCCACTATTGTCCACCTGTACAAGCGGAAAGGAAACCGCCAGGCCTGAGATAATCACAGGGGGATCTCCCTCCTGTCAATTGCTGGCAAAATACTGGCCAGAGTCCTCCTCAATCGATTAATCGATCACCTGGAACAGGACTTATTCCCTGAGACCCAATGTGGCTTCAGAGCAGGTCGTGGAACAGCAGACATGATATTTGCTGCTCGCCAGTTACAGGAAAAATGCCAAGAGAAGCACCGTAACCTTTACATGGTCTTTGTCGATCTGACGAAGGCTTTCGACACGTCAACAGAGAGGGTCTATGGAAGATCATGGAAAAATTTGGATGCCCAGTGAAATTCATCAAGATCGTCCAACAGTTTCACGAGGGCATGATGGCACGTGTACGTGTACTTGACGAAGGAGAGCTGTCGGAAGCCTTCCATGTCACCAACGGCGTCAAACAAGGCTGTGTACTGGTCCCAACACTCTTCAGCATGATATTTGCTGCCATGCTCACGGATGTCTTTTGGGAAGGCGACGAACATGGGGTAAAGATTAGATACAGGACAGACGGTAATCTATTCAATCTTCGGAGGTTAAAATCCTCCACCAAGGTAAAAGAATCAACTATCTCAAACCTGTTGTTTGCTGATGACTGCGCCCTCGTTACCAACTCTGTGGAAGAAATGCAGACTTACATGGACAAGTTCTCAATGGCCTGTGATAGGTTTGGCCTCACCATTAACACCAAAAAAGCAGAGGTCATGTTCCAACCAGCCCCTAGAGAACAGCATTACGATCCAGTCATCAACATTAAACACCAGCGTCTCCAGTCAACGGACAACTTTGCTTATCTTGGCAGCATCTTATCCAGATCGGCAAAACATAGATTCTGAGGTCAACAATAGGATATCCAAAGCCAGTGCTGCGTTCGGAAGGTTACGTGCCACTGTGTGGGAACGGAAGGGGATAAGCATAGTCACAAAGCTGAAAATTTACCAGGCCATAGTGCTAACCACGCTGCTGTACGCAAGCGAGACATGGACAGTGTATAGCAGACACGCAAGAAAATTAAACCATTTCCCCACAAGCTGTCTACGCAGAATACTAAAAATAAACTGGCAGGACAAAATTCCAACAGTGAAGTCCTCACAAGAGCAAAGATCCCAAGTGTCAACACCCTGTTGCAGAAGGCCCAACTGAGATGGGTCGGTCACGTTGCTCAAATGCCTGATAAACGCATCCCAAAACAGTTGATGTATGGCGAGCTTGAAGGGGCAGACGTTTAACTGGTGGACAGAAAGAACGCGTTAAAGACACTCTTAAAGTGTCTCTGAAATGTTTCGATATAGACAATACGTGCAGGGAATCCCTTGCGCAAGATCGCCAAATGTGGCGCTGTAACAACAAAAGAGGAACCCGAATAGCTGAGAATCATCGTATTGTTGAGTCACAGAGAAAACGAGCAGCGCGAAAAGACAGAGCACACAACACGCACATGTCTAACCTTGATCATGTATGCCCCACCTGTGGTCGGGGATTCTGTTCTAGGATTGGACTCTACAGTCACCTCCACACACACAAGAGAGGTGCAACAGCACACGTCTGAGATTGTTGTCATCATCGTGGACGGCTATTATTATTACGTAAACATGCGCACATTTAGTTAAACATCGACATGTTTCAACATTCCGAATACTGGAGATAACCAGATTAACAGTGACTCGAGCAATCAGCTGATGCAAATTATCTGGGTTAGAGGGATACAGTAAAACTGAGCAAAATAGTGATTAGTTCTTCTTATTTGCATTCGTTCTTTACGACCAATTTTAATCACTCTTTGTGATATGTTTGATCTTTGCCAAAAATGTGTGTACGTTGCACATTGGTTTGGTAGGCCCTAAACGCATAGACTTCTACACGTTTAGGACACATGCATCCGATTTCAGCCAAACCTCCTTAGTCGCCTCTTACGACATGCGTGGCAGGTAACAGTGGTTCTATTTTTACATCCCAAATTTGGGCCCCGGTAACCACAGTTTTACAAAAGCGAGGAAAAATCATGTAAATAAGATGGAAACAAATCAACGTTTCGGCCGTAGGCCTTAATCAAAGTAACAAACAAATACATAAAGACGAGTAGGGTAATCAATTCTTAACAAGAAGGAAGATCATAGAGATAAGTATATTATTATACGATCTGGTCAATAAGAAAATCCCTCACACTGGATGGCCAACGGCAAACTGACAGAACGAAATATTGACCAACACATAATCAGGAAGTTATGTGGACCCAAAACTGGATATATATTACATAAAGGAAGACACAGTGTTGCCACATCCAAGTGAGCAGAGTACATTGACTGAATTGTCCTCTCAATTTTGAGACAAATATTTTCTATTTTCTCATCTGTCCATACTGTTCCATGTGTCATAAGCCTCTGGGTTGTCTCGGAATTGAGAAGACAATTTAGTGTTTGGTCACTTAAACGCGGCAATAAGTGTGATTACATGAGACATTCGATTTATAAATCTCATATAACTGTCGGGTTGTGTGCACTTGTCGATATATGGATTTAGCAGTTTGCCATTGGCCAGTGTGATGGAATTTTCCTATTTATCAGGTCGCATATAACTTTATGATCTTCCTACTTGTCCCTTCCTTCTATTCATCTCTCTACTTGTTTCTGTTGTGAGTTTGTCTGTGTGTTACTTTGAATAAAGAATAGTGGGTGAAAAATCGGTTGTCTTTTATTTGGGAACTCTTATTTGCACGATTTCCCCCTGCTTTTGTCAAACTATAATTTACCTGTTTTCACAAACCAACAGTCCGAATTCTGTGATATAGTCGCTAGAGTGTCTCAATTCCACAGTGGGAGTGGAATTTTTTTCGACACAGCGTAAATTGGGTATCAATCATACACTATTTGCAGCAACAATTATAAATGGCTATATTTAATGTAATGTATTTTTTAAAAGTGAAGTACGTTTTCATACCATAAGGTGGGGGCCACAGGCGCAATGAAATAATGTGACAAGGCAGCGTCAGTGAATTGGCACACTGAGCAAGACCCTACTCCATATCCACGTGGTAGCCCTGGAAACATATTGCTGCATAGTAGTCTGGCAAAGCTGGTAGGGATCGAATGGTAGCAACCATGCGATTAGGTAATAGTGTAAGCGCAGCGGCGAATGATAAAAGATTTGTTTGCGCAATAGACGAGCAGAATCTCAGAGTGAATGCGCCTACATGAGTCTCCTGGCCGACGCCTAGACATAGATAGCCGGCGTAGAAGTCGTACTGGTGACCGGGATACTAATTCCGACAATCGCATTAAAAACCGACTGTAGGTGTAAAATCATGTCACCATAGTAAAAGCTTGTTGGTTGTACCAGAATTTCCTGGTCCTGGTAAACTACTAATGGTCGGTTTTACTGCACTGCTACATATAAAGCAAAACATTAAATATGTGACCATGCAACATCCTGATTGATCCTGCCAATTAGACCGATATAATGATATCTCACTTGTGTTGTGTCTAACTTTTCTGCTTACTTGAAAAGAAAAATAATGAAAACTCCAAATTACTTGGTGACTATAAAAACGATACACGCCACAAAGCAATTGAAAATTGTTCATATCCAGAAAGAAAAAAAAAACCCGGTCAACAATGTGGTAAAGTAAGCACATGCTTTTCGGCTCAGATCATAAACAAGCTGCAATGAAGGACTGTGAAGTGAACAATAAAGTGGGAACGAGGTTTAGTGCAAGGAACAACCAATGATATCTGGGAGTGTCATGTCAGACAAACCCAAGCATCACTTTTGATCAAAATTTGGGTGTACCTGTCTTACATACTCACATTCTCTGTGCAAACCACACATATCACAAAGTGAGGTTAACTTGGTTGATTAGAAGGAACACTAATAAACAAACATACAATACCGTATGGTAGGGTATACTGTGTTAATCCAGAGTCAACTATAAATTTGTTATAAAGTTAGAGTTGGCTGTGGCTAATCCCACATTTTGTCATTACCAACGACACACGAAGGGCGATGTGGTCAACATTACGTCGGCATCCTTTATTTACCCGTATTTTTATGGCATCTATTTCTATGGCGTCTGTGGCCTAGGGGTTAGTGACTCGGTCTATTAACCCCGACGTTCTGAGTTCGAATCACGCTGCGGACAGTTTGCTTGCAAATTGTTTCCGTTGATTTTAACAAAGGACGATGGCGCCACCCGTTCAGAAAGCAATGGCAAACTACTGAACGTATAAGTGGTGCCTAGAAAATCAACGACTTGTTTACTGTGGTTGATGGCTACGTCCTTTGGGATATGCCACGATTTTCATTCATTTCTATGGCTATGGAGGCTGGATTGACATGTGAACCATTTTCAGTTGGAAAACATCTCACTCCAAGTACGGATATAGAACATGAGACCACCTTTATTGAAAGCAAAATAACTAACCACTACGCCACAGTGATTCTAGAGATATATAATATTGTAAGTATAAACATATAGACAGACACATAAACAAATTGTTGGCAAATAGCACACCATCCTCGCATTTGTTTTGCCAACCCAGCTGTCGTAGGTGATCATAGAACTTTCTGTCCCTATGATGTTAAACTGTTCTGTTGTTGACTCTGTCCAATGTCGGTATGTCACACTATTCAGCATACATTTTCTTGGTAATTACCCTCAGATTTTTTCTCTACTTATGTCAGCTGCTATCATGACCCTCACCTCCGCCCCTTTACATACGATGACCATCTTATCTCGAACTAAGTTATTAGTTTTTTGTACACTGTGATCTCTGCGATTTCACATCTTTTCTGTAGTTTTCTGTCAGTAGTTATTCCCACATTGTCTTTGTTTTTGGTCTTAGATATGTATTGTATCCCTTATTTGTTGATAACGGATTTTTTGGTAGAACGTTGATTTAGTCTGTTGTATTTATAAACTACTTTACCACTACGTGTTCTGATATTTCATATTTGGTATATATGTTTAATATAGCTTTACCAATTATTTACAACCTTCGAGCGTTTATTTATTAAAATGGAACCCACATCTTCATTGCGTTAATGAAGGAAAGGAAAATGTCCAGTAGCTTTTGCAGGCCGTAGGAGGTGAAATATCTTGAAATTGTAATTTATTTAGCAAAGTATAGCAGGTGGTAGCCATGTTAGTTACGTTCCTTACTTGTCGAACGCGGAGGAATTCTTTATTTATTATCCATAATTGACTTCCATACAGGACTGAAGACATATAAACACGTTACAAACTGGCGTACAACGATCATTACAGATAAAAAATTATTGGGTTGGTTACTCTACATACTATACATTTCTACCGCATGGACATCCACATACACTTTCAAATAAGGGGAAAGATATGAATAACACACTTTTTAGTTGGAAGTTTACTTCGTGGAAATAGGGAAGACCAGATTCGCATAAAACTGTTTTATCAAAAAGCCATTTTCCTGGGTGGAGGAAAGGAGGGGGAATAGAAGACTTGCCCCGTTACCGTAACGTGTGGACGTCCATGACCACAGAATGCAGAGGTCATATAGATGGAACATGTTCAGATGTTTTGTCTTAACTAATCATATAATAGGAAGATTATGAATTAGTATGTGGACACAAATAGTTCTCATGTTAGTACAAATTATTATAATTGGTTATTGTTGTTGGTCATTGCACTCCGGGCAGACCCATAGGTGCTCAGTCTCCTCCAACATATATCGAAGAGTACGCATACTGATAGTTCCCGTAGCTCGCTGATTAAACACACTCCTCACTCTGTCCCTCAGGCATCCAGTAGACCGAAGAACATCCCCCTTATCCATCTTCAACTCCCCACCAATCGATGCTGTGGATGCAAGCCTGTCCGCTCTCTCATTACCTCCAACACTCGCATGCCCAGGATAGTAGATCCATGTAAACCGCTGAAGGTTAGAAACTTATATAGGCGACATCCACTCATACCGAATAAATTGTTATAATAAACAAATTGTCTTGCGGTATGTTTGATGTTCATCCGCCCTTGAATGGAAGAAACTATACATCATTAAATAAATCACACAAGAACGATAGATTCATCTTTAGAAAACATTTAATTGACAGGTTCAAACATTCTAGTGAACGAGCAGAACTGAAGAGTATATACTGTAACAAAGTATGAACATGCTAAAGAAAGTATACGACCCAAAAAAAAAAAACAATGGAAAAAAACACAACAGTTAGTACCCGAACACAAATACGCCAAGAAATAGACCAAGTAAGAACAAAACATATTTTGCATAGTTGTGAAGATTAAATTTCACATACATGCCTTTTAAATAGCAGGAACATACACTAAACGAAAATGTCTACAATGCACATATTGCTTGGTGTAATAGAACAGCTGGTGAGCGAGCTGTCACTATCACATGAGTTATTGAGGTTAGTTATACAACTGTACTGTGTAATACTCTACACATGTGCTATGACTCAATATTCATATAACTAGATGTTAATTCTGTTATAAATTTAGAGAAATCATTCAACCATTATGTGAAAACATGTGTTAATCTAAAGGTTCACTTTGATACATGTTGCAGATGAGTGATTTACTGAAACAGGGAAAAAAATCAGTTTCCTATGATATTTACATAATATAGGCAATATGTGAAATTGTTATGCATAACTAGCCTAATCACCGTTTGTTTGTGTCTCTTTATCTCCTTAATATAGTTAATAAAAAAGCATTGTCCTGAATTAACTTTTCCCCTTGAAAACTGTCATTGCATGTCAAACATCAGGTGGCCTTGTAAGTGAACTGAAGTAACATTATAATTCATATAGCATCTAGTTCGTAAGTTAGAATATCCCTGCAGAACAGATCTATATTATTCACAATAGTATAAGAATCACTATATGCATTACATGCACGCACACAGACACACACACACCTACACAGCATATGATACTATAAACCTAAGAACACAAATACCTTAATTTGTTGATAATAAATAGACGGGTCTCCTTACTAGCAGACGATGTTAACTTGTCACGGGAAACAGGAAAGCACATTCTCGTGACCAGCTAGAGTAAATAACCCACATTGATAATAGACGGAATCATAGATCTAATGAAATAAGGTGATAACGAAGCGCCAGGGTCACTGAGCTAGACCGTACGTATACCACCACGTAGTGGCTCTGTAAACAAATTGCAACGATGGTAGGTAGGGGTCGAAAGTAGGGGTCGAAAATGATGCTACTCACACGAGGTGTAGCAGTGTAAGTGCAGCATCCATTGTATGCGATTGGTTCACACAACAGACGATCAATACGTCCGAGTGGTTGCGACTAAACGACCTCCATGGCCGACGTCTAGAATTCTACAACGGGCACAACTAATATGCATCACTGTCCAAGACACTTGTCCCGATAAGCTTGACAAAAAAAGGACTGAAGAAAAGTCAGGTCTCTTTGACAGACTACCTGGTTAGTCATGCAAGAATTACCTGGTTTCGGAAATTCTGCCAAGAGCTGCTGGTAACATATCGCAACCTGTAAATTAACACATAGTGAATGACCTTAATTCCCCGTGGTGAAACACAAATAAGTTTGTCCCGTCCTATTTCGAACTGGGATATGTGACGTACAGCTGATAGACTGATCATGTCATTACTGCTTACCGAAACGTATCCGTCTACTTTTTGCACTCAAGCAAAAACTATTAATTCCGTGGGGCAACGCAGAAGTATGTGTCTAAAGGTGGAGGAGCATGATCCTAATCCAGAAGGTCTCAAGTTTGGCTCAAGCTCTTTGGTTTAGATGATATACATGTACAAGTTACATGACAAGGAGCGACAATCTAGCGTTGTAATCTAGCAATTGACGTGGATTGGTTTAAATGACCATACTCTTTGCAGCTACACTATGAGAACGTGCATAATGTCAGCTCTATCCATTGGCTGGCCTCTTGATATGGTGGAAGAGCAGTATGTCTGTTCTCTCATTGCCAATAACACCTATGTGCCCCGTAATGAAGATAAATGTAATTCAAATATGTGTCATATGTTCTGTATATAACAGGTCATGTGCTATCTATGATAGGTTCTATATATAACAAGTCATGTGCTGTGATAGGTTCTATATATATAACAGATCATGTGCTATGATAGGTTCTGTATATAACAAGTCATGTGCTATCTATGATAGGTTCTACTTGTAACATTGAATAAATATCTCCATATTCCCATATTGTGGTTACATGTTAAACTTGATCAATAATTCTGCTCTTTCAACAAGTCAGACTGTGTTGTTGTCAAATAGTTTACTCATCTCTGCTGTATTCTATCTATATTTCCATCTGGTCATAGTTGGCACATATGGCATTCATCAGAATTCCAATTGCTGAATGTCTGTTGTCTTTCTACCCATAGTATCCAATTTCAGTTGACATTGGTTTATTTATCTTTTCCCTGTCCTTCTCCGGGTTTCCTTTGGTATGTCCTATCCTCTCCTCCCACCTGCTCTCTGTTGTATTGTCATGAAGTTATCATGGTACAAATCTATATCTATCTAACCATCACTTTCTGTATAAATGTATTAGTTAGTGCATGTTGTACTAGTTATTAGCTTCAACCAACACAATTCAAACACATTCAGGATTCAATTAGAAAGCTATTTAGCAAATGTGATTGAGTGAATGTAACTGAGTGAATGTGATTGTGTCAATGTGATTGTGTGAATGTGATTGAGTGAATATAACTGAGTGAATGTAACTGAATGAATGTGATTGAATGAATGTGATTGAGTGAATGTAACAGTGCATGTGATTGAATGAATGTGATTGAATAAATGTGATTGAATGAATGTGATTGAGTGAATGTGATTGAGTTAACAAGGCTACAAAATCAAATTGAATATAGAATAAAATAACATTAAAAAAGTTCATGACAGAATATTCAATCTTAGCTGAAATAATTTTCTAAGAAATATCAATAACATTCATACAATAAATAGTAACTGACATACGTACATGATCAAATTAGAAGAAAAAAAAGAAAAGTGCTAGCGCAGTAGCTTACCTCTGTTCAAGAAATCAAACACTTCTGCGGAAATAAAATACAACACAAGAAACATAATTCATATATTTGTTATGATTGTCAAACATAATGTTTCTTTACTAAAAAAAAGTTTTTAAACTAACAACATTTAAGATAAAAACACATAAACAATGTAGATAAAGAATAGAGTGAAGAAAGTAGGCATTTTGTAGTTGGTCAGAACAAGAGACTTTCTGTTCATAGAGTTGTAAGCAACTTATACCACATTTGATGTTGAATTCCTCCAGTTAAAACACTGATTCCATGTCAATGTCTGAGTCACCATCGTTAACAAAAATTGACAAGGAGAGACAATCTATTTTAACTAATAGAACACAAACGAATCCTGTTTTTTTTCATTTCTGTAGCGAAAAAGGAGCAAGTTGAATCTTGTCGCCTGTGTGTTGCCGGGGCCTGCAAGGGTTGCCAGGGCTTGCAAGGGGAGTAAAGAATAGTAACACTGTTACCAACAAGGCATGTCATATTAGGCAACTAATATGATTATTAGTTCTGGTCTTCCATGCGGTAGAAATTAGATTGTTGTCATCATCGCTTGCGATGGACGGCTATTAGGATTAGGCAACTGAGGCAGGGGCCTAGGAAGCTACCTCGTAAATAAAAACGTTGCTGAAATTGGATGTGCTGGCCTACTTGTAGGCGCATAACTGGCACAATGTAAAATCGCTCTTAGGTCCAGATCACAAATAAATTACAAAAAGTTGTTTAACAAGTGGTCGATATGGAGCGTTCGAAGAAGAATCAGAATCTTGTAACAGCCTGAACAACTAGTTCAGACACAATCATTACTGCTACTAAATATATCTGCAACACATGTCTGCTATCAAGTGTCATCACATCTTTTAATTATATTTTTGACATATTCCACAGTCTAACTGATGACACACACAAACTTGGTGCAGGGTGACAAAATCATGGATAATATCATGAGATGATGGATAAATAACAGTATACAAATTGTGTGTCAGTCTGGACATGGACTGACATATTGGAGATACATTACAACTAGTACTCAAACAGTGTGCCAGTTGGTACATATGTCTGTTGTGCTTCTTTTTTCTGGCCACTCCAATCTTTAATCCAAGTTCTTGCAATCCAGCTGTTGATGTAGATTGGTTTAGATTAAAGTCCTCTTTGCAGCCATGCAGCCATACTCTATGAGGGCCGCCGTACTCTATGAGGGCGTTCAGAATGTCAGATATATCCATCGGCTGACACCCCAGCCCCTCCCGATTGTTGGCAGAGTCATCCAGTCTATCCTCTCTCATTGCCATCAACACTCATGTACGGGAACAAAAATGAATGTAATTCCATTAAGTGTTGTTTCCTGTAAGGATTCAGTCCAAACAACTTACTGTTGGATACTTTTATTCATTATGCATTAAGTTTCATCTTTCATTTTAAGAAAGTAATGCAGAATAGAAAGCTCAGTAGCAAAGTCAATAAAGATATAGAAAACAAATGTCACAGAAAATATATTTTTGTAAGAATCTGTTGCCTCATTCTTCTGTCAGCATCAAATCACAACACCACAAGATTCAATAATTGCATGATTTGCCTCAGGTTGTCAATAAACCCCCTCAGATTCGCTAGTTGGCCATATTGTCTCTCTGTCTATTCGACACTCTTGAAGAATGTACTGTCAAATCCAGAAGTCTGTCTTTATCAATCTTGGTCTTTCTGTACATATGGTTTCTCAGTCTGTTGTGTTATATTCTTTCTATGAAGATGATGATCAGTTCTTTGTGAGAGAATATACATTTTAAGCATGTATAATACATACACAGATTACTTATAAATATATTTAAAAAAATAACATTTGTTAGATACACTGTTCACAAGTCTGTAGCCATAGAGCTTCGAATATTATCTTTACCAATTGATGCTTAAATTAGACTCACTAGCAAGAACTTAGCAGAGAATAGTTCAGTCTGAATGTATTTGTATACTCAGTACCTTTCAGCCAGTCTCAAGTGTTAACATCAGAACACTTACAAGGCAATGATTCATAATTTTCCCTTAACTCACAGATTTAGAGTACACATTTTCAGCAGTGTAGAGTTGTGAACTGACCCTACCAAAAATTGAGCACCAATATGTAGATAATTGAATTCGATGCTACTACTACCTGTGTTCAGCTGTTGTGCTACCATCCACTTGAGTTATACAAAGATCAGAATTGATTTGAGAGATTTTCTGACTATAGTGCTCTTCATTAGTAAAATGATAAGACTTCTAAAACTGCTTTATAGTTTAGAAAGATTACACATTATTTTTACTAATTGCATGGGAACAGTTATGATACAAGCTGGAATGACCAATACAAATGTACAATTAAAACAAATGAGCTCCTGAAAGTGAAGCAGAATTATGGTTATAAAGAATGATATAGAATGACTATGCACATGAACAAACCGTAATTAAAAGAAAGCATATGCCTCACATCATCCATGGATGGTATGCCACAACATGAAAGCAAAATTGAAATATATTTATCAATACAAATTAAAACAAGAATATTTGGCATGTATTTTGCAACAAAATTTATCTGAATAAATGCTGTTTGCAGTCAATATTATTGAAACAAATGTATTTCAAGTCATACAAGATGGTAATATTGTCAATGATTTCTAGACACAAAGTTTGACTAGTGCAAGGAACAGCATTAAGTTAAATAATTTTATACAGCAAACAACATCAAGAACAGATATTGTAACTCAACATACACCATATACACAATGCTATATATTAAGATTTGTAAAAATTACAGATGCCCAGCGTCTTGTCTGAAGTTAGATATCTAGTATATTTAAGACATTATACTTCTAAAATGGAGGCGTCAGTGTTGATAAATAATGACAGATTAAGCATTCATCTACATCAGCGTTTCCCAAACTGGGGTCTGCGAGGTACTCACAGGGGTCATCAAGCGCTTGAAGAAAATTATGATCTTTGACATTTCAAATAAAAAAATAAAATTTAAAAATATGTATAAAAACAGCGGTAAACTAGTTCCGCTGCAAAATCAAAGGACCGGGACCAGACAGATGTCTAAATGTCTGACAGAACAAAATGGATCATTTGAAGTTTTCTGCAGTCTGAGAACATTGTTTACTATTGCTGTCCATTTTGATATATAGAAATAGTTTTAGGTCCATGCAGCAAAATGTATTTAAAAGGGGTCAGCGGTAATGCAAAGTTTGGGAACCGCTGATCTACAAAATATGCTTAAAGGCTGCGAGAAGAGGAGCAAGTAGTAGAATAAACACATTCTCTTATATGTTTATAGTATTCATTGAAAGCTCTCCCTCACACATGCACACACACACACAAAACCTCCTGTGAAGAAGGACTATGCTCTGCAAGAGCAAGACTACAAATATACATCTACAAACATTGCAATTGTCAAACAAGATGCATTTCAAATGACATAGGCTTTTATTTTCCAGAAGAATCTTGACAAGCTAGGATTGCTTAAAGGCAAGCATGAACTTGTAAACAATTGTCTGTTGTTTTATCACATAGATGTTCATTCAAATAATTCAGCAGTGATGGACAAAAACATTTTCAAAATGGAATGTCAATTTCTCAGACAAATGTAGATAATATGTTATCAACTGTAGGTTACGCAAGAGTTATTTCCCATACATGCAGTCACAATTTCTCCATGAACATCTGTGATTTACATCAACAAAGAATATGTGCTAATATGCATTTTATGTCATGGTTTTCTTGATTTCAGGACTCATAACATAATCATCATCATCAGGTCAGCAGACAGTCTGAAGACAGAAGTCATCTATTCATTTCTCTTCACTGTACCCATCATCATGATCAAGTTAGACAGTTTGAATGCAGTTAATAAAGTTGTTTGATATGGTTTGTGCCATCGTCTGTGGTTTTCTTTAGGTCAGCCTGTCTGTAAAAAGTGGTTTTGGACATCCTTTATTCTCTTCCCTGGATTTTACCTTTCTATACTTCCTGTCATAGACATTCCAACTTCACGTTATAACAAAGATGGGGTCGTGGACTTTTGTGCTTTTTCTCAGCAGCTATGTGCTAATATATCATTACGAACTTGCTCATTTGGTTTAAGCAAATATTTCTAGCTAACTGGTTCTATTCTACTATAGTACAACATCTCAAAATCCTCTTCTGTGGGACACCTGTTATTGATGTTACAGAATGTTTCATGAGTATACTGAACATGTTTAACATACTGTTACAACTAGAACTGAAGATGAAGAAAGTTTAAACAAGTCGGAAATATATTTGTGTATATATATATATATATATATATATATATATATATATATATATATATATATATATATATATATATAGAATATAGACCAGTGGTTGAGGACAGTGGTAATCTATCTTAAACTGAGGTACACATACAAATATTGGGGACGACAAAGGCTAAAATATAAAAACAGTATTGTGAGGTCATTCCAAAATAAATGGTTAAGAAGAATACTGCAGATTTTCTGGTCAAATATGAAAAGCTTTTAAAAAGAACAAACTGTGCATCATTGGAGACCATCATTAACAAACAAAGATGGAGGGGCAATGGGCATGAATGTTGTATGTCAGTAGGGCCATTGACTAGTACAGATTTCCAATAGACAGTGAATGAGAAAAAAAAGGCATGGATGGGCAAAGGAAACTTAGAGAAGAACTGGAAAGAGAATTGAAAGATTGTGGTCTGACATGGAAAACAATTAGTAGAAAGACAGCAATATAGGAACAATGGAAATCTTCTGTGGAAGCCTTACGTGTCTAACAATGCACAAACAGGATATGGATAGATTGCGAGGTTCGTTTATTACATTTTAATTAGATGTCCTTTACTAACTTCTTCAATATTTTACAAATTAATTTTTATTTCTGCATTATTCTTATGACATCATGTGAGACTCTTTGATTACTTCTTCACTTTGAGAGCAGCTATTCTCATGTTCAAATAGTTTGTGTATACTTTGAAGTCTGAGGTCAATTTCATTTCATATAAATAGATTTTGGGTAATAACAATAAAGTCCCCTCCCCCAACCCCCTGTATAGATTTCTGCAATACAGTTCCAGACTGCTTTGTTCATCAACACTCAGTACAGCTGGACTAGATGCACCTTTAGGAGACAATCTAACACTGTAACCAGGTATGCAATGTTATAGGGTCCAAAGAAGAGAGCCTAACATAGAAAAGTGGGGGAAAAAGTCAGAGAAACTAGTGAATCATGGGTGAAACTCAAGAAGACAACCTAAAATAGAAATCGGTGGAAAGTTGCAAGAAGATTTTTAATACATAAACTGTATGTTCTAGTTAGATGTACTAAGTTGAAATTAATGATGATAGTGAGACACATATCAATATAAAGTGAGTCTTAAGAAGGTTAGATGTACACATGTACATGACAAGTAGCTAAGACTTATATCAAGACAGATTGTGACACATAAACTAAATCTACTATTTACAAAGAAAATTACACATGTAGGGCCTACATAAACAGTGTACATACAGAAGCAATGGCAGACACAGAAAACCAGAACGATATGTATTTAAACAGACTACAACATATTGGAGCAAAAACAAACATGTACATAAGAAATGAAGAAGGATATACAGTCAAACATGTATATTAACTAAATCTATGACAGAGATGAAAAAAAAGCAAATCAGAAACCTGCTAGTGCACATATTCAGCAATCAATACTAAGTAGGATTTAGATCACTGCTGAACTATGAGTTACATAAGAAAAGAATCATGGAAGGTAAAACAGGGATACACTGTGTAGTAGACAGTTTACATGAAACAGACAAAAGATGAGGCTAAAAAGAACATCAGGAGACTATACTGCATTTGACTGGTCATCCCAAACAAGCAAAAGTTATCAACTACATGTTCAAAATGCACACAAGAAAACAAATAAACACTTCTTTACAGCACAGACCATGATAAACACTTCTTTACAGCACAGATCATGATAAAATATCTGCAGATCTACCAAATATTTATTCATTCTCTTCCGTTACTTCCAGACACAGTTAAAACTGCATTACTAAAAGAAACAACACAAGTTCTTATTTTCCATCTAACAAGCTATGAATCTATCAGACAAGACAATCTGCACTTCTGATATCACAGCAGACACACACACACAAGTTGTTTATTTGATAGACATGGCTGTATTTTTTAATGATAAAATAAGGCAAACAATTTTTAAAATGAATATGCACAAATATCTTGACTAAATACACATCAACATTTACAAGAGTAAACCAAATCTGACTCATTCACAGAAAATAGACTTTCAGTATTTGTTCTGCATTTTATTAAATTTAATCACTGCACAAGTCATTCACTATTTCTTTCTGTCTTTCTATATTTGGTTTTTTTTTGGTGAGAAAATTTGGATAGGCTGAAATTGAATGTTCTATTTGAATCTTGAATAAATAGTGCCCACAATTTGTCTACAGTTTTTAAATGGTTGCATGAAAAATACATATCCAGATGAATGTCAGCATGGATTAAGCACTAATTCTGTTTAAACCTTGAATGACATCATGGATTAAGCACGAATTCTGTTTAAATCTTGAATGTCATCATTGATTAAGCATTAACTCTATTTGAATCTTGAATGTCATCATTGATTAAGCATTAATTCTGTTTGAATATTGAATGACATCATTGATTAAGCATTAACTCTATTTGAATCTTGAATGTCATCATTGATTAAGCATTAATTCTGTTTGAATATTGAATGACATCATTGATTAAGCATTAACTCTATTTGAATCTTGAATGTCATCATTGATTAAGCATTAACTCTATTTGAATCTTGAATGTCAGCATGGATTAAGCACTAATTCTAAAAGAACCCTTACTAGACTGGCTAACATTTAGCTCTTTCTGTAAATACAAACAAACATAAAACAAGCTGTACAACATAATAATAATCATAATAAAAGGCCACTAAATCTGGGCTTAATTTCATAAGAATAATATATAAAATCATATAATAAATGCAATGTTTAAAGCTTCCATAATCAATATTGTTGTGGGCTATCTTGTAAAATCAGAAAGTTCAAGTGCTCCAATAATGTACTGGTTTCATATTTAAATTTCTGAAAGGTCTAAATGGTTTGTGAATGTCCTCTATTGTTTTGTTCATTGCTAATATGGCATAACTAATGATTTTCAATCAATAAAACAAGAAAAGAACACTATCAATCTGACAAAGAAAATGTATTTACTTGTTCAGTGAGACATTAGATACAAAGAAATTCATTGGAGTAAGTATGATTAAATTTAGTTGATGAAAGTTGCTTCTACTGTTGGGGTACACATTTCCTGTTAACTCTTTCCACGTCAATCGCTGCACACTGGGCCACAGTGGAATTCAGTTGAACGCCAGTCGCCGTAAACTGCGCCATTGAAGTTGTTTCCCTTATAAGAAGTCTTTCTAGTTTTACTTCTACTATTTTACTTCTACTACTTTTTAACCTTGTTATCCTAATAGGCTGTGCAGTTTTCTTAAAATTAGTATATAATAAGATATATATATATATATGTTTATTTATTGATGAGTATTTAGAATTTTTTTTTATTGTTTTCCTCCCTTGAATTAACTGTGTAAAACTGAAGAAATAACTGCGTACGGAAAGAGTTAATATATTCATACTTCCTGTCTCAAGCCTTGATAGTACACTTTGAGATAGATTATTGTTTACCAACTTCAATACTGTAGCTCATTGCTCAGTGGAGGATTTAATCTTCATCACACATGTCCATACTTGCTCCAATCTCCACCTAAGCATATCCTTTAGTGTGTTTAGACTAACAATTCCCTGTTCTGTGCTGGTTGCTATATCTACTGGGGTTTCTTGAACGGCTTTTCCATTGTGCCACACCAATTGGTATGTCTAGCTAGCACAGCCAAGATTGACAATACCCTTTATTATCTTTGTTGAAATACTGCAGCTACCACCCATATACCACATCTAAGTAGGAGTCTTCACAGTTCATGGCATTGCAAATCCCACCAAGAGTTTGGGAACCTTCTGAGTAGGAAAAAAAGAAGCCTAAAAACACTCTCCCCAGTACTACATAGGAAAACAGCTAATACTCAAAATTCTGTAGAACTGCCCTCAAACAAACAACTCTGATTTCTATTGTTATCTTATCTATTTGTGTTTATAATTCTCATTAAAAATACTACATATTTAAGATTTTCAATTATTTTTATAGCATTTAGTCATATCATTATTTTTATTTGTTTCTCTGTATGTCATCATCCTCAGGTGTCGTTCCAGCTGGCGCAGGCGATCATGGATGTCCACAAATCTCTGTCCCCGGTGTTTGCTTTCATCTCAGATGTGACACTCTTCCGTGCCATGAAGTCAGGCTGTCCACAATTTTCTCTCTGTCTTCCTCTGTCTCATCTCCCCTCGATTTTACTGGTAGTCACAATGTGTTCTATCCCTCCCCTTCTCTTTAAATGTCCGAAAAATGATTGCTTCTTTCTTATGTACAGGTGTTAAAGAGGCAGACGTCTACACCATTGTTTCTTTTTAAATATCAAGATATGGTGAGTTCTTACTAAATCTAGAAAAGACCACAACACTGGGTAACAAACCTGGTAGCAGTGTAATGACAAAAGAAGAAAGAAGTATTGATTATTTCAATATCCTTGTTATAAAAACATGAAGATACTTTATTGAATTTTCATATTGACTCCTTCTGCAACTTTCTTATACCATATGAAACACATATAGTACAAGTGATTATATATATATATATTTATATTTGTGTTAGTATTTTTATACTTATCATTGCCTCTTTACATATGTTGTACATTTTAAACCAAAATGGCTGCTTCATCAATTGAATATTGAAGTAAATGTTTATTTCCTCTTGTATAATTTTGAAGAGTATATTGCACTACATTGTACCTGTATAAACCGCCACATAATAACTGCAGGGATTTTACCATTTTTGCACTGCCACCAACTGATTTTACATCAACAGCCCACAGTTCATTCACTCTACTAAGCTTAGAGTCTGTACTTCTGTCAGACAGTTTGGGTAGCTTCGGTCCAGTTGTGATATTTTAAAGTTACTGTTTGTGGAAAGAGTGGTTGGGTTTTGGCACTGGATGACAATTCTCCATTATTACTATCCTGTATAGACAAGTTAGAAGTTACTCCATCTTGATGACTTGTGTTCCAGTCTGGAACATAACTAGGCTTTCTTTGCCAACAAAGGCGACCTCGGCTTCTGGCTTGCAAGATTCCAAATACAACACTGGGGATTAGTAACATATAAACAGTTATTTTTAAGTTACATGACTAATTTGTAAAGACATTTATGTAATACATAATAATAATAATTCCTCTCATACCGTTATACGTTACATAGGGCCTGCAAGTAATTTCTCCATACCGCTATATCCTGGGCAACTCGCTCAATCTCATTATGGAATTGAGACTGATATTTCTTGCCTCTCTCAACAGAGTTCGTTTCAGGGTCTCCTTAGGTCGACCTCTCTTTCTTGAACCCTTTGCATCATACTTCAATGCCTGCTTTGATATTCGTTGATCATTTCTCCTCAAGGTGTGTCCAACATATCTCCATCTTCTATTTCTTATAACAGTTGTCACTAGTGGTTGACCAGACATGTCTCTGATTTCATCACTTCTATTTTCGCAGACATCTATTTTCAAATGCATTCAACTTGTTTTCTATATCTTTAGTCATTTTCCAACTCTCGCTGGCATATGTTAGGATTGATACAATATTTGAATTGAAAATTCGTAATTTAGTCTTAATACTATATAACTTGCAGTTCCATATTTTATTTAGACTTTTAAAAGCTGATGTAACACATGATTTAACTAATTGATTACTGGCTACTGAACTGACGGCAGAGCACTCTGAGCAGACATAGGTGCTCAGTCTCCCCCTAGAAGATGTCATAGGGTATGCATACAGATGGTTACTGTGGATCTCTGGTTAAACATACTCCACACTCTGCCCCTTAGGCATCCATTTCTGTTTGTACATATAATTGTATGTAATTTCAAACCTCTAAATCGCTGGATAGATTCAGTATAAATTTTAGTGTCTTCATCCAACAGGCGGTTGTCAAGAAACAGACGAAACTCTGATTAGCATTCTAACTTCTAATTTTTATTTTTTTGCTCATAATCTAACTTTCATCACTTATATCATCTAACTTTCATCGCTTTTGTCATCTAACTTTCATCGCTTTTGTCATCTAACTTTCATCACTTTTGTCATCTAACTTTCATCACTTATATCATCTAACTTTCATCACTTATATCATCTAACTTTCATCACTTATGTCATCTAACTTTCATCACTTATATCATCTAACTTTCATCACTTATGTCATCTAACTTTCATCACTTATGTCATCTAACTTTCATCACTTATATCATCTAACTTTCATCACTTATGTCATCTAACTTTCATCACTTATGTCATCTAACTTTCATCACTTATGTCATCTAACTTTCATCACTTATATCATCTAACTTTCATCACTTATGTCATCTAACTTTCATCACTTACATTATCTAACTTTCATCATTTATGTCATCCAACTTTCATCACTTACTTTATCTAACTTTCATCACTTATGTCAACTAACTTTCATCACTTTTGTCATCTAACTTTCATTACTTATGTCATCCAACTTTCATCACTTATGTCATCTAACTTTCATCACTTTTGTCATCTAACTTTCATCACTTACATTATCTAACTTTCATCATTTATGTCATCCAACTTTCATCACTTACATTATCTAACTTTCATCATTCATGTCATCTAACTTTCATCACTTATATCATCTAACTTTCATCACTTATGTCATCTAACTTTCATCACTTATATCATCTAACTTTCATCACTTATGTCATCTAACTTTCATCACTTATGTCATCTAACTTTCATCACTTATGTCATCTAACTTTCATCATTTATGTCAACTATCTGTGAGAAAAATAATGTCCAGAAATTGGAATTCTTATATAGACAATATAAGAGATAGACAAACATGACAAACAAATATGACCAAGAAAATATTTCTTTGACTAAAAGTTGGACACACCTGAACAACAATATTGCAGCAATGCAGAGGATAATAGCCCAAGCTAGATGTTTCATGACATCAGGGTCCAAAAAATTCCATATCTTTTTCTTCTCACATAGCTCCTTCTTCCATTCAAATCCTGAGGCACATTGGAAGCAGTCTTTGGCAGCTGAGCTCTTGCATGTCAGACATGACACATGGCAAGGTATGCACAGACCCTAAAAATGACCAATGAGTTGTGGTTAAGTTTCTTTATATAGCCACTTCACTAGCTTTTGTCATGATGTTTACAGACTTGGATAAAGTAATATCAAAATTAAATGATTAAATAGTTGGACCATGGTTGGATGACCTTAGTATTGACCTTTGACACTGCAAAATTTGAACTCGTTCAATGTCTTTTACAAACTATATTTACATCCTTAGTAGTACTTTATAGATATTGATTATTGAACTCATTTTGTTGTTATGGCGATGAAATATTAATTATAATTGATGAATCACTTGGAACTAACTTAGTATGGGAAATAGAATGATGTTGCATATGTCAAAATAATCTCAAATATAGTTAAACAAACAGTTGGAACTTGATCACATTGTAACAACCTATTCTATTTTTAAAGTCTGAGGCAGTCCCAAATTCTATTTGTGAAACCCAAATGAAATAGGTCAACTTGACAATTGTGTTGTGCAGATTTTTATTCCCCCAGATTCTAGGTATATTATGTTCATCTCGCAAAAAAAGAAACTATGGATTTAAACTGTAACCATGTGGTGGATTCCATCTATAGCTGCTATGTGGTGGATTCCATCTATAGTTGCTATGTGGTGGATTCCATCTATAGCTGCTATGTGGTGGATTCCATCTATAGTTGCTATGTGGTGGATTCCATCTATAGTTGCTATGTGGTGGATTCCATCTATAGCTGCTATGTGGTGGATTCCATCTATAGTTGCTATGTGGTGGATTCCATCTATAGTTGCTATGTGGTGGATTCCATCTATAGTTGCTATGTGGTGGATTCCATCTATAGTTGCTATGTGGTGGATTCCATCTATAGCTGCTATGTGGTGGATTCCATCTATAGCTGCTATGTGGTGGATTCCATCTATAGTTGCTATGTGGTGGATTCCATCTATAGTTGCTATGTGGTGGATTCCATCTATAGTTACTATGTGATGGATTCCATCTATAGCTGCTATGTGGTGGATTCCATCTATAGCTGCTATGTGGTGGATTCCATCTATAGTTGCTATGTGATGGATTCCATCTATAGTTGCTATGTGGTGGATTCCATCTATAGTTGCTATGTGATGGATTCCATCTATAGTTGCTATGTGGTGGATTCCATCTATAGTTGCTATGTGGTGGATTCCATCTATAGCTGCTATGTGGTGGATTCCATCTATAGTTGCTATGTGATGGATTCCATCTATAGTTGCTATGTGGTGGATTCCATCTATAGTTGCTATGTGGTGGATTCCATCTATAGTTGCTATGTGGTGGATTCCATCTATAGCTGCTATGTGGTGGATTCCATCTATAGTTGCTATGTGATGGATTCCATCTATAGTTGCTATGTGATGGATTCCATCTATAGTTGCTATGTGGTGGATTCCATCTATAGCTGCTATGTGGTGGATTCCATCTATAGTTGCTATGTGATGGATTCCATCTATAGTTGCTATGTGATGGATTCCATCTATAGTTGCTATGTGATGGATTCCATCTATAGTTGCTATGTGATGGATTCCATCTATAGTTGCTATGTGATGGATTCCATATATAGTTATGTGGTAACTTACATCTGTAGTTACATGAAACACATGCATTTAACCAAAGACTAATATCACCTTACTTGGGTATGTAACAAAGGTGGTTTGACAAAATCTTGTTTGGATTTAGAGGTTGGCTTGACTGCCTGTACACTACCAAAGTAATGTTGAGGGCAATGAGCAATGCAGTTTTCTTCCATCTTGAAGAAGCCTGGTTTACATTCTATAAAAAAAGATAAATGACTGAAATAGATATTGTGCAAATATCTAGTTTAGACATTAAAAATTGGAACTAGTATTGGACAGTGTGAGAAAGCTTATCAACACAGAAATAAAATATAAGAGATATACTGTTAGAAAATACATGCATTTTAATGATACAACGATCTATATATATATGTGTTCATGTATATGTTCTGCTATATGTTAAGCAAGTTGAATGCATTTGAAAATAGATGTCTGCGAAAAATAATGAATATAAAATGGAACGAATTCAGAGAAGTGATGAAATCAGAGAAATGTCTGGTCAACCACTAGTGACAACTGTTATAAGAAATAGAAGATGGAGATATGTTAGACACACCTTGAGGAGAAATGATCAACGAATATCAAAGCAGGCATTGAAGTATGATGCAAAGGGTTCAAGAAAGAGAGGTCGACCTAAGGAGACCCTGAAACGAACTTTGCTGAGAGAGGCAAGAAATATCGGTCTCAATTCCATGTATGAGATTGAGCGAGTTGCCCAGGATAGAGCAGTATGGAGAAATTACTTGCAGGCCCTATGTAACGTATAACGGCATGAGAGGAATTATTATTATTATTATATGCTCTGCAAAAATGTTTTGCGTTTACTTTAGCATTTTACTTCTGTATGTTGACATTAGAAAATAAAATATAATCATGTTGATTATTGAAAACAAAATCTAGAGATAATAAAAAGTTATACAAAATAAAAAATAGTGAATTTTTCATTAGTTTTTCATTTCTTATTTCAAGCAACACTATTTAAATTAAATAAATTAAAACTGTTGTTTTTTACATAGATATGTTGATGGTTGATAAGCAGAAAAGCATAGAATGAGAAAAAGAGCAAGAGAGAAAAACAATTTGTTAATTCTGCCATATCATGTTTTTCAATTCAGTAGTGAATATGTTAATATTCGATCACTCCTGTTTGGATGAGAGTACTACAACATGCATTTATCATTAGAAAAGTACAAACAAACAAATGCTTTCAGTAGAAACAACAAGTTTCTTGTTTCATCACTCAAGGAACCACTAATTATATCACCTTAACCCTTTCGCTGCTACATACTTTCTGAAGGCTGAGCTAAAATTAGGTATTCTTTGTTTCTAGGTCACAAACGTGAAACGTACGCCTATAGTAGTGACAGTAACAATGTATAACGTATTAACATGTCTTTAACCCACAGAGGAGAGATAATAACAGACATGTTAATGTATCTTTAGAAGTGAATGGGAAAAATGTATATATACGTCCTTAGCATCTCAAGGGTTAAACATGATACACTTTTTCATTCCAAGGTAACTTACTACAATACAGCCTTGATAAATTATTAGAGTTACACACATTACTATTCTGGACTTGTAGAGTTTGAAGTAGTGTAAGAGCAGATGGGTGGGCATCAAACCTCTACTGAGAACTTTGGATATGGAACAAGGAGTGTCTGGCCGAATAGATTAGAGTGCGGCTAGCATGCGGGAGACTTGTGTTTAATCCACAATAAGGCCAAGGATTTTTCTGTCAGGGGTATAAAAGAAAAGTAATAATCAGAACAGTTTTGCGGCAACTGCACTACCCAGGCAGCCATTAAATTCCTCAGGTTCTCGTTCCACCCTGTCCTACAACGCTCTAAAAAACGGCACTACAGGCAGTAATAACGAGACATTAAAATCACTTATTGGTTGCTAAATGATAAGACATCAATCGACGATATTGTGATACTGTCTGATTTTGAAATCTGAAGTAAATGAAGTAGACAAGGCTAAATATGAGATGATGAACAAAAAGTCTCTAAAACCAGTGAGGTACAGAAATGATCAGGAATCAAGACCTCCAAATCTGCTGATGAAAGAGACAAACCCTAGTTGGACCTACCAAAATAATGCAATGATAGGTTATGTTACTCAATAACTAGTACATATAGATAGATCATCAATGGATGTCAATTTGGCAAATTACATGAGGAAAAACCAACACACACTCTCTCAATAAGTGATCACACAAAGAAACATAAAAAACAACATCAACATGCAATAGTTAAATATATAGAACCACATACTCCATTATTCACATTCAGAACAAAACTTTATAGTTTTCAAAATATGTAGAGTTGGTACAATTTCTAACTGCTCCTCTCTTTTGTTATATACAATAATATATAATAAAATATAATAATTATGTTTCTGTGGTTGCATATTTCAATATCAAATTTCCTTGCTTCTGTGGTACTAAAATTGCCTTCATTGATAATATTGTCTTCAACTTTGTGAAACATAAATAAATTCTTTGTATTCTACCATATCGCCAGATTTTACCAATTTTATTTGATTAAACTGGCAACTTATAAGCAATATTTTTGACACTGAAAAAAAAATGTATGTGATAAATAATCTGAAAGTTCACGTTCATAAATTTTTTTTTTCCCTATCCAGAAGCACTTGAGCTTTCAGCTCTTCGGCTCAGTGCCATGGGCATCGTAACCCTTCAGTTCGGTGCCACGAACACCATGAATCTGGAGAACCTGTGGCTTTTCTGCCAGCCCGCAGAATTGAACCCGCACTCACAGGGAGCTTGTCACCCGTAGTTCAACGCGCTACAAACAAGCTGGGCAGGCGGGCATGTTCATTAATAAGACCTGCATCCTTATTGAAATATTTTTGTCTTGTAATATCAGAAGTACATGTGTAACATCTTAATGATCTTGATCTTACTTCCATAACTAAGATTACATGGAATTCTAAAATAACTTTTCTGATTTTGAATTGAATATATCTATATTTCTGTGTACAGTTTCTTAGTGTTATGTCATTATACAAGAAATATTAGAGCCAAAGATACAGACAGCCACACAGAAAAAGTATAATGAGTACAGAGCAAGAGGAAGACCATGCAAAAGATGGAGTGATGGCATCAAGAACAGCCTTAAGAAAATAAATAACAGCTTACAAAGTGCATTAGAACAAGCACAAACGAAGATCACTACTATCCCCCTCCCTCTTCCCACACACTTCTATAAAGAAGTAAATGGTAGAAGAGAAGAAGAACAAGCAATATTAGTAAAAGAAATTGTTATATCAAAATACAAGAAATATTAGTATAACTATTTGTTATATAAAAATAAAGAAATATTAGTCAAGTTATTTGCTATATCAGGGGCCATAGACGCAATCACAGTAACAACGTCGCGCCAGGTTTAGTGAGCTGGCACTAATCAAGACCCTACCCCACCTCCACGTGGTGACCCTGAAAACCGACAGAGGATCCTGTCTGGCTAAGTGGGTAGGGATTAAGCGAGAGCTACTCTGGTAAAAGTAGTGATGCAGACGCAATTACGTTGTACGAGATCTGCTCGCAACAAACTAGCAGAATCCCAGAGTGATCACTTCTGCACGTCTCTCCTGGCTGATGGGAAAAGCTGAATAAACAAAAAAGAAAGCGTAAGAATTGACATGGTCGAGTCGTCAGGAGGCACATATTCATGTCCCATTGAAACAATGGTCGCATCATATTTGTCAGTTCTCTGCAAGAGTCATCGAAAAGATGCAATATGACGACACAAGAGAAGATTGCAGTAATCTCCGTACAAGAGCAGAGACATTTATCGAGATACGGTTGGCCAGCGCAAATCCTAAAGCGCCCCCTTCCCTCCCACAAAAAAATTGTCATCTGAAACTAAGGATTATACTGAGCCCAACTTATTGACTGTATCTGTGCAGTCTGTGTTTTTTTTTTTTTTTGAATGTTCTGGTAGAAGTGAACCAGCAATGTGATGTCATCTGCTATTCTAGGTCCTCCCATGTACAGAAAATTGTCAATCATATTGCTCTAAGAATATCCTCCATTGCACAAGATAATATAAGTAAACATAATAAGTCAAGTTACATTCTGCAACTGTTTCATGTTATATCTATTACAATGTTATATTCTGTAACTGTTTCAGTGGCGGCTCGTGGTCAGTTTTCTTGATAGGGCCAGACACAAATTTTCGGAAAAATCATGTTTTTTTTAGTATTTACTATTATTTGCCTATTCCAGGAAGTTATTCTCCCTTTCGATTATTGGTGGGGGCTGAGGCCCACTAGCCCTCAATGACGAGCCACCCCTGAACTGTTTCATGTTATATCTATGATAATGTTATATTCTGTAACTGTTTCATGTTATATCTATGATAATGTTATATTCTGTAACTGTTTCATGTTATATCTATGATAATGTTATATTCTGTAACTGTTTCATGTTATATCTATGATAATGTTATATTCTGTAACTGTTTCATGTTATATCTATGATAATGTTATATTCTGTAGTAAAGTAACCTGTTTTCACAAGATGAGGTATAATTTGGAACACAGTGTTAGGCTCAAATTTTGTTTCAGTGATCACCAGCACACAATGGATGATGTGCCGACTGCCTTTACTTCCAAGTACTTTTTCTGGCACCCAGGTAAAACTGGGTCGACCTGAGAGCCTTGGGACCTAACAAAAATTCAGCTCACATTGTGGTATTGAACCCAGACTACGAATCTAAGAAGTGAGTGCCCTAACTGCTAGACTATTACATTCTGTGATAGTTTCATGTTATAACTATGACAATGTGTGAAGAGCTGAGATCATTTTATGAACTGATGCAAGCTGTATGATACAGGCTGTGTGATGTAAGTTGCATTATGTAGGTTGTATTTTGTAAGCTGTATGATGTAAGCTGTATGATGTACAATGTAAGCTTTATTATGTTAGCTGTATGGATGTAAGCTGTATGAATGTAAGCTGTATGAATGTAAGCTGTATGAATGTAAGCTGTATGAATGTAAGCTGTATGAATGTAAGCTGTATGATGTACAATGTAAGCTTTATTATGTTAGCTGTATGGATGTAAGCTGTATGAATGTAAGCTGTATGAATGTAAGCTGTATGATGTATTGAAACAAACATGGGGAGGATGCAAACCAAACAAATAGACAAGAAAATCTGACACGGTCAATAAGACAAATAATATAATGCTTTATTTCAAAATGATAACAACCATCATGGCTGACAATTCAAGACAAGAAGATCAAAGACACTTTATAAAGATGTTTACATATTCCAGTTTTGTTATCAACAATTTCAGGACAGAATAGCCCTTTGTCTAAATATGACCCAACATAATGTACATCATAATGACGTATACAACCACATATAAAATGACAGATCAGATGAATGTACAACATCTACAGATTAAATATTAACAATATACACTTACCATATTTGGTTCCATTCATTTTAACAACATGTTTATGATATTATATTTCAGTGATTTATATCTTCTTCAAACATTCCATATCAACCACTTGTTAAACCACTTTTTGTGATTTGTATGTGATCTGAGCCTAAGAGCGATTGTACATTGTGCCCGTTATGTTCATACAAGGAAGCCAGCACATCCAATTACTGCTACACTTTTTATTTACTAGGGTAGCTTCCCTAGGCCCCTACCGTAGTTGCTTCTTAAGACATGCTCTGTAAGTCGCAGTGCTATTTTTTTTGCTTCCTTTGCGAGCTCCGGCAACACATGGGCCCAGTGATTAATATTACCATATTTATAATAAATTCGGCAACTAAAACATATGGTCTAAAGATGAAAGGTAGCCTCTGGAGATTGGATACTCGGTTAGACAAAATACACTCATATATTTAAACTTTCTCACTGCCTCAACTTCAAAGTATTTGTAATTATTCATCTCTGCTGTGTTTGACTGAACACCATTATTTTCCAAATATTTTTTTGGAAATAAATATCTTCTTTCTTTTGTCTTTCTCTGCTTTTTTGCTGCTAGGCATCACAGGTTTAACTGATGATTGGCTTCCGAGACAGTACACGCTCAGTCGCTTGATATAATATGGTATTGTGCAGTTTTAAGATTCTGTGACTCCATCATTCATCTTTTCCTTGGTCTGTCCCTTCCTCTTGATGATTCCATTTTCAGGTTGTACGCTCTTGAAACTGGTGTAGTTGGGTTCCTTCTTACCAAGTGGCCAAACCATTTGAGTCTCTGTTTTTCAATGAATATAACAACAGGTGTTCTGACTATTCTTCGAGTTTCTTCATTTCTTATATGGTCTCTTCTTGTTTTATTTACCAATTTCCTCAAGCATCTCATTTTACAGGTGGTAATTCTCCCTTCTAGTTCTTTTGTCGGTGCCCATGTTTGGCACTGGTAGCATAGTGTTGGTATGAAGATTTCATTTATAATCTGTCTTTTAGTCTCTACTGGAATTGCTAAATGTTTCAAGATTGGAGTAAGTTGGTATGTAATGTTGTTGGCTTGCTGGATTCTAGTTTGACAATATATGAGAGAAATATGACATCAAATAATAAACTAAATAGCACAGATAAGGGTCCCTGGTATCATTTTTTATGTAAGTGAATTTGTTGATTCTATTCTCTCCCCCTTGCACTTCAAAAATGAAATAAACCCAGGCTCTCCGAAGTGAGATGCAGTGTCAAGCCTTAACTACTAGGACAATCAACCAAAGACATACAAAAATTGGTAGGAATCCAAAAGTGTGAATTCTTATTCATAAAAGATATTCAGAAGAAAGTTCATAAGAGAGAGAGCTGACATGGAGATGAACTTCATCACTTTCTCACAAGAAAGTTGTGTTACTTGAAGAAGAAGAAAATGAAACTCTATAATAGAGAGAGATGATCAGAAGATGAACCTCATCACTACTGACAAGACACTGACAAGACACTGACAAGACACTATTGTTACAGTAGTAAGAAGAATACTAAATAAGACTTGTTGGGATAAACACAATAAATTATTGATTGATTGATTGATTTATTGGACCATCGTCATTGCACTTCGATGAGTAACCATGTGTGCTCCGATCTCTTTCTTACACAGGAAGATCTCAGCTGCAGTGTACCAACTCGTAGCACTGGCGAGGGTTGCCAATGTAATTTGGAGGTGGTGAAGATATTTTGGAGGAATTTTATTTTTAATCTTTTTTCTAATGACTTTTGCTCGGGCAGCGGCTTTCCAGCCTGCTCTTCTCGAGTTTTGAACTGCCAAGGGTTCTTTTACATGTTCAAATTGAACACGGGACCTATGTTTTATAGTCAGTGTCTGATAGGACTTGGAACTTGATCTCACCTACACTGAGATCAGAAATCTCTGGAAAAATATCCTGATGGCTCCATGAGGGAGTGAAACGGTTATCTTTGGCACGAGAGTTAAGCATCTAACCTCTACGCTACAGAGACCTCACACAATAAATCATTATTTAGAGAAAACCGGAGTAGATCACTTTTATATTGATTGTTTTTCTTTGCATTCTTTCTTAACATCATCATCATCATCAAGTGCCATATCAACAGGTATAGGTTATCATTTTCTTCTACAAATCTCTGTCTCTTGTTCTAGTTACGAGTTCTGATACTGTTTTCGCACCAATCCCTGATGTTAAGCTGTCTAAAATCTTTTCTCTCTGTCAACTTCTATCTTTTTCTCTCTGTCAATTTCTCTCTTTTTCTCTCTGTCAACTTCTCTCTTGTTCTCTCTGTCAACTTCTCTCTTTTTCTCTCTGTCAACTTCTATCTTTTTCTGTCAATTTCTCTCTTTTTCTCTCTGTCAACTTCTATCTTTTTCTGTCAATTTCTCTCTTTTTCTCTCTGTCAACTTCTATCTTTTTCTGTCAATTTCTCTCTTTTTCTCTCTGTCAACTTCTCTCTTTTTCTCTCTGTCAACTTCTATCTTTTTCTGTCAATTTCTCTCTTTTTCTCTCTGTCAACTTCTCTCTTTTTCTCTCTGTCAACTTCTATCTTTTTCTGTCAATTTCTCTCTTTTTCTCTCTGTCAATTTCTCTCTTTTTCTCTCTGTCAATTTCTCTCTTTTTCTCTCTGTCAATTTCTCTCTTTTTCTCTCTGTCAACTTCTATCTTGTTCTCTGAATCTTGTCTATTGTCACAATATTTTCTCTTCTCATAACTTATACAAAGAATGTTGATTGTTTCTTTCAGATGCATTTTATAAGCAATCTATTCTTGTCTGCTTTTTTTTTTAGAACATTATCATTTGTCATCTTGTCTGTCCATGATATTCTTATCATTTTTCTGTAAAACCACAGTTCTGTATCCTCTAATAATTTACTGCACTTGTTATTTATTGTCCATCCTCATATCTATATGTCATCACTGGTTATACTCTCTTTCTCTCCACTTTCAATGATCAGTTTTTTTAACACATGTTTTTCATTTTTTAGATATCTGCCTTCGATTGGCTGATTCTATTCTTTATCTCTCTATTACATTTACCATCGGTTGTAATTGTTATAACCAAATATTTGAATTGCTTTTCTTGTTTTATAACTGTTTCCTCTATCCTAATTATGCATTCTTGAGGTGAGCTTCTTTGATATAACTATAATTTGTTGTCTTGTTTGCTATTTATACTCAGAGCTTATTATTGGCTTTCTTCTCTCATAGTTTCTACCACTGCTTGTAGGTCTTCACTCATAGTTTCTACCACTGCTTGTAGGTCTCTCATAGTTTCTACCACTGCTTGTAGGTCTTCACTCGTAGTTTCTACCACTGCTTGTAGGTCTTGTCTCGTAGTTTCTACCACTGCTTGTAGGTCTCCTCTCATAGTTTCTACCACTGCTTGTAGGTCATTTTCACTTCCAGCTAATAAGACAGTATCATTAGTATACCTTACATTATTTATGTGGTCTCTGTTGCGAAGTGGTTTAGATGTTTACCTGTCGTTCTGAAGGTTGTGGGTTAGAATCCGGACCACGCCACACAAGCAATTTTTAAAAATAGATTCCCTAGGTTTGTGGCATGAGCTACGGAGTTTATGCTTTGTGCAATAGCCTCGGCAGATGGCGTGTCATTTCTGCAGACAGGGACAGAGTCATATGGGGAAATCCTGTGCAATGAAGTAAATCCTTTGTCTTTAGACCCACATTATGTACCAGGTCGGTTACCAAAGTTGATAGTAGAGTTCCACAAATATTTGTCATGAGTACTGACTATTAGTTTGGCTATTGACATTTCTCCATACCATGAAGTTCAAGTTTTCTTTCTCTCTCGTCCTCTGCCCCATCCTACATTGATTTTGTTAACAAGACAGCACCCAACAAGTAATTTGTAGGCTCACAAAAGTAAAACTTAAAATGTGTGGAAGGTTCAGGATTGCACTAATATCCATCTACAAGAGAATGAACTAAATGATCATCTTTAATAAGAGCACTTATATCTTATATACAACAAACAACAAAGTGCTAGCTATATGACTGACAGCAAATATTGAACATACCAGATCCACACATGAATATATATATAACTCTGTTTGGTGTACACACATGCAATACTGACAACAAATCTCCCAGAATAAACATAAATAAATTAGACAAAAATACGTTCAATGTTGTAATCAATACAAAACATGCATTATTGTAGATACCAACATTTTATTTAGTCAATAATATCAAGTAGAGACATGAATACAATATTGACATGATTCTGTAAGATTTCAATATATCAAAGTAAACACATTTCACTGCATCTGGAGATCAATACAACTGCACAAATAAATATGAAACATTTATACAACAGATGTCTACATTTTCTGACAAGTCAATAAATGAATAAAAATACCATGGATTTGAATAAGTAAAATTGACACTTCATGTCACATGCAAGAAGAGATTAGGATGTCATTAAAATATGTTACTGACAAATATATTGAAATCATTGTCACTCACACTTAGTGGTTCTAGTTTTATATTATTCAATTGTAAACTGGAAAACTTGATGTTTTTGATTCCCACTTAGTGGTTTTAGTTTTATATTATTCAATTGGAAACTGGAAAACTTGATGTTTTTGATTCCCACTTAGTGGTTTTAGTTTTATATTATTCAATTGGAAACTGGAAACCTTGATGTTATTAATTCAGACTTAGTAGTTCTAGTTTTTTTTGTTGAAAATTTTTAATTTTTTAGGGGCCCGTCCCAGATGTGCCATACCAGGTGGACCCGTACACGGACGTGAAAACATTTATAAACTAGCAAGCCCCATCAATCCTTCGATCGATGGCACTCCTAGTTTTGTACAAGGGTAACCATGTGGCATTTAATGAAGGCTCCCGACCTTCAGCTCCGATCAAATGGGCACCAGTTCCGTAACACAAGCTGATATCTTTGTAAACCCATATAATGAGACACGTGACAGATATCAAGCGATACAGATACTACACTTTGATCTTAGCCAAAAGGCAGAGAAGCGATCTAGTTTTATATTATTCAATTGGAAACTGTGAACATGTTAAAATAAATGTCTAAGCACTCATGGTATCCCCCATATATATATGGTCCCTCTCTGCTAGTTGAAAGTGTTGCTGTAAGAGCACTTACATATTAGCTCCGATGATGATTTCAAATATATTATTGAAATATTTATCAAGTAATGATCCAGTGTAGATATTTGTATGCTACTTGAGAAGAATATGACTATAGACTTGTTAACAAATTTGAAAGCAATTTATTGCTCTCTTTTACTTGATCTCTTTCTCTCACTCACCATCACATTTTGTCTCCCTCCTCCTATCAATCTTTGACGTTTATATTCCACCAATGATATAAAAGAAACCACAAAAGAACTAGCACTAGAAATCATGCAAAAATAGTCTAGGAAACACCAACAAATGAATGTGAGACAACCATAGCCCTATTATTCAATACAGAAAATAACAGTAGTTAAACATTCCACATACATACATTGAATATAGAAGACAATTAATGTCTTCAAATGATAATTATTACAACACAAGAAGAAAATCAGCACACAGATATTCTGCACCGGTACAGCTTATCAAATTTAAGTAGACCACATTATTTATTGTTCAAAGTTGTATCAAGTTTTTGTGTTGAACATTTGTGAATTGAACACACACGTTTTGTTTATAACATTTTGAACAGTTTCTTCAACAACAACAAGACCACTAGCTATTTCTTGATTTTAGCAGACTATAACACAATTTGTTAAATATATGACTTATGGAAGTGAATCATGGACAATAAATAAACAAACAGAGGTCATAGAGATGTAGTATTACATAAGGAAGATGAGAATCCCATAGACTGTTAACATGAGGAGACTATGTTGATATGTTGAAAGAGATTAGTGCATAGAGAAAGCTCATTATTAACATAAGAAAGTTGAAACATGATGACTAATGTTGATATGTTGAAAGAGGTTAGCGGATAGAGAAAGCTCATTATCAACATAAGAAAGTTGAGACATGACGACTAATGTTGATATGTTGAAAGAGGTTAGTGCATAGAAAGCTCATTATCAACATAAGAAAGTTGAAACATGATGACTAATGTTGATATGTTGAAAGAGGTTAGTGCATAGAGAAAGCTCATTATCAACATAAGAAAGTTGAAACATGATGACTAATGTTGATATGTTGAAAGAGGTTAGCGCATAGAGAAAGCTCATTATCAACATAAGAAAGTTGAAACATGATGACTAATGTTGATATGTTGAAAGAGGTTAGAGCATAGAGAAAGCTCATTATCAACATAAGAAAGTTGAAACATGATGACTAATGTTGATATGTTGAAAGAGGTTAGCGCATAGAGAAAGCTCATTATCAACATAAGAAAGTTGAGACATGATGACTAATGTTGATATGTTGAAAGAGGTTAGTGCATAGAGAAAGCTCATTATCAACATAAGAAAGTTGAAACATGACGACTAATGTTGATATGTTGAAAGAGGTTAGCGCATAGAGAAAGCTCATTATCAACATAAGAAAGTTGAAACATGATGATTAATGTTGATATGTTGAAAGAGGTTAGTGCATAGAGAAAGCTCATTATTAACATAAGAAAGTTGAAACATGACGACTAATGTTGATATGTTGAAAGAGGTTAGTGCATAGAGAAAGCTCATTATTAACATAAGAAAGAGGCAATCATCATATTTCAAGCAAGTCATGAATAAAGGAGGTTTAGAACACATGGTGACAACCGGCAAAATTGAATGGGAGATGAGACAGATGACTGCAGAAAGATAAAACTCTTGAAAGTCTAACACTACAGAAAAATAAAACTATGAACAGTTTAACTTCATGAGATGAACAAATGTGCATATTCTACATTCAACATTTCCTGAACATAACATATCATGTGTAGACATGTATGCATATATACAAGCTGCATTCATATATATACTTTATTAATCTTCTTGTGTGAATTTTGTGAATTGATAAAGTTGCTTTCTGTAATTCACTATGGTTGGTTGGACAAAAAATATCCATATTACAGATGAAAGTCCTAAAGTTAAATGTTAGTATGCTCAGTTGTGTAGATGTTCACAACAGTAATGAACATTAATAAGATGTTATGAAAAACATAATTAACAAAATATTGCTTATCTTAATTAAATAGGTCCCATTGGAAAATGTGCTGTGCACAGAGTATGCAAGGACAAAGAAACTTAGGACTCGTCCACATTATTGGGGTGATAGATATGTTGTTGATTGGACAGACATTGTCTAGTCTACATTTATGTAAATGATAGGTTAACTACTGCAGATGTCACAGGCAGGGACCTAGAAAGATATTATACTGCGATAAGATTCTAAAATTCTTCTGTCAAGCCCTGTTTCTGTGATTTTTTTCTTCACTTCCCCATAATTAACTCTCACATGTGAGTACTGGTTCTATCTAGCACTAAAAAACTCTTATTCTTACTTTTATAGTAACAATAAAAAGTAAAGAAAAAAACACAAGAAAAATAGCATTCTGTATATGAGACTAAAAATGCCCATGATAAATATGACATTTTCAAGTGGGCAAACTGATCAGTTTTGAGTTGGCAAATAAAACTTTCAATGTCTTTTAAATGACCATAAAAAAAAAACCCAAAAAATTAAATAGATGACATGACTATATTTCTACAATCTGAAGCAAGTTAATACACTTAAGCAAGTGTTACTGAATAAAGACATTTTGATATGAACACGTTTTTTGAACGGTTCTTTCAGTGTTCTAATTAACAACACTTTGTTTAAATATGATTCACCATATTGTGTCTCGATTAGATATATTGGACATACTCTGAGAAGAAATAATTAAAGAATTACAAAGCAGGCCCTGAACTGGAAGACAAAGGGTTCAAGAAATAAGAACGCCCTAGGAAAACCCTGAACCAAACTTTACTTAGAGATGCAAGGAATATCAGACAACTTCATAGACTAGATAAAGTGAGTTTCCCTGGATAGAGCGGTACAGAGAATTTGCTTGTACAACTGTACAAGAGAAATATAATAATAATATTGTGTCTCATATAAAATATGAAATTGTTGAATTAGGTAATCTTATGACAAACAAGGACAAAGACACCAACAAGATATACTATATAATATGTTCACAGTTCATTTTCAAACTTAACAGTCCAATATACAAAACTACAATTTATACATATAATATTACAGATTATCTGACAAATGTCATTATAAAGTCATGCACAGTAGATTTGATCATTCATAATTTTATATGAGGTATATCAATTTGATCAGCAGGTCATCAGTAACATATACTAGAACATATTATTGACATACATATTTCTTTCTCTATATATAAACGGAATTTCAAACAATACATTCAGAGAAATAACTAAAGAGATATTTAGCAAAATGAATATTTGATGACGTTTTCTGGCCTCACAAGCAGTAAGTGTATAATGCAGTAGCTAATATAAATATCAATGAGTAGTGAAATCAATTAAAATAAAGGTTGTTTCTTTAAAAAAAATGTTCATGTTCTTCACAAAATGAAAGGAAAAGGAAGACCATAA
Source organism: Arion vulgaris (assembly GCA_020796225.1). NCBI lineage: Eukaryota > Metazoa > Mollusca > Gastropoda > Stylommatophora > Arionidae > Arion > Arion vulgaris. The sequence continues at coordinate 71,601,152 of CM036756.1, read as the reverse complement.
TTTTAGGGTAGCTCAAAGGCTAGTCAAATTAAATATATTTTATTGAAACAAATACTAGACATGTATGTAAGTATAAATACCAAATAAAACCAAAAAAAATTTCAGAGAGAGGTAACCTAGAATCAAGCACAGGTGTGTTCAAGTTGCTTCTTTCTGAACTTTCTTGTCAATCTCTTGATGTAAATGTTTTCCTGACAGTTTCACATGCCTAGCATTTATTTTACTCATTTTATTTTATAAAAGGTCGAGAGCGAAGGATTGATTTTCAGTGCACCAGGTTTCTTCATATGGCTCTGTAACTCTCTACAGAAATTGCATGCCACCTGCCGAGAGTATGGCATGCCACCTGCCGAGAGTATGGCATGCCACCTGCCGAGAGTATCGCACAAAGCATGGAACTCCCCAGCTCAGTCGATAATCCTCGGGATCACTAGAAAAAAATGCACCTGTAATCAGAACGGCATCTGATTTCATTCCTTCTCATCTCAGGAATTATAATGAGAACAATCATCAGATAATGAATACATTCAAGGTTTCCTTAATTCATATCATTTTTCTTCTGAAAGTATAGACTATTAAACAAAAACTGTTGATACTGCCTGTAGCACCGTTTGCTAGGACGGTGTAGGACAGGGGGACAAGAGACTGAGAAATGTAATGGCTGCCGCATGCTAGTAGTCGCAGTGAAACTGTACAGGTTAGGATTTTTATGCTCCGACATACAAAATCCTTGGCATTAACGTGGATTGAACATGGATATCCGCATGGAACAGTGCTCTAAAGCATTTGGCTAGACTCTTCTCATTATAGCTTATGACACTTGATAAATTATTTTTATGTCACAGGTGCATGTGTTCAAGTGTCTGTCTTGAATAGTCTGTTATCAAACCTAAGCTAACCAGAACAACCATCATTGGGTCATTATCAATATGGCAAGATATTGCATGACTGAACATGAGATAAACTACATTATCAAGTGGATGTCAATAACTGCAGAATAAAATAATCAAACAACAATGTCATCAATATTTACTTGCCCTTCTGTGCGAATAGAAACATGTTTTATGATTGAAGTCAACAAGTGCAATAAATAAACATATGACAACATGGATAATACTGTTCTTTAATAATGTAATGCTGCATAACATGGACATGATAATTACACAGGAATGTTCTTTGTATTGTCTTCTTAAGATTCTTCAAATCATCCCTGAAATCATGCTCAGACACCTTACAGACATATAATAGACTTTCTCAAATATACAACACTGGAGAAATATGTACAAATAATATTTTCATGCTATATCAAAGTTCAGCAGTCAAAATAATGACAACATCTCTAATATTCTTATACACATTATACAAATACTCATACAAATACTCATACAAATACTCATACAAATTATCTTCAGAAACATAAAACATGTTGCCTATTTCATTGCAAGTAAAAACACCAAACATTTAAAAAACCCAAAAACTACAGAAGTTCCCAAAAGATCAAATTTGATCACAATTGATTGATTTTTCAGTTAAAATCAAACCAGCAGCACAATTAATGATCTGATATAACTATCATCAGTTCAACCGCTTTCAATATATATTACAGTGTTTTAGAAAAGAAGGAAAGGACTAAAATATACTTTTTAAAAACAGTAAAAAATGCAGATAGGCTGTGTAAAGTTTAAATGAAGTTATACATTTGGCACTAGATTTCAGCTATAGCAGCTAGTACCTTCACTAAGTTAACAAATATCTAGCAATCTTAGAATCTTAGTACATGTACACAAGTTAAATTGTTTAGGTCCTGTGTGATTCCTGTACTGATCTACAGTTATGAAAGTTGGAAATCAACAAACAAAATTGATAAGAAACTGGACAGCTTTGAGAATAAATGTCTCAGAAAATTACTAAAAGAGTAAATGTCTCAGAAAATTACTAAAAGTAAAATGGAGTGATTTCATTTCGAACAACACAGTGAGAGATAGAACACACCAACAACCCGTATAACATATTATAAGGAAACGAAGGTGGAATTATTTAGGACATGTTCTTAGATCAGACGAAAAGAGACTAAATCGACAAGTCATTATGTGGTCACCAGTTGAGAAAAGAAAATGTGGAAGACCTAAGACCACTCTTCGAAGAACCATCCAACAAGAAAGTAAACTATTGGGATGTAAAACCATACAAGATCTCCAACTACTAGCAACAAACTGCATCACATGGAGATCTAAAACCTGTGCCCTATGTACCGCATTTGGCACGAAAGGAACAAATTAACTAACTAGATTTCCGAATATCTTATTCTTCTCTTATTCCATATGAACACTTGTCAGATTGGATCTAATTGAAAAATGATGTGACTCATAAATAGATATATTATCACATTCAAAGATAAAGCACACAATAAACAACCAATGCTAATAAACAAACATCTACAACAGATTTACAACAACATAAATATATACACATATATAATACAAGTGTGGTAAACAGTGTGTCTGTGTGTACTTGTCAAATAAAATTAAAAAAACACACTTTAAAAAAGCACATCAATTTGAAGAATTTGAACGATACTTATCTGACATAGGCAGTGTTAAACTAATTTTGTGACTAAAATGTTTCCAATGTTTAAGTAAACATTACTGTTTATTGTAGTCTATCTGAAAGTGATGTTCTCCTTATTAAAAAAAAACCCTGATCTTAAAATAAAATGAATGATTGATTAGTTGACTAATTGGTTTGTGGTTTAACTGTGGCTACCGTCTCTTTCTCTTTCTCTCTCTTTCTCTCTCTCTCTTTCTCTCTGTATTATTATTATTATTATTAAACTGCACAATCTGTAATGGTTATTCACTGCTGAATATATAGCAACTAAATATGTTGTAGATGGCAGACTAACAATAAAATACAACTGACATATTAGAACATATAAATGAAGGCAGTACAACACAGTATAGAAGCAGACAAAATATACATCTACAACAAAAAGTCTTTACTCTAAACAGAACAGAAATATTTGACTCCATATTTTGTAAATATTTTTTCTAAAATTAGTTCCGATTTGCAATTATATTTCTTTGCTTGGTAAATAATACCTTTTTTATCAAAACATTAATTTTGTCTGATGTTGCAATTTGTTGCATGAATTACCTCATCTTTTATTCTTTTGTCTTAGAATGTACCATTAATGTTTTCTTCTTACTGTGACACATGAGCGTTTTTATGTTTTTAATTACACAAGTGTGTTCCCATATCTTTAGTTACACAAGTGTGTTCCCATATCTTTAGTTACACAAGTGTGTTCTCATATCTTTAGTTATAAAAGTATGTTCTCATATCTTTAGTTACACAAGTGTGTTCTCATATCTTTAGTTACACAAGTGTGTTCTCATATCTTTAGTTACACAAGTGTGTTCTCATATCTTTAGTCACATGAGTGTGTTGTCATATCTTTAGTTACACAAGTATGTTCTCATATCTTTAGTTACACAAGTGTGTTCTCATATCTTTAGTTACAGTCACACAAGTGCATTCTCATATCTTTAGTTATAAAAGTATGTTCTCATATCTTTAGTTACACAAGTGTGTTCTCATATCTTTAGTTACACAAGTGTGTTCTCATATCTTTAGTTATAAAAGTGTGTTCTCATATCTTTAGTTACACAAGTGTGTTCCCATATCTTTAGTTACAGTCACACAAGTATGTTCTCATATCTTTAGTTACACAAGTGTGTTCTCATATCTTTAGTTACATAAGTGTGTTCTCATATCTTTAGTTACACAAGTGCATTCTCATATCTTTAGTTACAGTCACACAAGTGTGTTCTCATATCTTTAGTCACACGAGTGTGTTCTCATATCTTTAGTTACACAAGTGTGTTCTCATATCTTTAGTTACACGAGTGTGTTCTCATATCTTTAGTTACACAAGTGTGTTCTCATATCTTTAGTTATAAAAGTATGTTCTCATATCTTTAGTTACACAAGTGTGTTCTCATATCTTTAGTTACACAAGTGTGTTCTCATATCTTTAGTTACACAAGTGTGTTCTCATATCTTTAGTCACATGAGTGTGTTGTCATATCTTTAGTTACACAAGTATGTTCTCATATCTTTAGTTACACAAGTGTGTTCTCATATCTTTAGTTACAGTCACACAAGTGCATTCTCATATCTTTAGTTATAAAAGTATGTTCTCATATCTTTAGTTACACAAGTGTGTTCTCATATCTTTAGTTACACAAGTGTGTTCTCATATCTTTAGTTATAAAAGTGTGTTCTCATATCTTTAGTTACACAAGTGTGTTCCCATATCTTTAGTTACAGTCACACAAGTATGTTCTCATATCTTTAGTTACACAAGTGTGTTCTCATATCTTTAGTTACATAAGTGTGTTCTCATATCTTTAGTTACACAAGTGCATTCTCATATCTTTAGTTACAGTCACACAAGTGTGTTCTCATATCTTTAGTCACACGAGTGTGTTCTCATATCTTTAGTTACACAAGTGTGTTCTCATATCTTTAGTTACACGAGTGTGTTCTCATATCTTTAGTTACACAAGTGTGTTCTCATATCTTTAGTCACTAAAAATAATTGTTATGTAGAGCCTAACGTGTCAAACAAGACTTACAAACCATAAAAGTTCAGAAATATTAAGTGTTTTTATTCATCAAATTAATGATTGTCAATTTAAAAAAAAATCATATGACATGACAAATATTGAAATGAATCCAACATTTAAATACACACACTGTCAACAAATGTATGTGAGGAAGAATATTTCCCAAGATGCTACTAAATAAATAGATATCATGTGACTAGATACTACGAGGCGTGTTCAAATGAAAACGGGACTCGTTACACCACGCGTGCTAGAGTGTGCGGATATTGATGACATTTTGTACTAGTAATGAGTATCCAATAATTAACATACGGTCACGTGTTCATCTTCCCAGCATGCATATGTGCTGCATGAGACTGTTAACAATATGGCGGTGTGATTCCGAACCCGTCCAAAGTAAATCAGCGTGCTGTGATCCAGTTTCTTTCATTTGAAGGATGTCAAGCAGTAGACATTCATCGGAGAATGAAGGCAGCATATGGTGACAAATGTTTGTCAAGGACAAGAGTGATGGAATGGGTGTGTATGTTTAAAGACCGACGTGAGCTAACAGCAGATCTTGCACGGCCAGGTCAGGCGCATACTGTTGCAACAGAAGAAGCCATAGCCTTGCTTGATAAAGCAGTACTGACTGACCGACGTAGGAGCATTCGTTCGCTTGCAGAAGAATTCCATATGTCAATTGGGACAGCCCACATGGTTGTTCGGAAGAAATTGAACTATCGGAAGGTGTGTTCACAGTGGGTCCCACGGATGTTGACTGACCACCATAAGGAAGAACGGATGGGGTGGAGTTTGAACCACTTGATGCGTTACAGGACAGAGGGTGATGCATTTCTGTTGAGCATTGTGGCAGGTGATGAATCGTGGTGCCACCACTATGAACCGAGCAGCAAAATTGGCAGCATGCAATGGAAACATCCAGGTTCACCAAAACCCAAAAATTCAAGACACAGGTTTCTGCTGGGAACGTTATGGTGACCGCATTGTTTGACCATGAAGGGCTTTTGTTGGCCGATTTTAAGGAACCTGGTGTCAACATCAATGCTGCCCATTATAAAGACACTTTAGACAAGCTGCATAAGGCCATCAAGGCTAAGCGACCAGGCAAGCTTTCTCAAGGTGTGATTCTTCTCCCCGACAACGCTCGTCCGCACGTCGCAAAAATTGTGCAGGAAACATTGGCAAAGAAGAATTGGGAAGTTCTTCATCACCCAGCCTATAGTACCGATTTGTCCCTGTGTGATTTCCATTTGTTCGGACCGTTGAAGAAAGCACTAAAGGGACAGGGATTCAACAGCGACGCAGACGTGAAGACAGCTGTGACCACATGGTTCAGTGAGCAGCCACGCACCTTTTCTCGGACGGCATTCGACGTCTACCTAAACAGTAGGATGCTTGCCTAAATGCATACAGAGATTTTTCTGATGAACCCAGGTGCATTCTTATTCACAAGTGGTTGCTTTGTTTAATTGAAACTGTTAATTTGCGTATGATACTTTTAAAATAAATCCACAAGTCCCGTTTTCATTTGAACACGCCTGTACCAATACACAATTCTACAAAGTTTCAATGTCTTGAATCTAACTAACAAATTCTACCAAGTTTCAATGTCTTGAATCTAACTAACAAATTCTACCAAGTTTCAATGTCTTGAATCTAACTAACAAATTCTACCAAGTTTCAATGTCTTGAATCTAACTAACAAATTCTACCAAGTTTCAATGTCTTGAATCTAACTAACAAATTCTACCAAGTTTCAATGTCTTGAATCTAACAAATTCTATAAATAAACATGTACACACAAATATAGAACAATGAAATGAAGTACTGGCTTGAATAATAATTGCACAAGATAAAACACAACTGATACTATGCAATATTGAGTTTAAAAGATATTTTAGATTTAATAGTATATATATAATTGAGTGGTTAGATCGATAGATAGATTCAATAACCAAGTCATTCTTGCCATTTTTAAATTGTACATAAATTATAAAGTTGAAAGTTTGAACTAATACTGTATCTAGAAAGCATGTACATTGTAATCAACAGAACCGGAGATGTGTGCCTGACTTGAGTTATAACATTTAGCAAGAAAGTGAAGTCACTTTCTCAATGTCCAATCGAGGGATACATGTTTGAAATCATTCTATTGTTACATATTAGGAGATTATATATTAGATGTGACAGTTAAAGGCAAAGTGTCAAATTTCTGACTGCATCAAGAGATGGACAAGCAAACATCAAGAGGTAGACAAGCAAACATCAAGAGGTGGACAAGCAAACATCAAGAGGTAGACAAGCAAACATCAAGAGGTGGACAAGCAAACATCAAGAGGTGGACAAGCAAACATCAAGAGGTGGACAAGCAAACATCAAGAGATGAACAAGCAGACATCAAGAGGTGGACAAGCAAACATCAAGAGATGGACAAGCAAACATCAAGAGGTGGACAAGCAAACATCAAGAGGTGGACAAGCAAACATCAAGAGATGAACAAGCAGACATCAAGAGGTGGACAAGCAGACATCAAGAGGTGGACAAGCAAACATCAAGAGGTGGACAAGCAAACATCAAGAGGTGGACAAGCAAACATCAAGAGGTGGACAAGCAAACATCAAGAGATGGACAAGCAGACATAAAGAGATGGACAAGCAAACATCAAGAGATGGACAAGCAAACATCAAGAGATGGACAAGCAAACATCAAGAGATGGACAAGCAAACATCAACAAGAGATGGACAAGCAGATATCAAGAGATGGACAAGCAAACATCAAGAGATGAACAAGCAAACATCACGAGATGGACAAACATCAAGAGATGGACAAGCAAACATCAAGAGATGAACAAGCAAACATCAAGAGATGAACAAGCAAACATCAAGAGATGGACAAGCAAACATCAAGAGATGGACAAGCAGACATCAAGCGATGAACAAGCAGACATCAAGCGATGAACAAGCTGACATCAAGAGATGAACAAGCAGACATCAAGAGGTGAACAAGCAAACATCAAGAGATGGACAAGCAGACATCAAGAGGTGGACAAGCAGACATCAAGAGGTGGACAAGCAAACATCAAGAGATGGACAAGCAAACATCAAGAGGTGGACAAGCAAACATCAAGAGGTGGACAAGCAAACATCAAGAGGTGGACAAGCAAACATCAAGAGATGAACAAGCAGACATCAAGAGGTGGACAAGCAAACATCAAGAGGTGGACAAGCAAACATCAAGAGATGGACAAGCAAACATCAAGAATGGACAAGCAAACATCAACAAGAGGTGGACAAGCAAACATCAAGAGATGGACAAGCAGACATCAAGAGATGGACAAGCAAACATCAAGAGATGGACAAGCAAACATCAAGAGATGGACAAGCAAACATCAAGAGATGGACAAGCAAACATCAACAAGAGATGGACAAGCAGATATGAAGAGATGGACAAGCAAACATCAAGAGATGAACAAGCAAACATCACGAGATGGACAAACAAACATCAAGAGATGAACAAGCAAACATCAAGAGATGGACAAGCAAACATCAAGAGATGAACAAGCAAACATCAAGAGATGAACAAGCAAACATCAAGAGATGGACAAGCAGACATCAAGAGGTGGACAAGCAGACATCAAGAAGTTTATAAAGAGCAGTCTCTCAAAGTGTTCTAAGACAGACACAGAAAATGTTGCTATGAAACAACAGTCAATCCATGACACCAACACAGAACTTGATCTTGTTTAGTTATCAAGACAAGAAATCTAATATTTGTGAATAATCAATTGCTTACTTATTTAATTCTTTGTATTAAAAAAAAAGTACCCATAAATGAAGGATCAACTGCTAAAATAAACTGCACCCTTCTATATTTAATATTTTGATCTGCTACATGTGACTATTATCTGGCAGCAATTTGAAATATTTTGACTAAATCAGCTAAACATTCACAAAACTGATCACAACGCACAAGTTACTGATAAGTCATGACAAGTGTACTGGTCATAATGGAGATGCTAAATTTATACAGTAACATATCTCCTGTTCAGAGCTCAACTACAACGTGATAAGATATCTTCAATGTGTATATGTGTAAAATATCTTGCAATGTGACATACAAAATATCTTGCAATGTGACACACAAAATATCTTGCAATGTGACATAAAAAAAAATATCTTGCAATGTGACATACAAAAAATATCTTGCAATGTGACATACAAAATATCTTGCAATGTGACATACAAAATATCTTGCAATGTGACATACAAAATATCTTGCAATGTGACATACAAAATATCTTGCAATGTGACATACAAAATATCTTGCAATGTGACATACAAAATATCTTGCAATGTGACACACAAAATATCTTGCAATGTGGCATACAAAATATCTTGCAATGTGACATACAACATATCTTGCAATGTGACATACAAAATATCTTGCAATGTGACATACAAAATATCTTGCAATGAGACACACAAAATATCTTGCAATGAGACACACAAAATATCTTGCAATGTGACACACAACATATCTTGCAATGTGACATACAAAATATCTTGCAATGTGACATACAAAATATCTTGCAATGAGACACACAAAATATCTTGCAATGAGACACACAAAATATCTTGCAATGTGACACACAAAATATCTTGCAATGTGACACACAAAATATCTTGCAATGTGATGTTTCAATTATGAGATAGTAAATGACAACATATTTTACAATATCACCAAGTTTACAGGCAAGGCAAGATATAATTTAAAAAATCACAATTGTACAGAGTCTACATTGCATATGGAATGTGGAATAGGTGGAAGAGACAGTGAGCTAAAAACCAACCTATACAGATGCCATTGGACATAATCCCTGCACATGATAAGGCCTGATTGTTGTGATGACTGTTGTATTTCTCAGTCTGTGTCTCGTTGTTCTTTGTGCCTGTAGAGGAGCCCATTACGACAAGTGTCCATTCCTTGAGATTGGCTAAAATTACAGAGAGAAACACTATCAGAAAATTGTCATGAATGTGAACTTTGAACTATTCTTGATTAAGTAAATACATTATTGATAAACTTAATAAGCAAACCTACTAAAACAGTATATTAGTAAATGAGACTAAACTTGCGAACATGGATGGAACTAGAGTTATCATTTTTAATTATTATGATCTGCAGTGAAAATAATTTGTTCAAAGCTGACAAATAATTAAAAGTTGAACAAGATATCGATACAGTTAAAAAAATAAAACAATTTCTACATGAAAAATAAACAAGTAAAAGTATGATCTGTAGACTAAAAAATAATTCACTAAAACAAATATAACTAAAGAACAATAGTTATTACAGAAGAGAATTCTCTATATGTATAGAATCTTCTAATTTAAATATGTTTGACTTCCATAGAAAATATATATTAAATATGTGTTGAAGACATCATGAAAGCAGGAAAAGGCTTGGGAGTGATTCGAGTGATGGTAGCTACTGATCTTGAACAAAGACTTGTTATTCTTACTTATCAGGGGATGGTGCTCTTGGAGAGTGACTATGTCTAGGTCTCCTGAAAATCAGCAATCCCAGATGAAGAGACTAGAAATGTTTGTAGAATGAAGCTATAAGGTCGGTACTTAAGTTCACAAGCGATACTTCATGCCAAGCTATGCGATACATGCTTGACTTCCAGACATGTTTAATAGATAAGAGATTGACCAAGCATATTTATGTGTCTCTGGTGATAAGACAACATCCACTACACAACTTTTTAACTAGAAGCCTTTTCTAACAGAGGATAAAGTCGGAAGGCTAAAGGGATACAGTCTTGGATGATGGAAGCAGAGGATACTATCAGATCTGTCCACTTGATCTTATCAGTCATGACGATGAACTGATTGATACTCCAGTGAAATTGAGTGAACATATGGAGGTAATAGTTATCTTGGACATGCACTGCATGAAATGGATCCAAACAGTTATATATACATACTTGCCGAGGTGACTTTGTCATCTACATGGAGTGTAGTTTTGTTATTCGAAGAGTGCAATCTGGATAACCTTACATGGTGTAAGTGAATGGAAAAGCAGATAAACTAGTTGGAAACACAACCATTGCAAGCTGGAGAAGTATACAAGGGGGTGGATATGATAAATGTCCTCTGCTCAGTATATAAGAAAACAGAATAGAAGACACTGAATGGCCCAAATGAAATGGAGTTAAGGATGGACAAGCTAGATGGTGTCAGAAAAGAACAGCACAACAAGTATATTAGTAGGTTTATGCATCCATATCGAACAAGTGTGGTGAGTCGCTGGACGCTTTTGGAGATATTGGAAGAAGATTGAAGCACCTATAGATATGTCAGGAGTGCAATGAAGAGAACTTAAACAACCAACATCACTTGGGTACAGTGAGCATGAATAGATTAAGATGGCTGTTGAATTGAAGGATGGAGTATACATGGACTTGTCCAATATGTGAGGATATTGATGGAAATGAATTGAATAGATGTATGTTAATTTTGAACAGAGAATAAGATTTTTCTCACCTGCGTACAAAATTTTAAACATGTGAGAAAAACTTAGATTTATTTATGTCATAAAACAGAAGTTTAACAAAATATTTGCATGAATGCAAACCCATACATGCACATGTGAGTAGATAGAAGACATTATGTTCAGAAAATATTGATTGTTATGTGTGTACAGTTGATGACATCCTAACAAAATGTATATAGCAATTATATCTAACTAATCTGCATGTTATATAGCTTAATGAATAGGAAACCAGTTTCTCAGTCAAGAGGATGGTGGTTCAAAGCCAAGTTAAGTATTTCTGTTTTCTCTTCCATTTTTATGAAGCAATCGCTAACATGGATTATGTAAGATACATATAAATTATTGTTTTTAATATACTCCAGTTATTGGTGGTTACAGAAAAGTTGAAACGGAAAACACATTAAAAGGAAATAAACTGACTTTCTTAGTGGCTACCACATGAGGAATTTAATTAAGATGGTTGCCGTATTACTGGAAGGAAGCAACCATTACTAACATGTTGCTCATGAATGTTGCATTTAACATGATAATTCTGGTTGTTCTAGAGCTAATACATGTTTCAAACATACAGTTAAAATATACACATTCTTTTTTTCTGTCATAAAACAGGAGACAATAAAGTGCTTATATCAATGCAAACCTGCTGTGTGTGTGTGCATAAACAATCTTTCTAATTCTAAGAAGAAATTAAATAAGGTCAGACAATTATGTGCTATTCACACAATTTCTATACAATACTACAATTTCTATGCAATTATCTCAAACAAATAGAGAACTAATGTAAGGCTACACGATTTAATAGTAAGGCTATCAATCTCTCTGTCATTAAGTCCAGATTAGGATTACTAAATTATTTTACCTCTTATTGTTACCTAGTGATTCTATAATCGGGATTAAGCCATACATTCAAAAATTACTTTTACACAACTAATGAGTAGAAAACAGCAGAAAAAGAAAGCACATTAAAATGTATTTTAAACAATGTATTATACAATTTCAAACAAACTGCTGCTACCATATGTTATTAGATGTCAACCACTGTTATTAAAATGTTGCATATAAATTATAAATAAATTAGATAACGTACTTAGAACTCAAATATTTCAGAGTTAAAATTCAATCTTAGAATAGACAAAAAAACACATCAATTCTTAAATAAATGTAAAAATTTATCCAAAGATATTTTATATTTTAAAATAGCAATAATAATCTCTGAATAAAAACATTAAGCCTTTATTTCACATCATCTTTACCAATAAATAATATAAATCTAAAACAAGTCTAAGAAATACCACAAGGAACTTAGTTATGGCTTATTTGTGCCTTTTATATATTATACAATATTATAGCTTGCACATAATAGGCTTACTTTACACAACATATAATATTATCAATATAAGGGAAGACTGCAGTAAAACTATGAAGCAATGGCGAAACAAGTAAAAACAAAGTACTGTGGTTTTACAAAGTACAAAAACAATATATAGTGATGTTTCAATCATACATTTCAAATGTATGTCTCTAAATATGTCCACATTTAAAACTGCAACTAAAAAAAGACACATAAAAACAAACATCTACTAAGTTGACAAAAAGTACAAGATATAAATAAACTAAAGTACTTAAGTTTCATACAAATCTTAAAAGTAACAATAATGAAGCCAAATAAGTGGGAGATGGGGAAGATGTTCCCACACATTTTGATCTCCACATACAATGTTCCCAATATATACATATACTCAAGAAACCTGTTTTCATACCATCAGGTATATTGGGAATACAGTGTTAGGCCCGTATTTTTCATTGACCATCGGCACACGATGGGTGATGTGTGAACATCACACCGACTACCTTTGCTTCCCAATGCTTCTCTGCTACTTAAATAATGTTGGGTGGACCTGAGAGCAGCTCTGGTTGGAAAAAATTCCGCTCCCAACTATAGAATTGAACCCAGACCACTCGTCTAAGAAGTGATTGCACTAACCACTATGCTATTGTGACTCTCTATATACTTGTACTGGCAAACTAAATTGTTGTAAATAAATATTTATAATAATAATAGCCGTCCATCGCAAGTGATGATGAAAACAGTCTCAGACATGTACTGCTACACCTTTCTGGTGTCTGCAGAGGGTGACTGTAGAGACCAATCCTCGAACACAATCCCCTACCACAGATGACAACATATATGGTGAAGGTTAAACATGTGTTCTGTCTTTTCATGCAGCTCGCTTGCTCTGCGCCTCAACAGCACGACAATTCTCAGCTATGCAAGTTTCTCTGTTTTAGTTGTCTGTAGTTGTTTGAAGCTGTAGCTTGTGCTGTATTTGGATTAGTGAGGAAAAATTGCGCTATTCGTCAATTCGTTCAGGACTATCTGTATCCAGGGGCAGGACAAGTCGAGACAACAGGAAATAGTACCAGATGCAGTGGATGGTCAGGGCTTTCTACGTGCATCACTTGCTCTATGTGGTCCACACCACTGTGCTGTCAACCACTTTTCTAACTGTTGAGCCTGCTAGTGGCTTTGTCCTCAAAGTCTGCCGGATCCAGTCTTTACATGCATATATATTTATACTGGCAAACTAAATTTAAGAAAAATCTCACTTTGCTCATGTACGTTCATTTATAAGTTTCTCAATGACTGGAAAAAAAGAATGTATGTAAAAAAATAAAGGTATTTCAGCTCATTCAGTTACAAATAAGATGGTCAATGATGTATTTGACAATGAGGTGTTGATTACATTCAACTAATAATACATTGGATAAATCGCACACATGCAGCAGGTTTTAGAAGCTTACAGAGTTAGTAAAATATTCGATTATCATCACTTTCTGTGACAAAATATGTGCTCTTGGGTGATTGGTGAATTTGAGCTTTCAGTGAATAATTATCTTTATCATTTTATTTGCTCAGAAATCATTATTTATGACAATCAGCTGACATGCTCATGAATAGTTTATCTTTGTCCGTTTTGACCAGTCCATCAATACATAAAAACTGCAGATCAGTTTGTCTATAAGAAACTGATCTGCAGTTTGTCTATAAGAAACAAGTTTTCCCTGAATTTTACAGTTTTCTGAATAAGTGGATGCTAGTTTATAATATTATTCTATTAGCATAAAGCAACTTTGCAATAGTGTACACTTTGTTATAGCACAAGGCATAGTTGAACTCATATGATTCTTCATCATCATCATCAAGTGCCATGTTAACAAGTGTAGGAGATTGTGTTCTTCCACAACTCTCTGTCTCTTGTTCTAGCTAAGAGTTCTGACTCTGCTTTTGCACAGAGCTATAATGTTGAGCTGTCTAGAATCTGTTCCCTCTGTCAACATATATCTCTTTTTTCCTATATCTTGTCCATTATTACAATGTATTCCAGCTTTTCTCATCTTATCACTCACTTACGCCTCTCCGATTCTCGTGGAGCATAGGGCCTCAACATTGTTCGCCACTTTTCACGGTCTCTGACTGTTTTCTTTATCCCAGGATAGTCGAGCACCCTTCAGATCCTCACAACGACTTTGTCTCCACGTCTGTTTAGGACACCCTCTTTATCATTTTCCTTGTAGGTTCCACTCAAGTGCTTGTCTAGTGATACTCGACTGTGTCTTCTAAAGGGTATGCCCGATCCATCGCGATTTTCTCCTCTTAACCTGGGTTATCATGGGTTCCTGACCTGTTCTTATACACAGGTCTGTGTTTGCAACTCTGTCATACCATCTCAGTCTGAATCTTATTTATATTTAACTTGGTGACTCACCAAGTTTCCAAGTCATACAGATTTCACATGTGTTTCACGAAGAATGTTGTTTATTTCTGATGCATTTCATAATCTGTCTGTTCTCAAAATGACTCTTACTATTGTCATTTTCTCTCAAATATGCTAGTAGTAGTTGTTGTAACTAAACTCTGGATAAATGTTCTTCTTACGTATTTCTACAACATCTTCACATGACTCATGTCTTTCTGAGCAGATCACACAGTAGATGTGCTGTGAATATAACATGCATTTTATTTTATTGATACTTCATTCCATCTATCTATATCTTCTTTGAATCCTGTTTGACACATAAGGCTTCCACAAAAGGTTTCAATTGTTGTTGTTCTGTGGCCTTTTAGATAATTGTTTCCCGCATCAGGACGCAGTCTTTCATCTCTCTTTAAACTGTCCTCTCCACGTTTCCTTTGGAAATTCAGGCCTTCTCTTCCAATTTAGTGTTCACCGGAGAGCAGTCCTAGCTAATGCCTCTTCTGGCATACATGACCAATCCATCTCCACCTTCTAATGATGGTCTCCAATGATGTACAGTTTGTTCATTTTAGAAGATCTTCAATTGCCATCATATTTGATCAGAACTTCATTCTATAATGTTCTACAGTTATTACTATAATCTACACTTGTAACTATTTCATTTCAGCATAGCACACAATGGTAGAAATGAGAAATTTCAGTAAAGTAGAGAAAGAGGTACACCATGGAAAAGATGCATTCACAGTGTGGCTGATGATTGAGTATGCCGGCAGCAGAGGTGGGAAATCTGGAAATATGAGAGAGTGAAATTTCAAAGGATTGTTAGGGTGGTAAAGTTCTACACATGACAAGCTATTAGATGATGATGGCACAAAGTGGTAGTCTATATTTGCAATATGTATCTATCTGTTTTTCAGACACCTACTGTTTCTTTGTCTAAATCTATAATAAATCATTGAAAAGGAAGGTTTTAAAACTAGATACATTAAACATGTCAAACTTTGATCAGTTAAGACAATTATATCATTAGAAATAAAAAGCTATAATGTTTTATCATGATGGTCTATGTTTAAGTGATCTTTGCTCACAAATATAATGTCTATGTTTTTTGTTGTTTTTTTCCCCGATCCAGAAGCACTTGAGCTGAAAGCTCTTCGGCTCGGTGTCATGGACATCGTAACCCTTCGGCTCGGTGCCACGAACACCATAAATCTGGGGAACCTGTAGCTTTTCTGCCAGTCCGCGGAGTTGAACCCGCACTTACAGAGGACTAGTCACCCGTAGTCCAACGCGCTACGAACACGCTGGGCACACGGCAATGTCTATGTTTAACTGACCTATGCTCACAAATATAATGTGTCTATGTTTAAGTGATTTTTGCTCACAAATATAATGTGTCTATGTTTAAGTGATCTTTGCTCACAAATATAATGTGTCTATGTTTAAGTGATCTCTGTTCACAAATATAATGTGTCTATGTTTAAGTGATCTTTGCTCACAAATATAATGTGTCTATGTTTAAGTGATCTTTGCTCACAAATATAATGTGTCTATGTGTAAGTGATCTTTGCTCACAAATATAATGTCTATGTTTAAGTGATCTTTGCTTACACGTATAATGTGTCTATGTTTAAGTGATCTTTGCTCACAAATATAATGTCTATGTTTAAGTGATCTTTGCTTACAAGTATAATATTCAAAGTTATATTCTTGTTATCTTCTTCAACTGTTATGAAAGCTGGGACATGCAAACAGAAAAACAAATATGTAGCACACACTAAACAAGAGGAGAACTGTGTATGACTAAAAGCAATTACCAATCTTACTTATATTAGAACAATAAAAATCCAGCACTGAATATTTCGTTAAAATTTCTTTCAAACATGCAGGACTTAGGAAAAATACCCATATTCTACATCAGTTGAGAGCCGCAGTAGCGAAGTTGTTTGTGAACTCGCTTCTCATGGCTAGTGGTCTGGATTCAACTCCCGCATTGCGCGTGGAATTTTTCCAGACCGGACGGCTCTCAGGTCGACCCAACCTCAACTGGGTACCAGACATGCTCTGGGAAAGTAAAGGTGGCCGGCGTGATGCTGACCACATCACCCATCGTGTGCCGACGGTCAATGAAAATACAGGCCTAACACTGTATTGTCCTATATACCACGAGGTATGAAAAGGGTTCCTTTACTTTTTTTTGTTTACTTACATCAGTTAACTAAACAACTTGACTAGGATTTACTTCTGGATACAGTAAGCAAGAAATGACAATTGTATATATAAAATGTCACAAGAAAGCCACAACATCAACCGGGGAATAGGTTATACATGCAACAGGGTTAATAAGCTTTCTTGCCTGCAGTTAGTTGGGGGCGCTTCTTGCGCACATACTGAATAGCTGATATGTTGGATTTTTTGGCTAGAGTTTCGTAAACACAAGTATGCTCGGGATGCTGGTGATGATACTGTGAGTCAGGTTGGGCTGCATAGTTAGGTTGTGATGCATAAGCTTGGTAAAATGGGTCCAAAACAAAAAAAGAGTCAGAGTTCTTACGTTGGTTGGTAGAAGAGGCAGATGACCTATATCCGTTCTGTTGGCGATGTTGCTGACCTGACCATGGGTACATTTGGTGGCCTCCATTGTAGAAAGGTGCTATTGTGGTAGTGGTAGTTGTAGTTGTGGTGGTTGTAGTAGTTGTTGTGGTTGGAGGTGTGGTTTCATGATAGTAATCATTATCATTATCAAAACCCTCATAGAAGGAGGGCTGTCTCCTACTGCCTCTTCTGTCTGGTGTTCCCCTAATAGAAAGATGCTGCCCATAGTCATAATTTGGGCTACGGACTGATGTAGGACTCTTGCGAGGTGGGGAGTCAGTGCCATAAAGAACCAGGACCCAATCTCGCAGTCTGTTTGGTCGAACTGAAATACAGGAGATAAAACACTAGCAGATAAGTCCATAGGTCAAATATAGTGCAATGTTCACAACAACTTGTCTCACTTCATAAGACTTAAAATGAACATACATTATTTTACTTCAAAATAACAGATTCATATAAAGCATGTACCATATTGTTCGTAGCATTAGAAAACTATACATCATCTATATAACAAGATATACATCATCTATATTACAAGATATGCATCATCTATATAACAAGATATACATCATCTATATTACAAGATATGCATCATCTATCCATCCATTTAATGACATATCACACATTTACAATCTCTCCAAGTTAATATCTAACAGACACAAAACAATCAAGCTTGTATTGAAACTAACAGAACAAGAAAAATCATATTGATACATTTCTGGTAAAAATTACATTTTATATAAGAAACTGACATTGATACAAGTGTCTCAGTTACTGTATTTAAAAACCACAACAGATTTGCAAAAAATTAATCCTAAATTGTCAGGGACCTAGTTTTGAATGGTTTGTTTAATGATATCAAAACAATTATCTTTAGTTTGCTGGTGGCAAGAGTTGAAATGTTTGTTTCATGATATCAAAACAATTATCTTTAGTTTGCTGGTGGCAAGAGTTGAAATGTTTGTTTCATGATATTAAAACAATTATCTTTAGTTTGCTGGTGGCAAGAGTTGAAATGTTTGTTTCATGATATTAAAACAATTATCTTTAGTTTGCTGGTGGCAAGAGTTGAAATGTTTGTTTCATGATATTAAAACAATTATCTTTAGTTTGCTGGTGGCAAGAGTTGAAATGTTTGTTTCATGACACCCACACACATAACAAATACATAAAAAAACATGCATACAAATTAGATAAAGTGGATCATACAGTCCGAGTATGCAATAAAACATGCAACAATAATGATGACTGAACCAACTTTTGAAAGCAGCCCACATTTACAAATCAAAACACTGCACAAAAAAGCTTTGATTTGCTTTGTTTAAAAAAAATGAAAATAGTTATCTTGATTTATTACCTTCTTTCTTTCTTTTGTCTTTCTCTGCTTTTTTGTTGTTAGGCGTAATCAAACATTGAATAACATCGTCTTTCATCTTGAGAAATACATTTTGTATGTTGCGTCATAATTTACAGCAAGGCAGTAATATTAGAAACCTTCAGTTCAGCACATCCAATTTGAGAACAGCAGTTTAGGGAATACAATTTTGACTTCCCACTTTGATCTCTACTTGCTTAGTCAGACTGTTGTGGCTTAGCCTTGTTACTAAGGGGTACTATTTGGAGGTGGAGTACAGTCTTGATCAACTTTAGTTTGCAGACCATGACTTCTGTCATCGAATTCAATGCAGCTTAGAGCCCAAACACTGAATTTGAAAATATCATACATTCACTGCATATTAGACCTGCCAAGAGTGTTGCACATAGCACAAACTCTATAACTCCAGCAACAATTCTAGGATCCCTGGAAAATGCGCCTGTGAACAGAGTGGCACAGTCTGGATTTGAATCCACAACCTTCTTATTCAAGATAAATGGCTTAACCACTTAACCACAGAGGCCTGCATAAGTCACAGAGATCCCCATAATATCTCTCTCAGAATATTCCACAGGGAGATCTGTGTAGACTATCAAAGGCTTTTTTAAAATCGATGAAATTTAGCTTAAGTGGTTGTTGCTTTTCAATATGTTCCTCCTAAATTAGTCGTATGGTAATTATTTCGTCTAAGCAGCTTCTCCCAGGTCTAAAACCAGCTTGTTCTTCTCTCAGGGTTGTGTCCACTGCTCCTTTGATTCTATTAAGAATGATTTTGCAGAAAGTCTTGGTCATTACTGATAATAAATATACTCATTACTAATAGTATATATATATATAAAACCAAAAACTATTTTTAAATAAAGCATATATTAAATGAAATCAATAAATTAACAATAGTTCCTCAAATACTAATCCACTAGAAATTTAATCAAAACAAGAAAGCAAACCCACCAAACATTGATCAAATCCAGTAACTAGATACATACTCAAGCATTGTTATCATCACAACAAAAGTCAAGATACAAACAAGCATTAGAAAATTAGTTGAAACAAATAATAAGATGAGTTTTTTTTACATTTTTGTATTTCTTTATTGCCCGTTTGGTGCCGGGGCCCGATAGGGAAGCACAGAATAGTACCACTGTGACATACAAGGCATGTCATAAGAGACGACTGATGTAGGACCTATAGAAGTTACCCTAGTAAATAAAAAGCATAGTAGAAATTGGATGTGCTAGCCTACTTGTAGGTGGATAACTGGCACAACATACAATCACTCTTAGGCTCAGATCACATACAAATCACACAGAGCGGTTAACAAGTGGTTGATATGGAGCATTCAAAGAAGAAGTATTTCTTGATGGACATTTGTCTGTGAGAACAAAGAAATGTATCATATCTAGCAAGTATTATCAAACTTGTCAAACTGTGTGCATGTTGAAATATTGTCAGATCTCATTCAATAATATTTAACAAATTATGATCTTTAGAAGAAATGCTTATCATCCTCCTCAACCTCTTCCTTCCTCAACAGAAGACAATAAAAAATGTAACATCTGTTACCAATTATAAATGTAACATCTGTTACCAATTATAAATGTTTGCTAACATTAAATAACAAAGAAAAGAATGTTCTATAATATGAGTATATGAAAATCATAGCATATTCTTTACAAGACATAGCCATCAACCACAGTAAATGAGTGGTCAATTTTCTAGGCACTACTAATACGTTCAGTAGTTTGCTATTGCTTTCTGATGGTGAGGTCTATTTTTCTGTTTGCAAAAATCCATGGGAACGAATTTGCTTCCAAACTGTTCGCCGCAAAGTTTGAACCAGGTATGCTTTGGTTGTGATGAAGCTCACTTCCGCTTAAGCTAGACGTCCACAATATCTATATATACATAAATACACGAGTGTGATTGATTTTAGTTTTTTTTTTAATGGTTTCTCCCTCTTTTATAAAAATTATTGACAAATATGAACACAATTTGATCGCTCTTTTATTCCTTTCCGTTTCCAATGGAATATAGGGCTATCACTTATCACTACTAATTTATATTTCCTTTTTTTTTCATTTTGGCATTCCTATTAGTGGCATGCTGAAATTTTTCCAAACAATCTGTTCATTTTTTATTGTAGCTTCTGCAACATAATTTTGATAGATTTGGGTTGCTAGTCCTAGCCCAACTCTCAGATAGCTTGGGGAGAGTAGTGTTTAATAGAAAACAAATATTTTAAAATGAATTACTTAGAAATTACAAACATAAAATTCAACTTTCCAGAAGCACATCTACTAAATGTCAGTCTGCTTTAACAATTATTATATCAGTTAAAAAAACTGAATAAATAATCCATTACTAATTTAACGTGAAGGTTGAGGCCCTCTTGAATGACAATGTCAATCTAACAGATGTAGTTATTTATAATGATGGTTCAGTCATTCGCAGCAACTCTGTGCTTGGGCTTCTCCAGTGCACTTAGGAGGAAAAATCATAAGAGGGGTCAGTTTGTCCACAAGTAGTTTGACAATGGTGGTATGGGCAGTTAGAAAGGCAGTGGCATGGTTAGCAGCTCATAACTATTCTCGTGTATCCCTACTCAGTGGCTACATGAATATGATTCGTAAAGTCTCGAAACAGGAATGGTGAGACAAAACTGGGTGGAGCTACTGGTACAGACAGGGATCAGAGAAATCATCTTCCTTTTCGTCCCTGGACACACAGGAGTCAGAGGAAATGGAAGAGCTGATAGATTGACTGGCATGGCTACGACAACAGAAAGAACTGCTATGGACTGAGACGATATTCTTAATGGATTGAGACAGTATGCCCGAACAGAGGAGTTTCAGGTGAGTCTCAGTCGCTGACCAGATTGAAATAGATGGGTGTCAATATTGGTACAGACCAAAAAAATCACATCCCAAATGTACAAAAAGATTGATTATTAAACAACATCAAATTGGCATGTTGGATAAACTGAACATTGCTGGATTTGTTTAGGTGGAGATCGGATCATCTATGGACATGTCCTCATATAATTGATAACTGATTGACTAAATTATTCTTGGTGCATTATTTCTAGAGAAAATGGTGGGTATACTATGTTTCCTAAAGAAATAATGCTTTATAGTTTTAGTGTGTTTCTTTCATATTGAAAATTATATTTATTGAGACATTATTTACAGGAATTATTATTCAACCTTTTGACGACTAAAATTGTCTGTGTGTTGCCGGGCCCCGGGATAAAAGAATAGTAAAACTGTGACCTACAAGGCATGTCATAAGAGGTGACTGAGGTAGGAGCATAGAAAATGAAAAATGTCGCAAAAATAGAATGTGCTGGTCTACTTTTAGATGCATAACTGGCACAGCGTACAATCGCTCTTAGGCTCATATCACATAGAAATAACAAAGATTGGTTTAACAAGTGGCAGATATGGAGTGTCTGAAGAGGAAGAAGAAGACCACTAAAATATATGCAGATTATTGCTGTTTTTCTTCCAAAAAAAGTAAAGCCTTAGATAATAATTCAGTTGATTAAAATCTTGGAGAAGATATCAGGTAGATTTCAAGTACATCAAAGTTTTACAAATGATAAACAACAAGCTGTTAGTGATATCTACATGAAAAATAATAAAATAATAACATGACACATGCAATTATTTGGTATATCTTATCAATTATCATCACAGTAAGTCAATATAACTTTCACCAATACATCAAAGTGACCAAATTTATTACTATTTTTTTATCACGACTACAGCAAATAAACATTTCTTCAAGATTTATCAATTACTTCCACCTTGTCCTGAACTAAAGCCTGAAAACTGATCATAAAAAAAAATCAAATAAAGTCTAAAGGGTCTAAAACTGAAGGATTGACTTCATTGCACTGAGTTTTACTTTATACGGCTCGGTCTACCTACTGAGAGTATTGCACTGGGTGTTACTTTATACGGCTCGGTCTACCTACTGAGAGTATTGCACTGGGTGTTACTTTATACGGCTCGGTCTACCTACTGAGAGTATTGCACTGGGTGTTGCTTTATACGGCTCGGTCTACCTACTGAGAGTATTGCACTGGGTGTTACTTTATACGGCTCGGTCTACCTACTGAGAGTATTGCACAAAGCATGAACTCCATAACTTCCAAGGGTCTCTCGAAAAAGTGCACATGTGAACAGAACAGTGCAGTCCGGATTCAAACCCACTAACTTTGCAAAGCAAGGGCTTAACTACTTAGCCACAGAGACCACTTATAAAATAAAGTATATTAGGTCAATACAACAAAACTTTCTATTGATGAAAGCAGTAAGCTACAAGAAAAACACAATAATTTACAAATGTAAGAGCTGAATGTCATCCTTATTTCTCATCATATTCATGCACACACACTGCATGTATTACTTTATTAGTAAAAGAAAAGGAACCCTTTCATACCTCGTGGTATATGGGGCAATACAGTGTTAGGCCTGTTTTTTTCATTGACCGTCGGCATACGATGAGTGATGTGGTCAGCATCACGCCGGTCGCCTTTACTTTCCTGCATGTCTGGTACCCAGTTGAGGCTGGATCGACCTGAGAGCCGTCGCGGTCTGGAAAAATTCCCTGCACTGCGGGAGTTGAACCCAGACCACCAGCCTTGAGAAGCGAGTTCACTAACAACTACGCTACCGCGGCTCTCAGAGCCTTGTGGGAAACCTGTGTCCAATTCACGGTAAGGACAAGAATTTTTATCTGTTGTGGGTATAAATAAAAAATCCTAACCTGAACATCTTCGCTTTGACTGCACTAGCCATTAAATTCCTCAGGCTCTCTTCCTATCCGTTCTACACTGCCCTAATAAGTGATAATATATGCAGTAACTACAGTTTGTTATTTTTGATTTCATTAAAAAAAATAATTTTTAACATTACAACAGGTATGTTAGAGCATTTGAAAACAAATACATTAATTACAAACACATACATTCATTACAAATAAATACATCAACTATAAAGATGAGTAAATATATAACATTCATTAAAACTAAGAAACAATTGACTCACATGCATAGAAACAATTAGAAACAATGCAGTTGAACTATTCTATCTACACATGCCAGACTCCATAAATACAAACAAAACTAGGATTTCATGAGCACATAATAGAACTTCAAACACAATAACATTATGATAGTCTCCAGATAACAAAATAAATAGAATCCATCGTCCATTCAGTTATAGCACAGCTGTAGTTATAGGGACTCTATTTATCAGTACATTATTAGATAGTGGAGGCAAGGTCCCATCAAATTCAATTAAACATCCCCAGCATGCCATGAAAAGAAAACAGAGCAATATTCTCTCTCTCTCTCCTCTCTCTCTCTCTCTCTCTCTCTCTCTCTCTCTCTCTCTCTCTTCTCTCTATCTATCTATATATATATATATATATATATATATATATATATATATATATATATATATATATATATATATATATATATATATATATATATATATATATATATATATATATATGTACACATATATACACAAGAGTATATTTTTAAATGAAAATGGTGTGTAGCCTTTGCAGACCATAGAGTATGAAATATCTGTAAGTTCACATTGTAAATCCAAGCATGCAGGAGACAGACAGACCAAGTCCTTTTCTCACTTGTGGAATGTAGGTTGCATGAATTGAATCCACAATCCTATATTTTTTTTAAAAAAAAATACTAATGTTCTATGCATTGCCATATTCTGCCCCACACATAAACAAACATATGTACACCAATGCTGTTATGTATGTTCTCTTCTATTTTTAGTAATAGTCTAGATCAATGAATTGGTGAAGCAGATTTTAAAAAAAAATTTTAAACAAAAACCATTTTTATCATAATTTTTATGATGGTGAAAATTTTGGAGGAAGGGATACGTGAGTAGGTATGTTGAGTATCAGGTCCCTAGGGAATGTGTCAGTATACATGTTGAGTATCAGGTCCCTAGGGAATGTGTGCGTATACATGTTGAGTATCAGGTCCCTAGGGAATGTGGCAGTATACATGTTGAGTATCAGGTCCCTAGGGAATGTGGCAGTATACATGTTGAGTATCAGGTCCCTAGGGAATGTGTCAGTATACATGTTGAGTATCAGGTCCCTAGGGAATGTGTCAGTATACATGTTGAGTATCAGGTCCCTAGGGGAAAGTGGCAGTATACATGTTGAGTATCAGGTCCCTAGGAATGTGGCAGTATACATGTTGAGTATCAGGTCCCTAGGGAATGTGTCAGTATACATGTTGAGTATCAGGTCCCTAGGGAATGTGGCAGTATACATGTTGAGTATCAGGTCCCTAGGGAATGTGGCAGTATACATGTTGAGTATCAGGTCCCTAGGGTATGTGGCAGTATACATGTTGAGTATCAGGTCCCTAGGGAATGTGGCAGTATACATGTTGAGTATCAGGTCCCTAGGGTATGTGGCAGTATACATGTTGAGTATCATATCCCTAGGGAATGTGGCAGTATACATGTTGAGTATCAGGTCCCTAGGGAATGTGGCAGTATACATGTTGAGTATACAGGTCCTTAAGGGAATGTGGCAGTATACATGTTGAGATACACTGCATTTGGGGTATGTGTGTGCGTATACATGTTGAGATACACTGCATTTGGGGCATGTGTGTGGTATACATGTTGAGATACACTGCATTTGGGGCATGAATGTAGTCGTATATATGTTGAGATACACTGCATTTGGGGTATGTGTGTGCGTATACATGTTGAGATACACTGCATTTGGGGTATGTGTGTGCGTATACATGTTGAGATACACTGCATTTGGGGTATGTGTGTGCGTATACATGTTGAGATACACTGCATTTGGGGTATGTGTGTGCGTATACATGTTGAGATACACTCATTTGGGGCTATGTGTCTATACATGTTGAGATACACTGCATTTGGGGTATGTGTGTGCGTATACATGTTGAGATACACTGCATTTGGGGTATGTGTGTGCGTATACATGTTGAGATACACTGCATTTGGGGCATGTGTGTGCGTGTACATGTTGAGATACACTGCATTTGGGGCATGTGTGTGCGTATATATGTTGAGATACACTGCATTTGGGGCATGTGTGTGCGTATACATGTTGAGATACACTGCATTTGGGGCATGTGTGTGCGTATATATGTTGAGATACACTGCATTTGGGGCATGTGTGTGCGTATACATGTTGAGATACACTGCATTTGGGGCATGTGTGTGCGTATATATGTTGAGATACACTGCATTTGGGGTATGTGTGTGCGTATACATGTTGAGATACACTGCATTTGGGGCATGTGTGTGCGTATACATGTTGAGATACACTGCATTTGGGGTATGTGTGTGCGTATACATGTTGAGATACACTGCATTTGGGGCATGTGTGTGCGTATACATGTTGAGATACACTGCATTTGGGGCATGTGTGTGCGTATACATGTTGAGATACACTGCATTTGGGGTATGTGTGTGCGTATATATGTTGAGATACACTGCATTGGGGTATGTGTGTGCGTATACATGTTGAGATACACTGCATTTGGGGTATGTGTGTGCGTATATATGTTGAGATACACTGCATTTGGGGCATGTGTGTGCGTATACATGTTGAGATACACTGCATTTGGGGCATGTGTGTGCGTATACATGTTGAGATACACTGCATTTGGGTATATAAGTGTACATGTTGAGATACACTGCATTGGTGTATATAAGTGTACATGTTGAGATGCACTGTATTGGGGTATGTGTGTCTATACATGTTGAGATACACTGTATTTGGGTATGTGTGTCTATACATGTTGAGATACACTGTATTTGGGTATATAAGTGTACATGTTGAGATGCACTGTATTTGGGTATATAAGTGTACATGTTGAGATACACTGTATTGTTGATGAAAGTCGAAGGTAAAACATACCATCTACAAAGAACAAGATATCTTCAGAAAGGTATAATAACAAAAGAATAATAATACAAACTGCAAATGTGCTTGTACTTACACATACTGACTGAATTTTCAATACAAACTGCAAATGTGCTTGTACTTACACATACTGACTGAATTTTCAATTTCCAGAGTCCACTGTCCCTTGGCAGACTCTCCCCAGTTGTGAGTGCTCATGAAAGCCCAGTTGTTAAAACCCTCTCTGGACACATCCCGAGATCGCTTGGCAAGCAAGGTGGATTTGGTTAAGGATGGAGAGGACAGGATGATGCGAATCTCTCCTCGTCGTGTTGCAGTCATGGTGATACGGGCTTGTACATGCTCCAGGTATTTGACATGATTGACGGTGCCCTCACAGCCATCTGTGTACAGAGTCACTGTGACCCGTCCATTCATAGGAATTTGTCGACTGTAACAGACACAGCATATATTATGCAACATCATCATGTGCCATACTGACTAGGGTATGCATTCATAGATCACAAATGTCTGTACTTAGTACTGATCAGTTTGTGCATTTATATTTTTTTCTGTGCCATGAAGTTAGCTGTCTAAACTTTTCTGTCTACTGTCTTGTTCCCCACTGATTTTGTCAGGACTATGTGTTCTAAACATTATTTTCTTCTTATGACAAGTTTATAAGCATCAAGTGTTCTAAACATTATTTTCTTATGACAAGTTTATAGCACCAAGTGTTCTAAACATTATTTTCTTATGACAAGTCTATAGCACCAAGTGTTCTAAACATTTTCTTCTTATGACAAGTCTATAGCACCAAGTGTTCTAAACATTTTCTTATGACAAGTTTATAAGCACCAAGTGTTCTAAACATTTTCTTATGACAAGTTTATAAGCACCAAGTGTTCTAAACATTTTCTCCTTATGACAAGTTTATAAGCATCAAGTGTTCTAAACATTTTCTTCTTATGACAAGTTTATAAGCACCAAGTGTTCTAAACATTTTCTTATGACAAGTCTATAGCATCAAGTGTTCTAAACATTATTTTCTTCTTATGACAAGTCTATAGCATCAAGTGTTCTAAACATTTTCTTCTTATGACAAGTCTATAAGCACCAAGTGTTCTAAACATTTTCTTATGACAAGTTTATAAGCACCAAGTATTCTAAACATTTTCTTATGACAAGTTTATAAGCACCAAGGGTTCTAAACATTTTCTTATGACAAGTCTATAAGCACCAAGTGTTCTAAACATTATTTTCTTCTTATGAGAAGTCTATAAGCACCAAGTGTTCTAAACATTTTCTTCTTATGACAAGTCTATAAGCACCAAGTATTCTAAACATTTTCTTATGACAAGTTTATAAGCACCAAGTATTCTAAACATTTTCTTATGACAAGTCTATAGCACCAAGTGTTCTAAACATTTTCTTATGACAAGTCTATAGCATCAAGTGTTCTAAACATTATTTTCTTCTTATGACAAGTCTATAAGCACCAAGTATTCTAAACATTTTCTTATGACAAGTTTATAAGCACCAAGTGTTCTAAACATTTTCTTCTTATGACAAGTTTATAAGCACCAAGTATTCTAAACATTTTCTTATGACAAGTTTATAAGCACCAAGGGTTCTAAACATTTTCTTATGACAAGTTTATATGCACCAAGGGTTCTAAACATTTTCTTATGACAAGTCTATAGCATCAAGTGTTCTAAACATTATTTTCTTATGACAAGTTTATAAGCACCAAGTGTTCTAAACATTTTCTTCTTATGACAAGTTTATAAGCACCAAGTATTCTAAACATTTTCTTATGACAAGTTTATAAGCACCAAGGGTTGTAAATATTTTCTTATGACAAGTCCATAAAATGATGATTTTCTCTTAATTATTTGGCTAATGTGTGCTCTCTATGCTTTGATCTCTTTCAACACATTATTATTAGTCATATTTGTACTCCATAGGATTTTCTGCTGCCTCTAGAGGTTTTGTCATCTGTTTATTGATATCCAATGACTTCCTTCCATATGTCAGTACAGGTTTTATGTAGCATTCAAGAACTCTGCTTATGACTTCTATAAACAATGAAATGTTGCATATAATGCTTTCAGTATCTAGAATGCTGTTATTGCCTGACATTTTGTATTTTTATTCTAACTGGGACATGCTCAAATTTAGAAGCCATCCCTGCGTCTTTCTTCTACAAAGCAAGTGATCTAGCCACTCGACTAAGACTGTATTTACAATTTGAGTAAATAAAAAAACAACACTTTTAAAACTATACAATCTTATTGACAACAATAATATGAAATGTTTGATTGATTGCATGATTGATCGGGCGCAATCTTCAACAACTCTTGCCATGATGATGCTGCTGACAATATGTTCTTTTTTTCCCATAATGTTCCTTCCCATTTACATTGCTATCATCCTTTTGTATACAATCTTTCTTTACCTCCAGTATAGTTTTCAGCAGAGTACCATGTCTCTTTCATCATCATCATCAGTCTTCAGTAGTGTACCATGTCTCTTTCATCATTATCATCAGTCTTCAGTAGAGTACCATGTCTCTTTCATCATCAGTCTTCAGTAGAGTACCATGTCTCTTTCATCATTATCATCACTTCAGTAGTGCACCATGTCTCTTTCATCATCAGTCTTCAGTAGAGTACCATGTCTCTTTCATCATCAGTCTTCAGTAGTGTACCATGTCTCTTTCATCATCAGTCTTCAGTAGTGTACCATGTCTCTTTCATCATCAGTCTTCAGTAGTGTACCATGTCTCTTTCATCATCATCATCAGTCTTCAGTAGAGTACCATGTCTCTTTCATCATCAGTCTTCAGTAGTGTACCATGTCTCTTTCATCCTCAGTCTTCAGTAGTGTACCATGTCTCTTTCATCATCAGTCTTCAGTAGTGTACCATGTCTCTTTCATCATCATCATCAGTAGTGTACCATGTCTCTTTCATCATCAGTCTTCAGTAGTGTACCATGTCTCTTTCATCATCATCATCATCATCAGTCTTCAGTAGTGTACCATGTCTCTTTCATCATCATCATCATCAGTCTTCAGTAGAGTACCATATCTCTTTCATCATCATGATCATCATCATCATCAGTCTTCAGTAGTGTACCATGTCTCTTTCATCATCATCATCATCATCAGTCTTCAGTAGTGTACCATGTCTCTTTCATCATCATCATCAGTCTTCAGTAGAGTACCATGTCTCTTTCATCATCATCATCATCATCAGTCTTCAGTAGTGTACCATGTCTCTTTCATCATCATCATCATCATCAGTCTTCAGTAGTGTACCATGTCTCTTTCATCATCATCATCAGTCTTCAGTAGAGTACCATGTCTCTTTCATCATCAGTCTTCAGTAGTGTACCATGTCTCTTTCATCATCAGTCTTCAGTAGTGTACCATGTCTCTTTCATCATCAGTCTCTCAGGCATCCAGTTCTACTTGTATAATTCCTTAAATTGCTAGATTGATTCACATCAATTTCAATGTCCTCATTCAACAGGATGTCACCAAGAGACAATAGAACATTCCCCTTATCCATCTTAAACTTCCTGACAATCACTGCAAGCCAGTCTGCTCTCTCAGTTCTGTCAACACCTGCACACCTAGTACAGAAGATTCATGTGATACTCTGGAGGTTGGAAACTTCTATAGACGACAATATGAAATGCCAGAAGCAGCTGTACACTAAAGTCAGCTACAGACCAGTACCAGACACAGTAGTCAGCGTTTTAAGAAGAATATTAGCTACATTCAATACTTATAATTCATCAACAACTATATAATAACAGTTTGACTAAAACTGTACATTTTACAACATATACTTGACAAAATAACAATAAACATTTTTGAAGAACAAAAGTCCATATACAGAAGGATTGTTGATGAAGAAGAAGAAGAAAACACTTGTTAAAGAGTTAGTAACTATTAACTTAAACAAAGTCCCATATTTGTTTCCCACATGTAATGTGTAATGTTAGAATGTCTGGCACCTTTGTTGTGAAGTTCTCTATCTCTCCAAATTAAAAATAAAATAAAATTTAGCAGCCTATCACAAAGTGTTCTAACTGTTCTCTTCCAATAATATAATTTAAAAAAAAAGTAAAATGTTTCTTCCAGGTGCAATAAATTTCCTTCGTGCATTAGCTTCTCCCTAGACATTCTCTGTAGTTTTTTCAAGTGTCCAAAAGATTCTTAATATTCTTATGCAAAATTGACCAGGAGAGGCCAAATATAATATTTTGATTAGATAATAATACACAATTAAACAATATTAAATATAAGAAGGTCGGATGAAGAAAATTAAACATCAGATTAAAAATATGATGATTTCTATAGAACAATAATTCTTGACAAATTAAACAATAAAAATTAAGTTTTGGAAATAAAATAAATACAGTTGCATTTAGAGAATAAAGCCATAAGCCTGTGGACAGATGGGTAAGTGATAGACAGAAAAAACCCCAAAGAAATTAAGAGTAAATGGTCTGTGCATAAAACAAACGTATAAGTACTTACTAAATGATTGAGAGAGACATACCTATTGTGATCTTGTGATCTTATCTCACATATGTGCTGTGAGGGGACTGTGGTCCAATTACGTGCCAGAGACACCATGGCTGCAGCATCCATCAGACCAAATCCAAAGGAATGGCTCACTATGTAATTATTCCAAAACAAAATGAATTTATAAGATTCATTAGAAAGTGGAAGACACATCAAAATGTTGAATGTATGAATATGTAACAAAACAAATGAACTATATTTATAAGCAGTAATCAATCTAAGAAATATAATGCTCTCTACAACTGAGAAGGGATGGGTATAAACTAGTCTCTATAGGATGTCTACCTTTGTAGACCTTCAGAGGAGTGGCAGTCAGTTTTCTGTGTGGTTTAATAATGGAGAAGACTAACTTCACTGATCTTGGAGGCAGACTTGTAGGTTGTAGTCTTCATCAGCTGATGGTATCCATATGTATGATGATAGTTCTTTGATCTCTCTGGTTATATATGTCTGCTATCCTTCCATTTGGATGACTCCTTCTATTGATGTTACATATCATGAATTATTCCTGCCGTCTCATGATAGCTGCTTCATTAATTGGCAGGAAGGACATGACCCCCACATGAGGTTGTTAAGTAATTTCAGAATGTGACTATAATCTAGATTTGTACAATTATGTTGCTACAGTTTCCATGTAAAGAGTCTGTAGTGGTGGATATAGGCATGAACTTTGGCAAAGAATGGGAAGGGTCGAACATTGGTTAAATAATAAAGGAGAATGCAATGAATTACCTTTCTTCCCGACACCATTAATAACCCAGTCATCAGCGTTGAGGTTATCAGGTCTGGCAGTTTCCACCACTATGTGCTGCATATCTCGCCATGTCAATAACGGGCTGGAATCAAATGTTTATGTTTAAATAGCAAATATGCACAACTGATATTAATATGAACACAAATTAAATAGCAAATATGCACAACTGATATTAATATGAACACAAATTAAATAGTAAATATGTACAACTAATATTAATATAAACACAAATTAAATAGTAAATATGCACAACTAATATTAATATGAACACAAATTAAATAGTAAATATACACAACTAATATTAATATGAACACAAATTAAATAGCATATATGCACAACTAATATTAATATGAACACAAATTAAATAGCATATATGCACAACTAATATTAATATGAACACAAATTAAATAGCAAATATACACAACTAATATTAATATGAACACAAATTAAATAGCATATATGCACAACTAATATTAATATGAACACAAATTAAATAGTAAATATGTACAACTAATATTAATATGAACACAAATTAAATAGCAAATATGCACAACTAATATTAATATGAACACAAATTAAATAGCATATATGCACAACTAATATTAATATGAACACAAATTAAATAGCAAATATACACAACTAATATTAATATGAACACAAATTAAATAGCAAATATGCACAACTGATATTAATATGAACACAAATTAAATAGCAAATATGCACAACTGATATTAATATGAACACAAATTAAATAGTAAATATACACAACTAATATTAATATGAACACAAATTAAATAGTAAATATACACAACTAATATTAATATGAACACAAATTAAATAGTAAATATGCACAACTAATATTAATATGAACACAAATTAAATAGTAAATATACACAACTAATATTAATATGAACACAAATTAAATAGTAAATATACACAACTAATATTAATATGAACACAAATTAAATAGTAAATATACACAACTGATATTAATATGAACACAAATTAAATAGTAAATATGCACAACTAATATTAATATGAACACAAATTAAATAGTAAATATGTACAACTAATATTAATATGAACACAAATTAAATAGTAAATATGCACAACTGATATTAATATAAACACAAATTAAATAGCATATATGCACAACTAATATTAATATGAACACAAATTAAATAGTAAATATACACAACTAATATTAATATAAACACAAATTAAATAGCATATATGCACAACTAATATTAATATGAACACAAATTAAATAGTAAATATGCACAACTAATATTAATATGAACACAAATTAAATAGTAAATATGTACAACTAATATTAATATGAACACAAATTAAATAGTAAATATGTACAACTAATATTAATATGAACACAAATTAAATAGCAAATATACACAACTAATATTAATATGAACACAAATTAAATAGTAAATATACACAACTAATATTAATATGAACACAAATTAAATAGTAAATATGTACAACTAATATTAAGGACAGACCGCACCCCTATATTTAACGATTTTTCTTAAAAAATGAAATTTGAGTTTTTTAAAATTTTAGGTAATACATCCAATTTCGAACAAGAATCTATCTTTAGTTTGAAAAAATGTAGTTTTGTATTTTAATTAATTTTTTAACTAGGCATGTATATGTTTTTTTTAGCTAATTATATAGGAAATATCATAACTTTGCTTCAACAGATGGTAGCAAAGTGTTTATAGTAATATGGTAGTGCAGATAGATTAACTAATAGCATCATTAAACTTATGCAGCGTGATTATGATGTAACTTGTATGAAAAATTCTGGAAAATTAGAGAACATTGGTTGGATAAATAGTATTTGAGCCATATTTAAACATCACAAAGATAACCATGAGAACTGCAATAGGCTGAGTAGCTTGTGCCCTAAAGATAAAGTTTTAGTTGATTGAGAACAAACTGCCTAATTTTATTTTTGGCAACATAATGCAAGTATTTGTCAAGCTATCTTGCGACTTTGTTGACAAAATATATTCTTGGTGGTTCTCACAATGCTAATGAATCTTTCCATAATCTTATATGGACTTGGTGTCCTAAGATCTCATTTACTTTGAGGAGGAGCTTAAAAATAACTCAATGATGCCAATATTGTAGTTAATAATATGAAATTGTGCCGATATGAAACCTTTGTTTTAATTTAACTTTTCCTTTGGAAAACATTATTTTCAGTATTTTGCTGTCATCTATAAAAACCACATATCTTCCTTGCTAATACAGAATTTAGGCACAAAAAGATAGAAAGATGTAAAACAACTAGCATGGCATCTAAAGCATGTGATGAGGCAAGTTTGTATGCTCCTGGGGATCTTAAAGTAAATTAATTTGGTCAATAATTGAAAATATGTTAGTTTTTGGCTTTTTCTCAAAATTGTTATTTTCTATAAATGTATGTCACTAAATACACGTTTTTTCAAAAACTACTCAAAGGATTGTTGTATAAATGTGCATACATCTTTCTTATGCATATTTGATCATCCCCTACCACTTTAAAAAGAATTCATTGAACAGTTTTTGTGTCTCATGCAAAAGAATATCTCCTACCCCATATTTTTTAGTCAAAAATCTGGATTTGCATTAAAAAATTCAGAAAAACTCATTTTATTATACTTTATAAATATTTTGCTACCAGTTCAAGATATGCCGATTTACAATAACATCTGAAAGTTCTATAGTGCTAACCTGAATAGAACATAAATCATCCTGTATTTTGCAAGGTTACTTTTTGGGCATTTTTCCTTAAAAACCCCTCTATGTTAAATTTTTTCATAGAATATACATGCTTGGATTTTTGAAATTTTTTCCCGAGTTTTAACATCAAGTTGATCATTTAGAATCATAAACGCAACCTCAATGATCAATATTTCTGTTTAGGGTTGCCGTCTGTCCTTAATATGAACACAAATTAAATAGCAAATATACACAACTAATATTAATATAAACACAAATTAAATAGTAAATATACACAACTAATATTAATATGAACACAAATTAAATAGTAAATATGCACAACTAATATTAATATGAACACAAATTAAAAGGATGTAAAGGCGAAGGATTGATTTCATTGCATTGGATTTCCCCATATGGCTCTGTCCCTGTTGACAGAAATGGTGCGACATCTGTCAAGAGTATTGCACAAAGCACGGACTCAGTAGCCCCAGCAATAATCCTAGGATCTTATGAAGAAAACTGCACATGTGACTCGGTCAGGATTCAAACCCACAACTTTTAGAACAA
This sequence comes from Arion vulgaris, assembly GCA_020796225.1. Lineage (NCBI taxonomy): Eukaryota > Metazoa > Mollusca > Gastropoda > Stylommatophora > Arionidae > Arion > Arion vulgaris. The sequence goes on along the minus strand of CM036756.1, from coordinate 71,565,641 downwards.
GAGACACACATCTTAACCACTTTGCCACAGAGAACATCAATTTTAGAACAAGAGACACACATCTTAACCACTTTGTCACAGAGAACATCAATTTTAGAACAAGAGACACACATCTTAACCACTTTGTCACAGAGAACATCAATTTTAGAACAAGAGACACACATCTTAACCACTTTGCCACAGAGAACATCAATTTTAGAACAAGAGACACACATCTTAACCACTTTGCCACAGAGAACATCAATTTTAGAACAAGAGACACACATCTTAACCACTTTGCCACAGAGAACATCAATTTTAGAACAAGAGACACACATCTTAACCACTTTGCCACAGAGAACATCAATTTTAGAACAAGAGACACACATCTTAACCACTTTGTCACAGAGAACATCAATTTTAGAACAAGAGACACACATCTTAACCACTTTGTCACAGAGAACATCAATTTTAGAACAAGAGACACACATCTTAACCACTTTGCCACAGAGAACATCAATTTTAGAACAAGAGACACACATCTTAACCACTTTGCCACAGAGAACATCAATTTTAGAACAAGAGACACACATCTTAACCACTTTGTCACAGAGAACATCAATTTTAGAACAAGAGACACACATCTTAACCACTTTGTCACAGAGAACATCAATTTTAGAACAAGAGACACACATCTTAACCACTTTGCCACAGAGAACATAAATTTTAGAACAAGAGACACACATCTTAACCACTTTGTCACAGAGAACATCAATTTTAGAACAAGAGACACACATCTTAACCACTTTGTCACAGAGAACATCAATTTTAGAACAAGAGACACACATCTTAACCACTTTGTCACAGAGAACATCAATTTTAGAACAAGAGACACACATCTTAACCACTTTGTCACAGAGAACATCAATTTTAGAACAAGAGACACACATCTTAACCACTTTGCCACAGAGAACATCAATTTTAGAACAAGAGACACACATCTTAACCACTTTGTCACAGAGAACATCAATTTTAGAACAAGAGACACACATCTTAACCACTTTGTCACAGAGAACATCAATTTTAGAACAAGAGACACACATCTTAACCACTTTGCCACAGAGAACATCAATTTTAGAACAAGAGACACACATCTTAACCACTTTGCCACAGAGAACATCAATTTTAGAACAAGAGACACACATCTTAACCACTTTGCCACAGAGAACATCAATTTTAGAACAAGAGACACACATCTTAACCACTTTGCCACAGAGAACATCAATTTTAGAACAAGAGACACACATCTTAACCACTTTGCCACAGAGAACATCAATTTTAGAACAAGAGACACACATCTTAACCACTTTGCCACAGAGAACATCAATTTTAGAACAAGAGACACACATCTTAACCACTTTGCCACAGAGAACATCAATTTTAGAACAAGAGACACACATCTTAACCACTTTGTCACAGAGAACATCAATTTTAGAACAAGAGACACACATCTTAACCACTTTGTCACAGAGAACATCAATTTTAGAACAAGAGACACACATCTTAACCACTTTGCCACAGAGAACATCAATTTTAGAACAAGAGACACACATCTTAACCACTTTGCCACAGAGAACATCAATTTTAGAACAAGAGACACACATCTTAACCACTTTGCCACAGAGAACATCAATTTTAGAACAAGAGACACACATCTTAACCACTTTGTCACAGAGAACATCAATTTTAGAACAAGAGACACACATCTTAACCACTTTGCCACAGAGAACATCAATTTTAGAACAAGAGACACACATCTTAACCACTTTGTCACAGAGAACATCAATTTTAGAACAAGAGACACACATCTTAACCACTTTGCCACAGAGAACATCAATTTTAGAACAAGAGACACACATCTTAACCACTTTGCCACAGAGAACATCAATTTTAGAACAAGAGACACACATCTTAACCACTTTGTCACAGAGAACATCAATTTTAGAACAAGAGACACACATCTTAACCACTTTGTCACAGAGAACATCAATTTTAGAACAAGAGACACACATCTTAATCACTTTGTCACAGAGAACATCAATTTTAGAACAAGAGACACACATCTTAACCACTTTGCCACAGAGAACATCAATTTTAGAACAAGAGACACACATCTTAACCACTTTGTCACAGAGAACATCAATTTTAGAACAAGAGACACACATCTTAACCACTTTGCCACAGACAACATCAATTAATGATAACAAAACTGAAAACATCTATTGAGTAAGAACATGTTTTCAACACAATTGGTGTGTTAGGTGGATGGATATGATTAAATTAAATTGATTGAATGTTAAAATAAATAAAAAATATAAACAAAGAAAAAGTAAAATTTAAATAGAACAAGACAGAGTAATCACAGATTTACCATCTCAAATTATAATTAAGTTAAGTAGCTGTAGGTATAAGTATGCATGTATGTATAGGTGAATGTATGTGTGTGCATGTGCCTAGTTTTATGTAGTGTGCATGTGAATAGATCTATGTTGTGTGATGCATATAATAATAAATGAATGTTGTATGCCCGTAGTTTGATGTATGTGTGTACATACACGCAGATTCATGATCTATGTCTGAGCACACAAGATCATACTGCGTGTGTGTATATGCACATGTGCATGATAAATACCCATAGCCACATATGTCTATGACATCAAAAATCCACTAGCATATTGTTCCAATTTTCTCTATCATCTCTCAAACACAAGTTCACATACAGAATTGAGCTTAGACTCAATAGCTATACCAACAAAACTGTATTCCTAACTTTCCCAAACTCTGAAAAAACTCTGTATCATATTAATATATGAGTCTTCTTGTTCTTCTTTGCGTTCGTTCTTACGACCAATTTTAATCACTCTTTATGATATGTTTGATCTTTGTCAAGAACGTGTATACGTTGCACATTGATTTAGTAGGTCCCTAAACGCATAGACTTCTAACTAGACTTCTAAACGCATACACGTTTAGGACATGTGCATCCGATTTCAGCCAAACCTCCTTAGTTGCTTCTTATGATATGTGTGGCAGGTAACAGTGGTTCTATTCTTTACACCCCAAATTTGGGCCCAGGTAACCACTCGGGTGAATATATGAGTCAAACCTTATTCTATAGTCACAGAAGATGAGTAGTAGGAGTTCTTCTCTAATCTTGCTTTGCCTCACAGCGGCAGGATAAGAAGAGATTTCTAGAACTGGCTTTTATGTGCGCTTCATAAATAGTGTTTTTCACTGCCTGTTATTTCTAAGGTCCACTATTTATGAGTAGTTAGGAACCAGAACTATAGAGAGGTTTAAGATGCAATCAATGAAATGAAAGAAGTCAGTATATCAGAACTGATCAGGATTCTTCTCCCTTTCAATGGTGACCCTGGTAGCAGGTTACATTACTGCAGCCTGATTAAGTGAGTACGGATAAAAAAAGAGAAGGTAAGCTCGGTCCCAAAAGTGCAGTGTTGAAACAGATGTGTTGTGTTAAGATATACAGATATCAAAGTCTCGATGTAAAATGTAAAACAGTGCAACAGATGTTACTTTCTGACCAATGACAAAGAAGAAGAACTACCAGGCATTACTTACTTAGCTTCCAGAGCTAGGGCTATAATTCCAGCAGCAAGAGGTGCACTAGCTGAAGTACCTGTATGTGATTCTGTACAGCTGTGACGTAGATCTGTGGTAATCTACAACAACAGAATCTAATAATTAATTACAGACAACCCCTAATTTACAATAATTTATTCCCTATATTGTATTGTTTCTTTACAATACATTCTACTTTTTTTTCTACCACAATCACAGAAAGGTGCATAGGTTAACAATCGGCTCTCTCCTTCTTCTTCTTTTGTCATCACACTGTTACCGTGTTGTTGCCCAGTGTCATGGTTTTGTTTTTGTCTTGCACTGCTCTAGTTGCTCGGGTGATAGTTATTTTTGCTTGTTGACAGGATTCTGCTATGGTATCTAACCATTTATTTTGTGTGGTCTTCCTCTCGCATTCTTCCCTGGTGATCTATTGTAGATTATATATACAGTGGAGTTTGATTGCATTCTTATTAAACGGCCAAACTACTTCCTTCATCAGCCCTTTCCAAGAAGTTATATTCTGTGCAATTTTCTCCAGTTGTTCCCTGTTCTTCCAACATCTCTTTCCCATGTGTTCTTTTGCCTACTGACTTCCTTTGTTCCTTGTGTTACATGTCAATTACAAGATATACTGAACAAAACCAGGACTGCCGGCATATAGGAGTGTCAGGGGCAAATAGATTAGATTTAAATTCAACTGAGAATCACTATGATGACTCCTCTTTCTATTTAACGAATATCTTTGTTAAATCTTTGTTTAATCTTCAATTTACAACTTTCATTATGTTGTGAAATGGATACGGTGGGTATATACTACAGTTGCTTAGTGATCGTCTGTTAAGTGTGGATACACAAATTACGTAATCACAAAGTACTGTAGTTTTACAAATTACAAAACAATGACAAAATACAGCAACATTTCGACCAACAAGGCCTTTATCAAGCAAATGAACAACAGGAGTGACAAATTTAAAAAACAAATGGACGACCAAAAACAAACGTTTCTAATGAAAATCTGGAAATAAAATAGAAAATCTGGAAATAAAAACGAATAACGAAATAAATGTAACACAAAAACACAAATTAAAACTAGATACATGTTGGTACACAGTCGCCTTAAGTCCAATATCCATACTCATTTTGGCACTGTTCAGTGTGGCCGTCGACGTTGCAACACGTGTGCTTGTGTGATACAGACGCGTACTGTATCTTTTCCTTTAGCCACGTTTCTTATTGATGATGGTTTCACATGCGAGTCCCGTAATCTTATCTATGCCATTATCTGTAAGCGGCTTATATCGGCGAGACAGGCAAGAGGCTCAGTGACCGATTCGCCCAACACTTGCGCGACATACGCCAATGCTCTGTGACCCCTGTAGCCACCCATTTCAATGATACTGGCCATTTAGGAGCTCACGATGTCCAGGTCACAGCCATCCGATCGTGTTCCTCGGATGATCACAGTCGATTTGCTCTGGAGAATCGGTCGATTTCTTTGTTTGGTACCTTGCGACCACGTGGGCTCAACGTATTACATTCCTATGCTTCTTAGTACTTTCTCTTCCCATGCCTTGTAATCTATATGGGTATATGTTGCATGTATTCAAGTTATATATTTACTAGATTTTCATTGTTTTCATAGTTTTTATGTGTGTTTTTGTGCTACAATTATTTCGTTATTCGTTTTATTCCCAGATTTTCGTTTTTATTTCCAGATTTTCATTAGAAACGTTTGTTTTTGGTGGTCCATTTGTTTTTTAAAATTTGTCACTCCTGTTGTTCGTTTGTTGATAAAGGCCTTGTTGGTCGAAACGTTGCTGTATTTTGTCATTGTTTTTGTAATTTGTAAAACTACAGTACTTTGTGATTACGTATTTTGCCAATCAAATAGTTTTACTGCAGTCTCATATATATTTTGTGAATATTGATACACAAATTAGTAACACATTCATACTGTGATTGGCTGAATTTAGAATAAAGAATTACAAGACTAGAACTGGACACCTACAGAGCAGAATAAGGAGTGTGCTTAATCAACCAACCAACCAACCCACCCACCCACAAGTTTACTAACTGTGCTAGTGTGATTCTTGATCACCAGATTGGACATGATAAAAGACTTAAGAGCTTCAGGATGTAGATAGCTATTTTTGACACTATATGTCTACGTAATGGCTGTGCATCTGGTTACTTTGCACCAGTCTTACATAATGAATGTCATTTGCTACATGAGTCCCATGCCACATTTGGTTTTATTTACATAAACAATGGCAGAAGAATAAAACCTTTTGACAGTAAGTTCCAGACTACAAGGCCAACATGCGTAATACAATCAAAGTGAGTTTTGTCTGTGGTAGAATTAGATATGACATAGCAATAAGGATTTATTACCTAATAAATCAAATGTGAATAGACCTAGAAATTGTATTCATGTCAAACAAATTAATGAATGACCACTATAAAAGCATATCAGTTCTTTGAGCTGTTTTTCTGCAAAGAGTCTAATGGTAGTATTGGCTCCATGTTCCGAGTGGAGCAGACAATGAAAAGGAGGTTTGTTTTTATAAAGCGGTTTTAAAACCAAAGGATTGACTTCATTGCACCGAGTTTTACCTTATATGACTCGGTCCCTCTCCCCAGAAATAGCACGCCATCTGCTGAGAGTATTACACAAAACACGAACTCCATAGCTCCGGCAACAATCCTAGGGTATCTGGAAAAAATGCACTAGTGAACAGAATAGCGATTCAAACCCATGACCTTTGACTCGCAAGGGCTTGACCACTTAGCTATAGAGACCCCTGAGTTTTGTTTTAATACAAATGACTGATAGTTATGCGTACTAAAGACTAAGTAAGTACTAACAATTTGTTTCTCTCCACCAGAGCCGCTGCTGTATGTGGTAGCAAGTGTGGATGAACAAGCCTCTGAATACCAGGGAATATTGCCGTTCTCTGTAGCACTGCTAATTGACAGTGTGTATATACTGTTGGTGTAGCCATCACAGTTACAGTTGTCAAAGTCTCGTCCTCCGTTACCACTAGCCCACACAAAGATAGAGCCTAGTCCTCCTCTGCCCTGTAAACAGAAGGTATATTATTAGTGAAATAAAACTGTGAATAGTACAAAACACAATAACAATTTCAGAACAGAAATGTAAGAGACCAATTCTTTACAAATGGTAAGGTTTCTTCTTCTTCTTCTTCAATGATCAAGCCGAGTTTGATTGAATCTTTTCACCTAATGCAATGTAGTGGTAGTAAACAGAGAAATATATCGTCAACTACTTGTAGCAGCTCTTATAAGAAAGAGAATATGGGAATATGTTGGGCCGTGGCCTACGATAACATAAGGCCGACAGGCTCAGGCAAAAATTCTAGGAAATCAGACCACAACCGTCGAGTGATCTCGCATTCCAGTATTGCTAGATAAAGACAAATTCATTTTTAAAACACAACAACATGCTAAATCAAGGTTATATTATGTTACAACACAACATGCTAGGTCAAGGTTATATTATGTTACAACACAACATGCTAGGTCAAGGTTATATTATGTTACAAATTAAGTTTAATACTAAGGAAAATCAGTATTATTAACATGCTAAATCAAGGTTATATTATGTTACAAATTAAGTTTAATACTAAGGAAAATCAGTATTATTAACATGCTAAATCGAGGTTATATTATGTTACAAATTAAGTTTAATACTAAGGAAAATCAGTATTATTAACATTTTTTATCAATAAATAACCATGGATTCATAAAATTGTGTAAGATTACAGAAAACCTTACAGTGTTCTATCAAACACTTATAAAAACCAGCCCCATTAAATAAGAATTTTAGTTTTCCCATCTGAGCTAGCTGGCCTTATGTTGCCGTGGGCAGTGGTTCGGCATACGAGTAAAAATAATCACAGAATTACAAAGTAGACACTAAAGTGGGAGGCAAAGTGTTCAAGAAAAAGTGGACACCTCGGGGAAACCCTGAAACGATAGTTAATGAGAGAGGCAAGAAATATCTGACTTAATTCCATATCAGAGATTGAACAAATTGCCCAGGACAGAGCGATATGGAGAAATTGCCTGTAGGTTCTATGTAATGTATAATAGTAAGAGATGAATACAATATCATGGGTGTCTGCATGTATTTGTAAGTTTTGTTTGCACACATACAATGAGTTCTATTTGACTGATTGATCGACTGACTGATTGTTTTCTCAAGACAAATAGACCTAGCATACTTGAAGTGATTTTGTATGTTGCTGTTTTCAGATTGGGATATTTTTATATTAGTGAGCCGCCCGAGTGGTTACCGAGGCCCAAATTTGGGGTGTAAAGAATAGAACCACTGTTACCTGCCATGCATGTCGTAAGAGGCGTCTAAGGAGGTTTGGCTGAAATCAGATACAGGTGTCCACTAGGGAATGCTAACCTGAAACAAATGCTTGCAGAAAATGGATGCACCAGGCTGTAAGGTGCATAACATGGTGCAACGACCCTCACAATGAGGAATGGGATAACGGATTCTACAGTCGCCAATCTGCCTCTGAGATTTAGCCACACAGTAAGAATGTCAGACCTACCATTACGAGGGTGGCCAAAACTTACTACTGGAAGAGGTTGGCACAAACGGGAAGCAGAAATCATAGGAATTATATCCTACAGAACTGCCCCACGGTATGCAGACTTGAGAAGAAAGAAGTGACCCACTTACACCAGCGTCCAAGACAAACTGTATGACATGGCTAATGATCTGAGGCAGACGGCTGCCTTTATTAGAGAATCCGAAATCCCAATCTAGTGAGAATGCAGAAGAAGAAGAATATTAGTGAGCTGCCTTAGTCTGGCTTCAATAGTCCATAGATCAGTGTTTTGAGAATGTTTTTACAGCTGAAACTGTCCCTGACAAGCCCTCCACAGTTTGGTGGTGTATTCAACAATTTATTATTAATCATAATTTGATTTCATGTGAAAGAATCATATAATAAACACAATACCATTTTCTGTAGCCTTTTCAGACTTCAGGGTATGAAGTGCCCGTCACTTCAAATTTCTAGTCCCTAGTGTGCAGAATGTAGGATGGTCAGTTCCTTTCCTCACACATTAAACGTTGAGTGTGGAAAAGAACTCCCAATCATCTTGAGCTCGAGTCGATAGTCGTACGCCTACACATTGCGATAATCCGTCCCACAAAAGAACTATCATATACCAATCACATATACATGACTTGAGTAACATATATTTATGTGTACAGACAACTCAGGTCTTTTCTTTCTTTTCTCCAATTCTGTTTTGCCTCACAGTGCCAGGATAAGAAGAAATGTCTAGAACGAGCCCATGTATGCGCTTCATAAATAGTGTCTTTCATCATCGCTGTTGTCTTTGAGGTCCACATTTCGCGTGGCCGGCATTTTGCTTTGTATCCATTGTATCGGAGCAACATTGCTCTGTGAGGTGCACTGTCTATTGGTAATCTACTTACATGGCCGAACCATTTAATTTGTTGTTTTTTGATGAGTTCAGTACTTAACTCAGGTAAGAACCTTTAAATAATAATACCATATAACCTTAACTAACTCAATTTGCTTGTATTTCTCCAAGTGTTAAGCTTAACCATTTAATTATCAAAACCAGTCAACTACAAAATAGGTTTCCAAACCTTAGTGATACCATCATAGAATGCTTTCCTAGCAAGGGTGGCTGGTCCATCAACTGTCCTGCCGTCATCATCTGGCCCCCAGCTAGCGCTGTATACATGTATATGTTGTGGGTTCAGACCAAGAGACTGAGCCTCAACTGAGTCTGTTACATCACCATCCAGCATCCGTACGCCTGCAGTTACGAATAAATTAAAATAATTGATTAAAGTTCTATCAACATCACAACACAACACACACTTCTGTCAACATCACAGCACAACACACACTTCTATCAACATCACAACACACACTTCTGTCAACATCACAAAATAACCTTCAAGTCTTCCTCTTAATATTAGGTCCCCATACTGGAGTGTTCTCTAAACATCTCTCTCATCTAGTCCATCTCTCACTTATCCCCCTAAAACACATATTTATTTGAGTGAGAATCTCGCAATAAACATTTCCTAATCAAGTAGTAAATAGCAGCTTTTATTCCAACAGGGAATCTAGCATGGACACGACCTTTACAATCTGATTAGCTGACTTGATAGTTTGCCTGTTATTAATGATACATTTCACTTGAGATAACAACACTCATTCAGAAAGTTGATGCCAGACAGCTCTGAAGTTGAAAAGCAGAACATTGTCAGCATGAAGTACATGCTGAACCATTCCATTCATTCGCTGGCTTAATAAAATATATGCAATATCATCCCTGAAAATATGACGCCACAGGAGGTTTCTCTGTTAAATGTCAGTTATTGCATATATTTATGAGAGGTCGACTGAGCATGGGTTATGATATATAAACTCTTCTGCTTGTAATAGCAGCAGTGGCGGTGATCTAATCCATCATCTTAATCTGTTCCAGATCTGGGAGAGAAAGGCAGATTAACAAATATGAAAGAAGATATCGTCACATATCTGAATTAGTCAGTGACAATAAAAACGAGATATTTATTAAGCAATATGATATCACATACTCTGATAACCAACAAAAGACAATGGCGACTAGAGAATACTTCTCAATGCTGGAGTAGGAATAGAAGGGCGAAACATGATTTCATTATCCCCCTTTCTTCACACGCTGCGTCCAAGCTTCATGAAATATTCAGTTGTGTTTCTTGTTATCTGATTTATTCTGTGATAATAAAGCCAATTCCCGAAGGTATCTCAACAACTCAACTGATCTATTTTTTTTTCTCATGGTGGTGTAGACCAGTGGTCTCCACATTTTTGCATCACTCCACTATCAGTAACAACTCTCATCATATACATGTTTAACCAGGTGGTCTTGGTGGCTAAGTGGTTACATCATTGTCTTGCGAGTCGAAGGTTCGAATCCAGACCACACCGTTCTGTTCGAATTTCTTTCCAGAGACACCTAGGATTGTTGTCGGAGCTACTGAATTCGGAGTTTGTGCTTTGTGCAATTCTCTCAGTAGGTGGTATGTCTGCGAGAGGGCCAGGCCATATGGGGTCAAACCTGGTGCAATGAAGTCAATCTTCCAGCTTTTTTTTTTAAAATCCAGAAGCACTTGAGCTTTCAACTCTTCGGCTCGGTGCCATGGACATCGCAATCCTTCAGTTCAGTACCACGAACACCATAAATCTGGAGAACCTGTGGCTTTTCTGCCAGCCCGTGAAATTGAACCGCACTCTCAGGGGGCTTGTCGCCCGTCGTTCAACGCGCTATGAACACACTGGACAGGCGGCAATCTTTCGGCTTAAAAAATATGTTTAATCATTATGTATTTATAATTTACATACATTTGTCAGTACATACATAGAAATATATATGATGATATATTTACAACATAAATTAACACAAAGCTAATAATGAGCATTACAAAACTACATTTTTTCCCCCGAAAAACTGCAACAAATATTGCAAATAGGAGGTTATGATAAATATTGCAAATAGGAGGTTTTGATAAATATCAATCAAAATCAGTAAATTGTCATCCTGAACCGCAACAGAAAAAACAAAACAAAGACATCCTTGAAGACCTGAACATTGAGGAACAATATTTTACAAACAATATCATCACGCAGAAATGTAAATAGTTAGTTAGTTTGTTTGTTGCTTTCGTGCCAAAAGTGGCACATAGGGCAGAGGTTTTAGAGCTCCATGTGATGCAGTTCGTTGCTAGCAGTTGGAGATCTTGTATGGTTTTACATTCCAATAGTTTACTTTCTTGTTGGATGGTTCTTGAAGAGTGGTCTTTGGTCTTCCATGTTTTCTTTTCCCAACTGGTGACCACATAAGGACTTGTTGATTTAGTAATATAAATATTGTGTCAATATTAAACGCTACATTGGTTTGAAGAGAGCAGCAATGGAGGGTGGGTTCTAGGATGGCTAAGAAAGGACAACCAAAACTGGACATTATAGAAACTTTGATCATGATGGTGGAGGTGGGAGAACTGGCCATGGATCAAAAGTCTTTCAGGCGGGCTGTGATGAGATCGACGTTCTACAACAACCAACATGCTCAATGAATTTCCCTGACAGATTATGGTACTGGAAAGTTTGCTTTGTATAATAATAGCCGTCCATCGCAAGCGATGATGACAACAATCTCAGACGTGTACTGTTGCACCTCTCTGGTGTGTGCGGAGGTGACTGTAGAGTCCAATCCTAGAACAGAATCCCGACCACAGGTGGGGCATACATGATCAAGGTTAGACATGTGCGTGTTGTGTGCTCTGTCTTTTCGCGCTGCTCGTTTTCTCTGTGACTCAACAATACGATGATTCTCAGCTATTCGGGTTCCTCTTTGTTGTTACAGCGCCACATTTGGCGATCTTGCGCAAGGGATTCCCAGCACGTATTGTCTATATCGAAGCATTTCAGAGACACTTTAAGAGTGTCTTTAAAGCGTTTTTCTGTCCACCAGCTAAACGTCTGCCCCTTCAAGCTCGCCATACATCAACTGTTTGCTTTGTACACCATAAGTTGCAGTAGATCATATTATTTTAGAATCTTTCCATACTAAGTACGTGCATGCAGTTATGAAATTCTGTTTGCTGGATTTGGAAGTATCTAAACATTTCTAGAACATGTTCATTACTATATTAACATCAGCAGATAAATTGTAAATATCTCATTGACAACAACAAAAACTATTCATTAAAAACAGTACAATGCCAACTGTTTATTCATAAGGATTACAATCTGACAATTTATGAAAGTTCTACTAGCTGTGGTGTTGAAACCTTCTAGAGTGGGGAGTGAAATGAAGGTTTTACTGTATGAGGTGTGAAATGAAGGTTTCAGGGTGTGAGATGAAGGTTTCAGGGTGTGAGGTGTGAGATGAAGGTTTTAGGGTGTGAGATGAAGGTTTCAGGGTGTGAGATGAAGGTTTCAGGGTGTGAGGTGTGAGATGAAGGTTTTAGGGTGTGAGGTGTGAGATGAAGGTTTTAGGGTGTGAGATGAAGGATTTACGGTGTGAATTATGAGATGAAGGTCATCGGGTGTGAGATGAAGGTTTTAGGGTGTCATATGAAGGTTGTAGGGTGTGAGTTGTGAGATGAAGGTTTTAGGGTGCGAGATGAAGGTTTTAGGGTGTGAGCTGAAGGTTTTAGGGTGTGAGTTGAAGGTTTTAGGGTGTGAGCTGAAGGTTTTAGGGTGTGAGGTGTCGAAAAGGTTATAGGGTGTGAGATGTGAGTTGAAGGTTTTAGGGTGTGAGCTGAAGGTTTTAGGGTGTGAGGTATGAGTTGAAGGTTTTAGGGTATGAGATGAAGGTTATTTGATACAAGGTATAGCAGATTCCTATAGGAGATAAGGATGGTTTTAGGGTGCAAGGTATGGGATGTGAGAGTAAGCCTCTAGTACATGATATGTTATATGAAGGTTCAAGGGTGAAGGAGTGAGATATGAGATGAAAGTTCTAGAGTGTGGGGGTTGATGTGTAGGGTGTGAAATAACGGTTCAAAGTATGTGATGATGATTCAAAAATGATGAATGTAGTGTGTGGATCAATGAAGCTTGTGACCTTAACATGACTTACCTCCAATCCTGGCATTAAAAGCCACTCCAACACTACACACATAATTATCAGCTTGTGCTGCAACTTCTCCAGCACACCTTGTTCCATGTCTGGACAAAATGAGAAATTGTATATATGTATAATGTAAGTCTCTGATTTAATATCAATAATAAAACTTCTGACACATAGAAATGGCGACACACAGAAATGCCGACACATAGAAATGACGACACATAGAAATGACGACACATAAAAAAATGACGACACATAGAAATGATGACACATAGAAATGATGACACATAGAAATGCCGACACATAGAAATGACGACACATAGAAATGACGACACATAGAAATGACGCAACCTAGAAACTGTAACACATAAAGACTTGTAAAAACTGTATTATAAAGGATTCCCCATACCGAAGTACATTTTCTTGTAGGTTAACCTTGTAATCTATATTACACAACAATGCAGGAAATATGTGTCCTTTTGTTGTGGATATACTAAAAACAAGGTGACACTTTTAATGCTTATTTTTCATGTTTGTTGGCCTACACGCTCTGATATAACCAAAAACAAGGTGCTCCTTAGGTTGAAAGAGACGTGTCTCTGCTTAAAGAGGCTTTAAACCCTTACATAAGAAATAAACAAAACATCCCGATATGCAGCTTCTGTGTGCTAACATGATTGCTAACGTGATTGCTAACATGATTGCTAACATGATTGCTAACATGATTGCTAACGTGATTGCTAACGTGATTGCTAACATGATTGCTAACGTGATTGCTAACGTGATTGCTAACATGATTGCTAACGTGATTGCTAACGTGATTGCTAACGACAAGAAGGTGTAGATATCTAAAGTCATCAGCAACAGTAGCATCGATTCCGTGCAAATAGAGAAATGTGTAACAAAGAATGGAGAAGAAAGATAACATTGTCAGTATATCACTATTATCAGCTGCTGACGGTATTCGTAATATTATTTTGTAAACCCAATGTTTCCAGTCATGCTTCTGTTTACTAATCGTATATTTGTCGTATATTGGAGATTGTATGTGTATATTGGAGATTGTATGTGTATATTGGAGATTGTATGTCGTATATTAGAGATTGTATGTCGTATATTGGAGATTGCATATTATATTTGTAGATCACAGATTGTAGATCGTATATATTGAAGATTGCATATCGTATTTGTAGATCACAGATAGTAGATCGTATATATTGAAGATTGCATATCGTATTTGCAGATCACAGATCGTATATATTGAAGATTGCATATCGTATTTGTAGATCCCAGATCGTATATATTGAAGATTGCATATCATATTTGTAGATCACAGATAGTAGATCGTATATATTGAAGATTGCATATCGTATTTGTAGATCACAGATTGTAGATCGTATATATTGAAGATTGCATATCATATTTGCAGATCACAGATCGTATATATTGAAGATTGCATATCGTATTTGTAGATCCCAGATCGTATATATTGAAGATTGCATATCATATTTGTAGATCACAGATAGTAGATCGTATATATTGAAGATTGCATATCATATTTGTAGATCACAGATAGTAGATCGTATATATTGAAGATTGCATATCGTATTTGTAGATCCCAGATTGTAGATCGTATATATTGAAGATTGCATATCGTATTTGTAGATCGTATATATTGAAGATTGCATATCATATTTGCAGATCACAGATCGTATATATTGAAGATTGCATATCGTATTTGTAGATCACATTGTAGATCGTATATATTGAAGATTGCATATCATATTTGCAGATCACAGATCGTATATATTGAAGATTGCATATCGTATTTGTAGATCACAGATTGTAGATCGTATATATTGAAGATTGCATATCATATTTGCAGATCACAGATCGTATATATTGAAGATTGCATATCATATTTGCAGATCACAGATCGTATATATTGAAGATTGCATATCGTATTTGTAGATCCCAGATTGTAGATCGTATATATTGAAGATTGCATATCGTATTTGTAGATCCCAGATTGTAGATCGTATATATTGAAGATTGCATATCGTATTTGTAGATCACAGATTGTAGATCGTATATATTGAAGATTGCATATCGTATTTGTAGATCCCAGATTGTAGATCGTATATATTGAAGATTGCATATCGTATTTGTAGATCACAGATTGTAGATCGTATATATTGAAGATTGCATATCATATTTGCAGATCACAGATCGTATATATTGAAGATTGCATATTGTATTTGTAGATCCCAGATTGTAGATCGTATATATTGAAGATTGCATATTGTATTTGTAGATCCCAGATTGTAGATCGTATATATTGAAGATTGCATATCGTATTTGTAGATCCCAGATTGTAGATCGTATATATTGAAGATTGCATATCGTATTTGTAGATCACATATTGTATATATTGAAGATTGCATATCGTATTTGTAGATCCCAGATTGTAGATCGTATATATTGAAAATTGCATATTGTATTTGTAGATCACAGATTGTAGATCGTATATATTGAAGATTGCATATTGTATTTGTAGATCACAGATTGTAGATCGTATATATTGGAGATAGAGGGATATTTTTTCTCTCGCCCGATATGAATTCAGGAGTAGTCATGAAGTCGCCTAATATGGCACCTCTGACTGATTTTTGAGTAAAAGCTTGCTTTCCTTATCACCAATATCCCTCGTCATTCTGGCGAGCCTTACTACTTGAATGTTTTCTGTTGATATTGACCAAAATTATGTACACCTTTCAGCGTACAACCATCTTCCATCTCCCTAACCCACACTGTCTCATCTCCCCAACCCACACTGTCTCATCACAATAATATTCACCAACAAATACATTGAAAATGACAAGTTACAGATTGTCCAAATGAAATCAAACAGTGCACACACAACACACAAGACACAAACTAAGAAACTTATTCAACTACATCAAGAGCATAGAATATGTTTGAAATATAATAGGAAGATAAATAACTGTAATAAAATGCATAACAGTAACTCTATCCGTTTACCTGAGACTTGATACTGTTACTATTGATATTTCTCATGAACATAAAATAGAGAATTAGATATCTATCTATAGAGAAGAGGAGTGTCTGGCCGTACGGATTAGAGCGCACGGCTCCAATGCGGGAGACCTGTGTTTAATTCACGGTAAGTCCAAGGATTTTCTTCTGTTGTAGGCATAAATGAACAATTCTAACCTGAACAGCTTCACGGCGACTGCACTAGCTATGCAGCCATTAAATTCCTCAAACTCTCTTCCCACCTGTCCTACACCGCTTAAAAAAGTGGTACTACATGTACAGTAATGACAGTTTTATCTATATCTAGAACTAGGAACAGCACATCTTGTAATTTAATAACAAGTTGTAGATAATATATATCGTTATCTCACTAATGCACTCTTTTATTAGTCATTTATAAAACACTTTCTTTGATATCATCAAATAGTTAATTAACGGATAATTCTCTTTAGTTCTATTTCTCGATTTGCGTGCTAGAGAACAATTGGACCCGTAATTTGTTAACCAATATTACGATTGTGGGCAGTATCTGCATGGGCAATGTGAATGAAAACTATGGGATATCCACCTGGTCGCTAAATGGATCACTTACTGTAACAAAGAATTGAAAGTGTTTCACGTGAACAAACTCCAATTGGAAGAGATTTTCAGAGACAGGTACAGAAGGGCAAAAGTTTGTGAGCATTGCTCTGAGAATTGGTCAAGTTATTCTCCGACAGTTTGTTGTGATATAAAAGGGTTTGAAGAAAGCAGAAACTCAAACAATAAAACAACAAAACTAAAACATTTCCGTTACATTGATTGTCTCTCCAGATAATAGAAAACGTACACACACAAACAACACACGATAGAAAACGTTTACACTACATACTTCGCTTTCTCTCACACACCACACACATACTTGTGCATATGAGTTGTGTGTCTGCGTGTATGTGAGGGAGACTGTAGATAGGACAAGTAAAGTCAACAAACCTCGTCGACACTTGATCAAAGCTCACATACCAGACAGAGGTGTGAAGAAAGATGTATCATACTGTTCGTCAGTCAAGGATGATTTAATGACCGATGAATATACTTAACGAGGGAGATAGTGACCGATATATTTATACTTAACGAGGGAGATAGTGACCCATATTATACTTAACGAGAGATAGTGACCGATATATTTATACTTAACGAGGGAGATAGTGACCGATATATATACTTAACGAGGGAGATAGTGCCCGATATATATACTTAACGAGAGAGATAGTGCCCGATATATATACTTAACGAGGGAGATAGTGACCGATATATATACTTAACGAGGGAGATAGTGACCCATATATATACTTAACGAGAGAGATAGTGACCCATATATATATGTATACTTAACGAGAGAGATAGTGACCCATATATATACTTAACGAGAGAGATAGTGACCCATATATATATACTTAACGAGAGAGATAGTGACCCATATATATACTTAACGAGGGAGATAGTGACCTATATATATATATATACTTAACGAGGGAGATAGTGACCCATATATATACTTAACGAGAGAGATAGTGACCCATATATATACTTAACGAGGGAGATAGTGACCCATATATATACTTAACGAGGGAGATAGTGACCTATATATATAGATTGATGAAGAGACAGTTAACGAGGGAGATAGTGATTGATAAGATAAGGGGACGTAACGAGGGAGATATGCCCGATCAATATACTTAACGAGGGAGATAGTGACTGATGAAGAGAACGAGAGAGGGTGAGTTATGAGAATGAACGAGATAATGAGCGTAGAAGATAGTGAACAATGAATGCAGTCAGCTAAAGGAAACTGAACGATTTGAACATCAAATAATTGAAGTATACAACAAACAAAAAAGTTAATTGCATATTCTTTACAGGACTTTGCTAATCAACCCCAGCTTTTTAACGCTGTTTGTGATTTTTCTAGGCATTATTACGTTTAGTAGTTTGCCATTGCTTTCTGAACGGGTGGTGCCATCGTCCTTTGTAAAAATCCACGTGAAGCAATTTGCATCCAAACTGTCGACAGCGTGATTCGAACTCAGAAAGTCGGGGTTAATAGACCGAGTCACTATCCCTAAGCCACAGACGCCACACGAAGTATAGAAACACAGACGCCACACGAAGTATAGAAACACAGACGCCACACGAAGTATAGAAACACAGACGCCACACGAAGTATAGAAACACATCAAATAATCTAAGTATACTAGAACACCACAAGATACACTGATGGTGAAATCCCAAGTATTATTAAAGCAGAAGACGATATCATAAGATTTTAAAGAAAAAAATTATTGAAGTGATCTAGATCGATAACAGGTGAAACTGCCATTTTATATCATCCAGTCTTACTTACGTACACGTGTAACATGGTTTCAACATACTTCAATTACTTGATAATGTTACGGAGAGATTTTGACTATAAAACCAGAAAGATATATATATATTAAAGGTATCATTAACATCTTCATTGTAAAGGAATGTGATGGTAACAGACTTCAAAGTCGGAATAAGAGTTTTTAAAAAGAGAAATAGAGAGATATTTTGGCTGTATCATCATGCTAAAACATCAAAGAAAAGTTCATACTCTGCAGATTTGAAGATAACATAGAAAATGTATACGTTGACGATTTTAATATATCAAGTGGAAAACTGAAATGATGTACATTTGAAGATACCAGATGCAACTCGTAGTTGCATGTTGAAGATTGGAAGATAACACAGAAAATATATACGTTGACGATTTTCATTTACTAAATGAGAACTTACATGCTGTAGATTTTAGTCTTTGATGGGGAAGGGGTTCTGTGGCGAAGTAGTTAAGACGTTTGTCTTGCGTTCACATGTGCATTTTGTTTCAAGAGATTTCTACGATTGTTGAAGGAGCTACGGAATACGGACTTTGTGCAACACTCTCGACATATGACTTGTCATTTATGTCGATATGGATGGAGGAGTCATATGGGAAACTGATATATATATATATATATATATATATATCTACAGTTGATTTTAAGACAGAGGAAAGTTCTAAGTTCTATGTTTAAGATTTTAAGATATCAGAATAAAATGTTCTATGTTTAAGATATCAAAATAAAAAGTTCTATGTTTAAAATTTTAAGATATCAGAATAAAAAGTTCTATGTTTAAAATTTTAAGATATCAGAATAAAAAGTACTATGTTTAAGATATCAGAATAAAAAGTTCTATGTTTAAGATATCAGAATAAAAAGTTCTATGTTTAAGATTTTAAGATATCAAAATAAAAAGTTCTATGTTTAAGATATCAGAATAAAAAGTTCTATATTTAAGATTTTAAGATATCAAAATAAAAAGTTCTATGTTTAAGATATCAAAATAAAAAGTTCTATGTTTAAGATATCAGAATAAAAAGTTATATGTTTAAGATATCAGAATAAAAAGTTCTATGTTTAAGATATCAGAATAAAAAGTTCTATGTTTAAGATATCAGAATAAAAAGTTCTATGTTTAAGATATCAAAATAAAAAGTTCTATGTTTAAGATATCAAAATAAAAAGTACTATGTTTAAGATATCAGAATAAAAAGTTCTATGTTTAAGATATCAAAATAAAAAGTTCTATGTTTAAGATATCAAAATAAAAAGTTCTATGTTTAAGATATCAAAATAAAAAGTTCTATGTTTAAGATATCAGAATAAAAAGTTCTATGTTTAAGATATCAGAATAAAAAGTTCTATGTTTAAGATATCAGAATAAAAAGTTCTATGTTTAAGATATCAAAATAAAAAGTTCTATGTTTAAGATATCAGAATAAAAAGTTCTATGTTTAAGATATCAGAATAAAAAGTTCTATGTTTAAGATATCAAAATAAAAAGTTATATGTTTAAGATATCAGAATAAAAAGTTCTGTGTTTAAGATATCAAAATAAAAAGTTCTATGTTTAAGATATCAAAATAAAAAGTTCTATGTTTAAGATATCAAAATAAAAAGTTCTATGTTTAAGATATCAAAATAAAAAGTTCTATGTTTAAGATATCAGAATAAAAAGTACTATGTTTAAGATATCAAAATAAAAAGTTCTATGTTTAAGATATCAAAATTAAAAGTTCTATGTTTAAGATATCAGAATAAAAAGTTCTATGTTTAAGATATCAGAATAAAAAGTTCTATGTTTAAGATATCAGAATAAAAAGTTCTATGTTTAAGATATCAGAATAAAAAGTTCTATGTTTAAGATATCAGAATAAAAAGTTCTATGTTTAAGATTTTAAGATATCAGAATAAAAAGTTCTATGTTTAAAATTTTAAGATATCAGAATAAAAACTTCTATGTTTAAGATATCAAAATAAAAAGTTCTATGTTTAAGATATCAGAATAAAAAGTACTATGTTTAAGATATCAGAATAAAAAGTTCTATGTTTAAGATTTTAAGATATCAAAATAAAAAGTTCTATGTTTAAGATATCAGAATAAAAAGTACTATGTTTAAGATTTTAAGATATCAGAATAAAAAGTTCTATGTTTAAGATATCATAATAAAAAGTACTATGTTTAAGATATCAGAATAAAAAGTTCTATGTTTAAGATATCAGAATAAAAAGTACTATGTTTAAGATTTTAAGATACATGAGATGATGTATGCGCTGAAGATTTAAAGATATCAGAGAAAAGTGTTACGAATAAGATTTTAAGATAGAAAAGAACAGACCTAAATGGAAGATTTAATGATATCAGAGAAATGTTACCAACAGACAGTGTGCCCCAAAGAGCAATGCTACTCCGATACAATGAATACAAAGTAAAAGGCCGTCCATCCAAAAGGTGGACTTCAGAATTACCAGACGCAGTAAAATAAACACTATTTATGAAGCGTGCATAAAAGTCCATTCTATAAATCTCTGCTGATGCCGCGATGCAAAACAGGATTAGATAAAAGTAGTAGAAGAGAGAAATGTGCCAAGATGAAGATGTATCTATCGGTATTCAAAGTGTGGATGAAATACCTGAACTGTCAGTACCACATTCCATTGTGTGGTTGGATCATGGGTAGAAATGCGTACAATCTAAGTACTCGCTGAAACTAGCGCACTTTGTTAAGACATGTTTAGCGACTACCAGCTGTTGAACTGTTAGTACATGGTTCACGAGTTTAGCATTCCTGTTTTGATTCAGCATTCCTGGTGCGTTCAAAACTAACCTCAGGGTCGGCACTACCACAAAGTGGGACTGAAAAGGTTGCTTGTGTGCATATGCCACAAATGCGCATTCCAATCGACTGTAATGTGTGTTTTTTTTATTCGTAGAAATATTAATCTTCTTCCTCACTTTTCAACTCCCAATGGTGCACAGGTCTTCAACAAACTTCTTCCAGCTCTTCCTCTTTCCTGCCATCCTTTCCAATTCTTTCCATGTTTTACCTATCCTTTTAATATCAGTCTCGAGCTCTCTTCTCCAGGTATGTCCTCTACTCCTCTTTCCTTGCTGATTCCAAAACAGTGCCTGTCTTTACTATGCCTCCAGTCGGTCTTCTCAATGTGTGTTCTATCCATCGCCAGTGTCTCTTCCTTGATATCTGCTTAGTTCTTTCTCTGAGTTCCTCGTTCGTAATCTTATCATACCATCCCAGTCCCTCTATTCTACGTAAACATCCATTTATGAAGGTATGTAAGAAATATTAATACCTAAATTAAATGTTAATAATGATTTCTAAATAAGATAAAAATATTGACATTTTATATCTAATAATTACCTAATAAGATTAATTTATAACATAACCCTCTATGTGGGGTCTTATGACAGTTGACTTCACTTTGACGAGTTTCATCACCAACATCAGGAGGCGGATTACACACGGATATAATCTTTTAATGATATAAGATCTAACCAACAAGAAAATATCCAGTAAATCATCAATGCTAATACACTTTGTATGTTTTTACTTTCATCATCTGTTTGATCTTACAGAACAAACTAATATTGTTCACAAATATCAACAGTAGAACATTACGTTTGACGTATAGCGAACATAACTAAAGATGGCAATGATAAAATGATTTCTGGTCTCAAGTTCACAAATACGAGTCATATTTTGTTTCTTCTTATTCTGATATATGTTTTTTAATCGACATGGATCGTCTGCCAAATGTATCATATACGAGATATAAGAAAATATAAGAAATATGAATGAGTGTAACAGGAAGTTGATAACGTTCACTGAGAGCTGAATCAAGTTGCTAAGAGACCACTTGACAGACTGACTACTTGTTAATTGTTAGCATAATGGAAATACCATATTATATCAAATTTAATTGTCAGTTGAACGAAATGTGTATTGGTCGAGGCCGTGCCATAGACACATTTAACTTGCAGCTAAGATGATCAAGAAAGATATGGTGGGTACAAGTACTTCCAACAAGTTTTGCTGAAATATTCACTATGGAATCAATCGTCAATAAATGATTGTCAATAAATGAGTTCTTCCAGCTACCATGTTCAGATGTGGTATCAATACAAAAGAAAAGATTGCAGTAAAACTATATGATTGATTGATAGAACCATAATCATTGCATGTCGGTGAGCATGATGGTGAGTCGGTGCATGTGTGCTTCTATCTCGATCTTACACAGGAAAATCTCAGCGTCAGTGCACGAACTCCGTAGCACATGTGAAGGTCCTCGATATAATTTTGAAAACTATGAAAGTGTTTGCAGGAACTTTATTCTAATAATTTAACGAATTTTGTCTTGGCAGCGGCTCTGCATTGTCTTGGCAGCTGCTCTGCATTGTCTTGACAGCGGCTCTGCATTGTCTTGGCAGCGGCTCTGCATAGTCTTGGCAGCGGCTCTGCATTGTCTTGGCAGCGGCTCTGCATTGTCTTGACAGCGGTTCTGCAGTCTAATCTCATCGAGTTTTAAACTACCAATGGTTCTTTTATACGTGTTTAACTTGAACAAATTAAACAATGTTTTATCGTTCGTATCTGAAGGTACCAGAAACTCGATTGAAATCAGAGATTTCTGGAACAAAAATATCCCGATTTCTAGAACGAACCGATAAGTATATCAAACATAATCATACCCAAACGTTATCTGCTATTAATTGCGAGGTTAGTTGTTATATTGCCCTAATATCTACATTCTATTCCAAGAGTGGTAATAAGATTGTAGAAGTTGGCCATGTTCCCATCTAGCGTAATCTAATTGGTCCCTGTTGGTAGGGATGTTACTGTGGGGTAGTGGACAGATACAAATATGATGATGAAGTTGTCACTGATGTATGTATATACCCCAATCTGTGTCCGTGGGTGAAACATCAGCTACTTAGGATCTAGAGGGCAAAATCTGTACTACAGAGCGTAGAAATGTATACATATATCAAGTCAGGTACTTATAACGTGACATATATGATTAGATTTTAGAGATCGTTAGAATGATATCATCATCAGTTGAAGATAATCTCATCTTTGTTATCTGTTTCTTATGCTCAGTCTAAACTATTAAATGGGTTGCCTTTATGAAACTGCACGTCAGTTGGAGTTCCTTGTGGGTTTCCATAACTTGCTCTGGAAGCTTTGTTCATGACACCATGTTTCGTTTCGCTGGTGTAGATATGACTTGCGCAACTGCATGATGTGCTCTGGAGTCTGTGTTTCGGACTGATATACACACTGTGCAGTTTGAGCAGACGTTATTCTGTGGATGGTGTGGTTGAGTCTGCAGCGTCCACTTCTTAGACAGAAGATTGTGGTGTGTTGTTTTCTCTTGAGCCTGCTGATGGGATCTTGTGGGTGTTTGCCGATGGGATCTTGTGGGTGTTTGCTGATGGGATCTTGTGGGTGTTTGCTGATGGGATCTTGTGGGTGTTTGCTGATGGATCTTGTGGGTGTTTGCTGATGGGATCTTGTGGGTGTTTGCTGAAGGATCTTGTGGGTGTTTGCTGTTGGGATCTTGTGGGTGTTTGCTGATGGTATCTTGTAGGTGTTTGCTGTTGGGATCTTGTGGGTGTTTGCTGATGGTATCTTGTGGTTGTTTGCTGATGGTATCTTGTGGGTGTTTGCTGATGGGATCTTGTGGGTGTTTGCTGATGGGATCTTGTAGGTGTTTGCTGATGGGATCTTGTGGGTGTTTGCTGATGGGATCTTGTGGGTGTTTGCTGATGGTATCTTGTGGGTGTTTGCTGATGGAATCTTGTGGGTGTTTGCTGATGGGATCTTGTGGGTGTTTGCTGATGGGATCTTGTGGGTGTTTGCTGATGGGATCTTGTGGGTGTTTGCTGATGGATCTTGTGGGTGTTTGCTGATGGTATCTTGTGGTGTTTGCTGAAGGTATCTTGTGGTGTTTGCTGATGGTATCTTGTGGGTGTTTGCTGATGGGATCTTGTGGGTGTTTGCTGATGGGATCTTGTAGGTGTTTGCTGATGGGATCTTGTAGGTGTTTGCTGATGGGATCTTGTGGGTGTTTGCTGATGGGATCTTGTGGGTGTTTGCTGATGGGATCTTGTAGGTGTTTGCTGATGGGATCTTGTAGGTGTTTGCTGATGGGATCTTGTGGGTGTTTGCTGATGGAATCTTGTAGGTGTTTGCTGATGGTATCTTGTAGGTGTTTGCTGATGGGATCTTGTGGGTGTTTGCTGAAGGATCTTGTGGGTGTTTGCTGATGGTATCTTGTGGGTGTTTGCTGATGGGATCTTGTGGGTGTTTGCTGAAGGGATCTTGTGGGTGTTTGCTGGTGGTATCTTGTAGGTGTTTGCTGATGGGATCTTGTGGGTGTTTGCTGAAGGGATCTTGTGGGTGTTTGCTGATGGTATCTTGTGGGTGTTTGCCGATGGCATCTTGTGGGTGTTTGCTGAAGGGATCTTGTGGGTGTTTGCTGGTGGTATCTTGTAGGTGTTTGCTGATGGGATTCTGTGGGTGTTTGCTGAAGGGATCTTGTGGGTGTTTGCTGATGGGATCTTGTGGGTGTTTGCTGGTGGTATCTTGTAGGTGTTTGCTGATGGGATCTTGTGGGTGTTTGCTGATGGTATCTTGTGGGTGTTTGCCGATGGGATCTTGTGGGTGTTTGCTGAAGGGATCTTGTGGGTGTTTGCTGGTGGTATCTTGTAGGTGTTTGCTGATGGGATCTTGTGGGTGTTTGCTGAAGGGATCTTGTGGGTGTTTGCTGATGGGATATTGTGGGTGTTTGCTGATGGATCTTGTGGGTGTTTGCTGATGGGATCTTGTGGGTGTTTGCTGATGGGATCTTGTGGGTGTTTGCTGATGGGATCTTGTGGGTGTTTGCTGATGGGATCTTGTGGGTGTTTGCTGATGGGATCTTGTGGGTGTTTGCTGATGGGATCTTGTGGTTGTTTGCTGATGATATCTTGTGGTTGTTTGCTGATGGGATCTTGTGGGTGTTTGCTGATGGGATCTTGTGGGTGTTTGCTGATGGTATCTTGTGGGTGTTTGCTGATGGGATCTTGTGGGTGTTTGCTGATGGGATCTTGTGGGTGTTTGCTGAAGGGATCTTGTGGGTGTTTGCTGTTGGGATCTTGTGGGTGTTTGCTGAAGGGATCTTGTGGGTGTTTGCTGTTGGGATCTTGTGGGTGTTTGCTGATGGTATCTTGTGGTTGTTTGCTGATGATATCTTGTGGTTGTTTGCTGATGGGATCTTGTGGGTGTTTGCTGTTGGGATCTTGTGGGTGTTTGCTGTTGGTTTGTTGTCTTCCCAACTGTTTCTATTTTTGTTTGACATATGGCTTGATCTCTACGTAAAATGAGATGGTATTACAACTTATTGAGATCATCTGGCCTATCAAACACCATCTTGCAGAAGATTATGTCTTAAATAAGAAAGAAAAGTTAACAGAAGAAACGATATCGTGACAAAATCTGAGAATTGAAAGATTACTTCTTAAACAATTATTTTGGAATATCTTGAAATTGCTTATGATTTTGTGTTTAATTTGACAGCTCTCGCTACTGTATAATAACACTCACATAACACTACTTATATATATATTTTTATTTTATTTTAAGACTTAGTCCTTTGACTTTCCAGATTGTGTTGAGCCCCAGCCAACACGTATATTGGACCATATGACTGAAAGGGGAAACCCTGACCTAGTTTTGAGTTGGGGCTAGGTTTTTTCGAATATGTTTGATAGAACATTGCAAGTTTTTTTGCTATTTTACTAAATTCTATGAGTCTATGGTTATTTATTGATGAAAACTATTCATAATACTGCTATTCCTTATTGTTAAACTGAACTTGTTACATAATATAACCTTGATTTAGTATGTTGTGTTGATTTAAAAATGAATTCATCTTTATACAACAATACTGGAATGCGAGGTCACGCGACGGTTGTGATCTTATTTCCTAGAATTCTTACCTGAGCCCTCTGGCCGTATGGTTATCGGAGGCTACGGTATTGCGAAAGTTTGACCTGCTATCTTGATTTTCTCAATGAGGTCCTTTTCCGAATCACCGTCCTATTATACTGTCCCAGGTATACACAATCTCGAACGTCCTATACGATTCCATGAGATAGCACATACTGATGATGAAATGTACTTATGTGTTAATGTACATCTATGCTTTGATTTCCGTGGACGTTCTGGTGTCTCTATACCGACGTAAGATCGAGTTATTGATGTATTTATAAACCCCTGATATATTCATAAATAACAGAACGAACTGTACTCCGCGTTAATATAGGCTCACTCCTAGGAGATTGTGAAATATACTTGCTTATAGTTGATTGTGAAATATGCTTGCTTATGGTGCCAGTAGCTCGCCGGTCGCACACACTCTTTATCCCTTCTCGCATGATCCCCTCCAACTCATCATAACTTTCACTTTCCAAATTTCGACATTCTTTGTTCTGATTACAAATAGATAACAAATCACTGTTAAATGTTAGCAAACAATAACAAAATATACCATCATGTTATTAACGCGTAATATAGATACACATTCTCACAATCTACTGATCTGTTATCTGGTTCAAACTTATCTTCCAACACATTCCTTAAAAACTGATACTTTATCCCTCGTTACGTGTAAATATATTTTATTTTAATTACTATTTTCGTTTGGAAATATTGACAGTTTAAACAACAACAAAAAACAACCAGAAAATAAATTTAGTGCTTCAGTTATATCAAATGTAAAAATCATTTTCTGGAAGTTAACTTTGTAAAACAAATAAAAAACCTGTTTTTCGAGTTATTTTTAGCAAACGTTTTGCCAGAGTTGAAAACTTGAAATTTAAATGTAGCAAAAAACTTGAGAGTAATGTTCAATCAAGTGTGTTATTAATTCACTATTACACAGACAACACACAAGTTATATGTAAGTTTAAGAATAACTTTAAACATGATGAAAATCTGGGAAATTTAGAATAAGGAAAATATTGATTACAGAAATATACGTTCTCGTATTGGGGTATTCAGTTGGAATGTACAATTTACCTCCCCCCCAAAAAAAATAACTCTCTAATGTTACTGCAATATTATCACCAAACTGCAGGTCTACATGCAACTATATAGGCTACTAACGCAATAGATGAACAAAAACTCTCTACTGTTACTGCATGCCTACATGCAACTCTAGAGGCTACTAAGGCAGTAGATGAGCAAAGACTCAAACGATAAAATATAATCTTCGTGTACGACTCCATCGCAGACTATTCAAAATGGACCTGATGATCGCCATTCAAGAACAGCAATATGACACATGAATCAACTGTTCATTTTAACAAGAAATTATCAGTGCAATGTATTTCTACTCGTGGTGGTCGTACAGGAAATGAAATAGTTGACAAGACTAGCAAAATCAGACAATAAGAAAAGTCTTGACTTATAAACATTATATTCACTACATGTTCAATGCTCCTTAGAAATACGATACTCCTAACACAACCACGCCCAACACAAAACTTTACAGAAGTAACGACTCTCCTGAAACAGTCTAGATAAAATACATAGAAAAAAACAACTACATGGTGGATACAACCCAGAGTATGACAACATGAATATATTAAACAGAAAAGCGCAGGCCACTATCTTCAGACTTAGAACGGGACACTGTGGTCTCTGAGCACACGTCCATAGAAAGGGTCTCCGGGACTCGTAGGGTGGCACCTGTGGAGAACCAAAGCAGTCCCCAAAGAATATCTTGCAAGACTGTCCCAGCCTGAGTAGTGGGAGAATGAAAATCTGGCCAATAGAAACAACCATACAAGACAAACTATGGGTGACCGGTGAAGACCTCAAGCGCACTACCCTGTTTATGACACATACCGGAGTAGTCGCATAGCAGAAGTTGATCGCAGAAGAAGAAGTAAAGTAAAGGAACCCTTTCATACCTCGTGGCACATAGAGCGATACAGTGTTAGGCCTGTATTTTCATTGACCGTCGGCACACGATGGGTGATGTGGTCAGCATCACGCCGCTCGCCTTTAATTTCCCAGAGCATGTCTGGTACCCAGTTGAGGCTCTGTCGATCTGAGAGCCGTCACGGTCGGGAAAAATTCCACGCGCACTGCCGGAGTTGAACCCAGACCACCAGCCTAAGAAGTGAGTTCACTAACAACTACGCTACCGCGGCTCTCCGCAGAAGAAGAAGATAACTACTAAATGCTCATTGTTTCTTACTTTTTTTTTCCCGATCCAGAAGCACTTAAGCTGAAAGCTCTTCGGCTCGGTGTCATGTACATCATAACCCTTCGGCTCGGTGCCACGAACACCGTAAATCTGGGGAACCTGTAGCTTTTCTGCCAGTCCGCGGAGTTGAACCCGCACTTACAGAGGACTAGTCACCCGTAGTCCAACGCGCTACGAACACACTGGGCACGCCTCAAGATATGACCATATGCTAAGATGACATTTTTTCTTACTTTAAAAACACAAAGACAAAACAATTTGATACTATAATAACAGTGACATATAAATGGCAGAGGTCTTTAGGTATATTTCCATACCAACCCAAATATCTCTTCTTTCCCTCCCCCAATGGCCTGAATACCACACGATCCTTAGCTAATGCTGTTTACTGTTATAATAACAGTGTAAGATTGTAATGACGTTTTCACACAAACCCCCACACTTTACATACACGCACGACCACATGCCCAAATCACAGGATGACTGGTGCCAATAACAGCAGGTGGCTGAAATTATAACTACATTACAATCAACAGAATCTTCAACAAGAATCAGAATGAAAAGCCAACGTTACCATTTCTGAGAACATGCTGAGATTTAGCAAGTGCATTGCTTTGTGAAATGTCTATCAAGATGGAACCACGGTTTGTTTGCAAGAGATCAACAATGTCATTAAAGTGCGCATTTTATTTGTTCATGTGCACGGGACTAGTCTAGATTATATCTCTAACATTAGTCTTGCTATGCACTTAGTGGACTTAATCTGTTCTTAAACTGCTGATAATCTGCTAAAACGATTATAGCGTTAAGTATGATACTTATTTTGTTATCTCCCACATTTGATCAACATTCTCTACAGAACTAATTAGTTAGCAGATTTGGACAGGTGCTATCAACAAATTGCGAGCCAAACAGTGAACTTGTTTTGGCTGAGTTTCAACAGTTATCAGGGCTAGATATATCTATACTAGTTTGGCTAAAGGGTAACCAGTGAGGGGAAAGAACTAAGGAAGAGACGCAGACGATGGATTGGACACATATTGAGAAGACCAACAGGAAGCATTGCAAGACAGGCATTGTTTTGGAACCAGCAGGGAAAGAGGAGTAGGAGAAGGCCTAGAAATACCTGTAGAAGAGAGTTGGGGCCATATTAAAAGGGTAGGCAAGACGTGGAAATAATTGGAAGAGATGAAAGAGAGAGAGGAAGGGCTGGAAGAAGTTTGTTGAAGACCTGTGCTCCGTTGGGAGTTGAAAAGTGAAGAAGATATTGCTAAGCATGTTGCATCTACAAGCTGGTGCCTTCATCTTCTCGGCTTATCTTATCTTAACCACATTTGCCGTGAAGCGTCGTGGGAGAGTTAGTTTTCTATCTTGTGCCAGGTACGTTGCGCTTGACGTTGTCAGTCCATGCTTTCGCAGGGACTCTGAGATGTTATCTATCCATCGTGTTCTTGGCCTGCCTCGTACTCTGCGCCCTGAGTGTCGATTATTGTAGGCACGTGATGGTAGTAAACGTGGTTCCATTCTTCTCGACTTTTTCGGTTAAAACATTTATTGTCACTTTATGGCATTATTGTACAAACATGTTTCATTTCTGGATATTAATACAGTATTCTCATCATATCACACAATGTGTTATGTAAACCTATTGATATATTATACATAAAACATATATACATATGTCTGTCTATGTTATGTACATCTATTGATATATTATACTCAAAACATATATTCATATGTATGTCTATGTTTCCACTGTGAACAGGAAAAGAAATTAGTCTAAAGTAAAAAATTAGTCTAAAATGAGTCAATTGTCTAAAGTAATTAGCCTGCAGTATCACTGTAAAATTCCATATTTTATATGCTTGAAATTTTCTATTAGATTACCATTTCGTGTAGCTGTTGCATAGCAATTTAAACAAAAAATTAATCTGAGAACATTGCTACAAATAATGTTTCCAACATCTTCCTTATGTCTTACAGTGTGTGCATTGAATGTTTTAACATAGTCTATTTGTTCACTTGTATCTCTACTATTGTTCGAAATACTCGTATGACATCCTCTATATTACACATGGTTCATCTATCAACTGCTATTTCAGTTACAACATATCTCACAGTATGCACCTGCATTCATATCTTTTCTCATTTCCTGATCAGATTTTGCTTTATCGTTCAGTTTCTTTCGATGTTACCACTTATTTTTGGTTTAAATGTATATATCTGAACTTTCTTTTCTGTAACTGTTCGAATTTGGATGGTGTCTACCTGTTTCTGTGTATCGTGTTCACTTTATGCTTTACACAACAGAGAAACACATGTTAGGTAAGTGATGCTCTCGGGAAGGAAATGTGTATAACAAACAGCAGTGAAGACAATTCAGAAAGAGACAACCCGAGATCGAACCGTTCCCTCTATCCCAACGGCAGTAGCGTCTTCCTATGATATGATCAACAAATAAACAGTGTACAAGTATTAAGAGCTTTCGAAAAAACAAATAGACAAACACAGGATTCGAACCACTTACCCTCATTTCTTACGACACCCATCGCCTAGCCTATCAATACGAGCGTTATTACGAACACAACCCAGCGAGCCAAGTGTTCGTAAGGACGCTCGTATTGCTAGACTAAACTTCGAATCATGTGTTTGTCTGTTTTTTCGCAAGATCTTAATACTTGTATACTATTTATTTGTTGATCATATTCTTTGTTTCTGTTGATTTCTCTGTGGGTTCTTGCAAACAAAAAAATACTCCTAGTTCTTATCTTCCTATGATACAAATGTGTGCTTGACATTACCAACTAAGTAGTGCAAAAGAAAAAAAAGCGATGTCATTAGTGTAGTGGCTTCAACATGATCCTCTGGCAACTAAGAAAGTTTATCCAAATATATCTATAGACTATCTTCCTGATCTTGTATTACCAGACCCAATGTTAAACTGAACGGTTGTGATGCTGGTAGGTGACAGACGAGACATGAATAGTGAGAAATTTCATTAATAAACAAGTAAAGGAGATTTAGAAGCATTATGGAGGATGTAGCAACGCTAATGAAAACACTCATACAGTAGTGAAACAGATGCTAGTCAGGTATGGGAGATATATCATCATCATCAAGTAGCTTGTCCCTTCCGAAACTTCTCTCTATTCTGTGCAAGATGACTGGCGTCAGCAGCAGTATTTCTCAGATCGTAAATGACATCTTGTATCCATCGTCATCTAGGTCTTCCTCTCATTCTTCTTCCAAGGATCATTCCCTTCATAATTATTTTCTCTAGGTACTCATGTCGTTTGATGTGTCCGAAATATTTAATTTTCCTTGATATTTTGCTATTTAACACCCAACTCTCTTTAATGTCAAGATTTTGCAGAACAGAAGCATTTGATCTTGTCTCTGTCCATGATATTCTAAGTACTCTTCTGTAGCATTTGATCTTTTCTCTGTCCATGATATTCTAAGTACTCTTCTGTAGCATTTGATCTTTTCTCTGTCCATGATATTCTAAGTACTCTTCTGTAGCATTTGTTCTTTTCTCTGTCCATGATATTCTAAGTACTCTTCTGTAGCATTTGCATTCTAAGGTATTAATGATCTTCTGGATTTGTCAATGGTCCATGTCTCACAAGCATATGTTGCCAAGGGAAAAAATCAGGCTCTTAAACACGTGATTTTTGTTCTTATGTCAGTTCCTTTCCATAGGTTAGTTAGTTCTTTGAGTTTTTACAAAGCAATGCTCAGCCTTCTTTTCATTTCTTTGATAGCATTCCTGTCATATATATATATCTGTATTCCTTGCGTTGACTAAGATCATGCATAAACACAAATAAGAATGGAAAGAATTCCACCAGCAGATACAATGACTAATGAGGATGTCGTAAGGAAGAAGGTAACAATATCTAGGAAATTTATGATATTTATCAGAAAGAGGAATTCAACGATTGTTTGAGAAAAGGGGGTTAGATGGGGAATGAGTAGACATTGCGAAACACGTTATAACAACGTACTGTAGTTTTACAAATGACAAAAACAATGACAATTTTTATAATTTGTAAAACTACAGTATTGTCATTGTTTTTATAATTTGTAAAACTACAGTATTGTCATTGTTTTTATAATTTGTAAAACTACAGTATTGTCATTGTTTTTATAATTTGTAAAACTACAGTATTGTGTGTATTACGTGTTTCGCAATGTCTACATAGTTTGACTGCAGTCTCCATCTATATTGTGAATGTGTAGACAGTAAGTTAAGAAGATATACATTGTAACAGCAGACGCTATTGTGGATACATTATTCTTCTTCTGCGTACACTTGTTATAATGCGGCTTGCGGTGCACAATGTTTAGTAGTTAGCAGATCAGTTCATTCGCCATCAGCATGTATTTGTTTGGTTGTTTCCTACAAGGCAACCATCGTTGGTTATCAAAATAGATTTTCATTAAAAAAGCTGACTTTCTTGATTAATGAGTTTTCTATGCTGGTGTTTGTGTGAAAATCTCCTTCTTAACAATAGATTCTTTGTCTAAAATATAACGCACATTCTAAAACAATTTTGTTTACATGACTCACTTCTGATTAGAATTTTACTTGAACCCGGGGGAGTCTCTGTGGTGTAGTGGTAAGATGCTCGTCTTTCGTTCTAGAGGTACTCGGTTCGTTCCCCCTCCGTAGAGTGATCTGGGTATTTATTTTATAGATCTCTGTTCTAAATAATGTAGGTGGGATCGAGTTTCTAGTCATATCGGAGACTGACGATAAAACATAGGTCCCATGTTCAAGTTGAGCAGGTAAATGAACATTTTGCAGTTGACAATCGATAAATCGATAATCGAGTTGGCTGTAAAGCCACTGTTCAGGCAAAATGCATTGCGAAGACTAAATTAAAGTTCATAAAAATGTTCACCATCTTAAGCTGTGTAGAGATATGATCATATGTCTGACATACGTTTATCTAATGTGCTTTATGCCATGTAGAGATATGATCATATGTCTGACATACGTTTATCTAATGTGCTTTATGCCATGTAGAGATATGATCATATGTCTGACATACGTTTATCTAATGTGCTTTAAGCCATGTAGAGATATGGTCATATATCTGACATACGTTTATCTAATGTGCTTTAAGCCATGTAGAGATATGGTCATATATGTGGTTGGACTTGCATCTGTAAACAAAGAAGATCAATAAATAATTGCCCTATTGTTCTCTGATTCACAAACATCTTATCTCTCGCGATCACCACCCAGACCGATGTACCAGACCTCCCCATAAATTCCATTCATGTGGAAATCTGATCCATGCAGCCTTAGCATTGGTATGCTTTACGTCACATCTTTAGCACCATTTGGAGCTCTGGTGCTTATCCTTCGGCGATGTGTCCGGTTTCAGCCAGCGTTTACTCGGTTCGCTCTCCGTTCTGTAGCCATCTAGTGTTTTTACGGTGTGGGGTAGCTAGCCCCACGTCCAACCTTTTCAGTCACCTCTTACGACATGCGTGGCAAGTAACAGTGGTTCTATTCGTTATACCCCAATTTGGGCCCCGGTAACCACTCGGGCGTAATCTCTTCTAAACTTCCTTTCCACATCTGCCGTATTATGCCAATATATTTCAAGATTAATTTATACTTGCCCAATCTTTCTTAATTTACTATTATTTTCAACGCAAATTATTTTCGTTCAACTCTCTCGTTTTGCTTACTACAATTGTTATCGCAACATAAGAGACACATATCTATTGATCATATTACTACAATTGTTATCGCAACATAAGAGACACATATCTATTGATCATATTACTACAATTGTTATCGCAACATAAGAGACACATATCTATTGATCATATTACTACAATTGTTATCGCAACATAAGAGACACATATCTATTGATCATGTTCCGTCAAAGTAAACAAATCACGACTAAATATTGAGTCTCCTGCTATTATTTCAATCCGTCTCGTTGAACATGTCTGTAATATTGTTTACACTGCACGTGGCATGTAGTCTGAACTTACACAAGTGAATATGGGCGACTTTTCATTCTGAGTTACCTAACGTGATCGATATTAATTAAAGTGTTCAATGTCCCTTACTTAACCCAAACACGTGACCATCTAGTATGTAAACAAAACCCGACAATAATTTAACTAAATTGCCCGGTTTCTTCAAATATTTATACAAATATCATGACATGTCATCTGGTTGATATAGCATATATACGTAATATACGTATACAAATAAATTCAAACAAATAAAGAATCAGGTAAACGTGAGAGTCACCAGGCGCTATAAATATATTAATAATTGCTTTATGTTGCACATTAATGTAGACTGAACAAGTAGCTGGAAGATTCAATGAGTTGTTTTTGTAGATGGAGATGTATAGAAGAAGTGGAAGAATTCAATGAGTTGTTTCTGTAGATGGAGATGTATAGAAGAAGTGGAAGAATTCAATGAGGTGTTTCTGTAGATGGAGGTGTATAGAAGAAGTGGAAGAATTCAATGAGTTGTTTCTGTAGATGGAGGTGTATAGAAGAAGTGGAAGAATTCAATGAGTTGTTTCTGTAGATGGAGGTGTATAGAAGAAGTGGAAGAATTCAATGAGTTGTTTTTGTAGACGGAGATGTATAGAAGAAGTGGAAGAATTCAATGAGTTGTTTCTGTAGATGGAGATGAATAGAAGAAGTAGATGAATTCAATGAGTTGTTTCTGTAGATGGAGGTGTATAGAAGAAGTGGAAGAATTCAATGAGTTGTTTCTGTAGATGGAGGTGTATAGAAGAAGTGGAAGAATTCAATGAGTTGTTTCTGTAGATGGAGGTGTATAGAAGAAGTGGAAGAATTCAATGAGTTGTTTCTGTAGACGGGGATGAATAGAAGAAGTGGAAGAATTAAATGGATACAGAACAAGCAAATAACAGAGGAAACTTAAATTCATGAACACATTAACACAAACAATAAAGGTGTGCAAAAAGTTATGCATGAAGAAGGAATTGTTTACGGAGAGAAGTAAAGAGACAAATCAAATGTTGTGTACACACAAATAGACATCAAACACTGACGAACACAATAATGGAAGACATGTTTAAAAGTAATGCGTCAGGAGTTAGTTAGTTAGTCTTTCCTCTTGGGCCTGTGGGCGGCGCATAGGGCAGAGGTCAAAGTTCTCCATGTCTCGCGGTTCGTTGCTATCTGTTTTAGGTCTTTAATGTTTACTAGGCCCATCGTTGAGCCTTCTCTGGTGATGGTTCTACGCAGAGTCTCTCTTGGTCTTCCTCGTTTTCTTTTTCCCTCTGGTGTCCATATGAGAATATTATTTGAAGACAAACACTAAGAGATGAGCAAGAAACAGTTGGACAAAATACACCACCATGGAAAGATACAGGAAGTGGTTGTGATTTTTGCAACCTACATAGGATGTAGAAATGGTGCCAAACCAGTAAATCAATCAATTAATCAATCCAGATGCATACATCTTCGTGATTCATGCAGCATATCCTTTGTAGAATGGCGATCAATTCACAGCCTGTTTGAAAAAATTCAATCTCTAGCCAGTTGCCCTGCCTTCTCCATTGCCGCGTTCAATAGTTACTTAATGTCCTGTTGCTACCATCGTCTTGTTCGCCCCGTGCCTCATCTTCCAGGAACAAAATTCCCCTATTACTGCCTTCTCCAAACCACTGTGTGTTTTTTAATGTGACAGAAATATGTTATTTTCCCAAGACATTATATTGTTTTAGAGAGAGACACACACACAAACCACTGTGTGTTTTTTAATGTGACAGAAATATGTTAGTTTCCAAGACATTATATTGTTTTAGAGAGAGACACACACACAAACCACTGTGTGTTTTTTAATGTGACAGAAATATGTTAGTTTCCAAGACATTATATTGTTTTAGAGAGAGACACACACACAAACCACTGTGTGTTTTTTAATGTGACAGAAATATTTTAGTTTCCAAGACATTATATTGTTTTAGAGAGAGACACACACACAAACCACTGTGTGTTTTTTAATGTGACAGAAATATGTTAGTTTCCAAGACATTATATTGTTTTAGAGAGAGACACACACACAAACCACTGTGTGTTTTTTAATGTGACAGAAATATTTTAGTTTCCAAGACATTATATTGTTTTAGAGAGAGACACACACACAAACCACTGTGTGTTTTTTAATGTGACAGAAATATTTTAGTTTCCAAGACATTATATTGTTTTAGAGAGAGACACACACACAAACGGGCGCGCCAGTTGAACTATCAAAAATTCAAGATATAAAAACTGTGCCTCACTCTTCCTCTTCCGCTCTCCTTATTTTATTATGTTATATTGTATGATGTGCGCGTGTTCAGTTCCTCCTCCCCCTCCTCCCCCACCGCCGTGCTGGTAGACATAGCAATGACGTTGACGTCTATTAAAAAATGATTTATAAATCTGTTTGATGCATCACAAAGTTAAGAAATAAGATACATGTGTGTTTTACATTCAACAACAAAAATATGCATGAGAGAGATATAGACTAACCATTCGGTTAGAATTAGAGATAAGATACGGAAGGTAAGAATTAGAGATAAGATACGGAAGGAGAGAAAAAGCATCCCATCAAGTATAGATACCAATAATATCTTGTCTATTTAATAAGTTGATTTTATGTGTATGATTTCCTTTGAGCTCTAGCTAATATTGATAGGATATCTTGGACATATCAAGCCCAACTACAGACAGACAGACAGACAGACAGACAGACAATAACAACAACAACTAAGAGGACGGGATGTGATATATATATAATATAATTATATTATAATAATCTGAGAATGATAGATAATAAACAAATTAAAGATTCCAAATATAGGTACTCAAAATAGCAGGGAGTAAATCAACACAAAAATAGAGAATTCTTAGAGATACACAGGTGCAAGAAGGTAAAACTGACAGAAGTCAAAGACCTCGCTAACACACATTTACGTGTCCCTGCGTATTTGCAATATACACACACACAAACACACATACAGGTGGTAGAACGTTGTAAACTAGTTATAAAACTAACCAATCGTAAGAAATCTATTGTACCGTCTCAAGTTAGAAGACGTGACAATAAGAAACGAGAAATAAACATTAGTAGTGATGTTTGTTTACGTTACTTTCAAGTATTAATATCACCCGTTACTTCTACAACACCTATTCATTACTTAGTAACAGTTACTTAGTAATCGTTACTTACTGATTGCTAACTCTCAGGATATAACAGGCTTCTGTGCAAGATTTATCAATAAATAAGTGTTACGTTTATAAAATACATTGACTTAGAATCTGAATTAAAAGAAACGCACAAAGTAAAGAAAAGCATTTTGACTATTCCCAGTATACTGCCATCTCCATACAGCGTTAATTTTCAGCTGTGATGGAGATACACAAGATGGAACTCAGAGCCAAGATCATGTGGAATGGCCTATCTAATTTTTATGCAATAGCAAACGTTATAAAATGTACAACTGAAATACTCATTTAATGATTCAGTGATTGAAAGATGTATAAACAAAGAAAGTAAACTGTGTTTAGTACACAAATTAAAAATTGAACAAATTGGTTCAGATATGGAGACTGACAAACATGAAATGTATGAGATATTTTAAAAAGATGATATACAAAGAATGTGTACACAAAATATAAAACTAAGAATAAGCAGACATTATAATGTTATATCAGTGTTGTGTAATGATACTAAGACTAAGCAGACATTATAATGTTCTATCAGTGTTGTGTAGTGATACTAACAATAAGCAGACATTATAATGTTCTATCAGTGTCGTCTAATGATACTAAGACTAAGCAGACATTATAATGTTCTATCAGTGTCGTCTAATGATACTAAGACTAAGCAGACATTATAATGTTCTATCAGTGTTGTGTAATGATACTAAGACTAAGCAGACATTATAATGTTCTATCAGTGTTGTGTAATGATACTAACAATAAGCAGATATTATAATGTTCTATCAGTGTTGTCTAATGAAACTAACAATAAGCAGACATAATGTTCTATCAGTGTTGTGTAATGATACTAAGACTAAGCAGACATTATAATGTTCTATCAGTGTTGTATAATGATAACAAGAAGAATATAACTAAATTAGGAATGAACATATACATTGTGCTAATCATTCTAGAGACATTGATTTTATATAGACTTTACCATTCTTAAGTTGTAATCACATTGTACCAATGACGAGGATACGCCACTGGGTAACACTAGTAAATTTAGTAATCCTAGATAGTTAATATTAGGAAATATAAGAAGTAGAGGCGGGTTTAAAACTATTATTGAGAAGTAATTTAGTGAATACTAGATAGGTTATTTAGTAATACTAGGAAATACACAAAGTGCAGATGGGAGGGAGGTTTCAGACAAGACAAAAGCACCTGGGATCACATCTATAAAAAAAAAAACATCTACGAGAAATGGAGTCAGTACAATTGTGGACATCCGCACATGTTTTATAGATGTCTACAAAACAGTCGACTAAGTGCATCATCCTAAATTGTGGACATCCGCACATGTTTTATAGATGTCTACAAAACACTCGACTAAGTGCATCATCCTAAATTGTGGACATCC
The DNA here is from genome assembly GCA_020796225.1 of Arion vulgaris. NCBI lineage: Eukaryota > Metazoa > Mollusca > Gastropoda > Stylommatophora > Arionidae > Arion > Arion vulgaris. The sequence goes on along the minus strand of CM036756.1, from coordinate 71,526,029 downwards.
GCACATGTTTTAGTGTCTACGATGTGCATCATCATATTGACATCCGCGTTTTATAGATGTCACAAACACTCGACTAAGTGCATCATCATAAATTGTGGACATCCGTACATGTTTTATAGATGTCTACAAAACACTCGACTAAGTGCATCATCATAAATTGTGGACATCCGTACATGTTTTATAGATGTCTACAAAACACTCGACTAAGTGCATCATCATAAATTGTGGACATCCGTACATGTTTTATAGATGTCTACAAAACACTCGACTAAGTGCATCATCATAAATTGTGGACATCCGTACATGTTTTATAGATGTCTACAAAACACTCGACTAAGTGCATCATCATAAATTGTGGACATCCGTACATGTTTTATAGATGTCTACAAAACACTCGACTAAGTGCATCATCATAAATTGTGGACATCCGTACATGTTTTATAGATGTCTACAAAACACTCGACTAAGTGCATCATCATAAATTGTGGACATCCGCACATGTTTTATAGATGTCTACAAAACACTCGACTAAGTGCATCATCATAAATTGTGGACATCCGTACATGTTTTATAGATGTCTACAAAACACTCGACTAAGTGCATCATCATAAATTGTGGACATCCGCACATGTTTTATAGATGTCTACAAAACACTCGACTAAGTGCATCATCATAAATTGTGGACATCCGCACATGTTTTATAGATGTCTACAAAACACTCGACTAAGTGCATCATCATAAATTGTGGACATCCGTACATGTTTTATAGATGTCTACAAAACACTCGACTAAGTGCATCATCATAAATTGTGGACATCCGCACATGTTTTATAGATGTCTACAAAACACTCGACTAAGTGCATCATCATAAATTGTGGACATCCGCACATGTTTTATAGATGTCTACAAAACACTCGACTAAGTGCATCATCATAAATTGTGGACATCCGCACATGTTTTATAGATGTCTACAAAACACTCGACTAAGTGCATCATCATAAATTGTGGACATCCGTACATGTTTTATAGATGTCTACAAAACACTCGACTAAGTGCATCATCATAAATTGTGGACATCCGAACATGTTTTATAGATGTCTACAAAACACTTGACTAAGTGCTGTCTACAAAACACTCGACTAAGTGCTGTCTACAAAACACTCGACTAAGTGATGTCTACAAAACACTCGACTAAGTGCTGTCTACAAAACACTCGACTAAGTGCTGTCTACAAAACACTCGACTAAGTGCTGTCTACAAAACACTCGACTAAGTGCTGTCTACAAAACATTCGACTAAGTGCTGTCTACAAAACACTCGACTAAGTGCTGTCTACAAAACACTCGACTAAGTGCTGTCTACAAAACACTCGACTAAGTGCATCATCATAAATTGTGGAACAAAATGAAAGCCCGCGATGAAACCCAAAAAACATTGCGACTATATGCAGATAGGCACATTGTCCAACTCGTTACTTTCGCGTCCTGGAAGTAACGGGTATTCCTAGTAACGGTTAGTTACTACATAAATATGCATATCACTAATACACAAAGTCAATGTAGGCGAACAACTGTTGCCATAAACCGGACAGACTTTGATAACATTATAAGTATGACAAATAAAGTAACGATTTCTGTCTGCATCAGTGAGTAAGTAACATAATGTATCAAGCGAGTCTTGACTAAACAAACAATATATATATATATATATATATATATATATATATATATATATATATATACATGCCAGTATAAATAAAAGTCAGATACGCTTAGTTGAAAACAGCAACCAAGTAGAACATATTAATCTAGTTACGGTAGGTTCAACCATGTACACACATAAGACACGCCATGTTTGTTCATACAAAAGACACATTATGTTATGTCCCGTGTTGCAGAAATATAACTTTATATATTTAGTTTTGAGTTTTTTCTTGACTTCTCTTCTCCTTGATGCAAGCCATTTCTAATCTTGAAGTTCTTGAATTTTTATATTGAGGTGTGCTCTTGTATTATCTTTGTTATTTTCCAGAGAGCGTGTATCTCCCCACGCTGTCGTATGTGAGTGTTGTATTGATTTTATCATCAATTCTTCTCGGTAGCAGTGATATTATATTGCTGTTATCAAATACAGATAAGTTATCAGTAGGAAGCATCTTTCTTATTTAGAACAGTGATGTTTCTGAACGCTGGCTACTCCCGCGGGTATTGTACTTTTCCAGCTTGAAATGTTTCAGTGTTAAAGGACTTACACAACAGCCCAGGACACGGGTGTATAATTTCAGACATCCCAACCACTTCAATGTTGTTCTCTAGCTGATTGTTCGATGTCCACATGTTTCTGTATCACAGAGACATGCAGAGAATATATATATATGTATTAGACAGCAGCACCTTGTGATACTCATTTGTATTCTACCATTCATTTGTTTGAATGTTAATATCTCTGTTGCATATCGCTGAACACAGTTGTAGCCATTAATATACGTTTTCTTCCCACGGTTTTCCACCTTCCATCACCTGTTATTGTAATGTTCAAGATATAAGAAACTTGTTGAATTCCTCTGTTTCTTTTCATTTATTCTTCTATTTTATATTGCCGTCTGTCATGCTAGGTAGCATAGCTCTTGTTTTCTCAATACTATTGCACACAATCCATATTGACAATTTTCTCAATAATATTGCACACAATCCATATTGACAATTTTCTCAATACTATTGCACACAATCCATATTGACAATTTTCTCAATACTATTGCACACAATCCATATTGACAATTTTCTCAATACTATTGCACACAATCCATATTGACAATTTTCTCAATACTATTGCACACAATCCATATTGACAATTTTCTCAATACTATTGCACACAATCCATATTGACAATTTTCTCAATACTATTGCACACAATCCATATTGACAATTTTCTCAATACTATTGCACACAATCCATATTGACAATTTTCTCAATACTATTGCACACAATCCATATTGACAATTTTCTCAATACTATTGCACACAATCCATATTGACAATTTTCTCTGGTATGTTACGATATACTTCCATTCTTACAATTTCTGCTGCTTTCGGTGTCATCCACATTATCTGAGATTGTGTTTAATTAAATATTCTAATCTGGACCGCGCCGTTCTGTTAACGAGTGCATTTTTTTCAGCGACACCTAGGATTGCTGCCGGAGCTACGAAGGTCGTGCTATGTACAATTTTCTCGACAGTTGACGTGCCATTTCTGCGGAGAGGGACAGAGCCATTTGGGGTAAAACCCGGTGCAATGAAATCAATCCTTCGGTTTTAGACAGTGGCGGCTCGTGATCATATTTTGTTGGTGGGGCCAGACAAATTGTTCCGTATAAATCATGGTGTTTGGTAGCTATATTTTAATTTATAAAATAATAAATACACGTTGTACATTATTTTTGGTGGGACCCGGCCCCACTGGCCCTTAATGACGAGCCGCCACTGGTTTTAGACAATATATATATATGTATATAAGTCTAGTACTTTCAAATCATATCTAATATAGAATCTATCTTAATTAATGGTGTTTCATTTAACCGGTCTGAGACTGCATTAACAGACTCCTATATTTAAAACTGTTTTCATGTTAGCTCCAATTTTCTCGGTGACAATTGTGTCGTTATTTATCTCGACAAACCGAATCCTGATTTCCTGACCGTAAATCTAACTCTTTAGTTGACCAAACAACAATCTCTTACACATCATCACTAACAGCTATCAACTGTTTCATTTCAATGTCTGTTTCCCAATATAACCACTCTTTGTTCTTCACAGTCGAATGTAATCATAATTTTCTGGAACTCATTTTCTGTCAGTATTGATTCATTCGACGCTCTCTTTGATTATAGTCTCTGAGTTGTAGTTACATTCCAATCGCTCCCTCTCTCTCTCTCTCTCTCTCTCTCTCTCTCTCTCTCTCTCTGACTACGCAATCATCAAGTTCATCTGTTTGATTCCCGTAACCTGGATGATGTTAATGTTTTGTGTGAAGTGGGCGTTTCTTGTCTACGGTTAGTTCTCGTGTAGGTATTAGGTCTGGGTCAGTTCATGTTTAGATTTCCCAGAAAGAGAAGTATACGCATGAACACAATTATGTCACATTCAGAATGTATACTAAAGTATAAGGCAGTGCATTGGTGTAAAGCATGGACATTTAATAAGGTAGTGGAAAAACATATACGTGCTTTTGAATGTGTTACAGAAGAGTCCTTCGTATATCTTGGACAGAGAAGAGAACAAATAGATCTATCCAGAAAGAACTCAAAATCAAAGAAAACTGGCTGATGCTACAAATAAGAAGAGAAAATTGAGGTATTTTGGACATATAAAAAGACACGAAGGGTTGGAGAAGAACATCAACAGAAGGAGGCAAAACGGCAAAGAGAAGAGGAAGACCACGGAGAAGATGGATTCAGGATGTAACGGATGGTTTGAACATGACGGCTGCAGAGGCAGGACATCTGACCTATGGAGAGAGAAATTTTGAAGGCATGTTGAGGTGGCAAAGTTTCGCTCAGGACAAACTATTTGATGATGATGTAATCAGTGTAAGCGAAGACTATTCCTATACATTATTTTTATATTGTTACTGGAAGATTTGGATTTTGCAGATGATATTGCCTTGTTACGTAGAATATTCTGTGATGCTATGGAATACCAACTAAAATAATAAACATTATCAAGAACCTCTATGATGGTTGATAGTCTGCAGTCCAGACTGATGGCCAAATCGACTGGTTTATGGTTGAAACCGGAGTAAAGCAAGGTTGTATTCTATCTCCGCTATTGTTTGAAGTGGCCAGTGACTGGGTGATGAGAAAATGTTGCAGGGGCGAAACTGGCATCGACTTTGTAGAAAATAGTAAACTAGAAGATTTAGATTTTGCAGATGATATTGCCTTGTTAAGTAGAAACAACCAAGATATGCAAAAAAACCAGACAATTTGTCATCTATAGCATCAAAAGTTGGACTGCAGATAAGCTATGAAAAAACAAATATAATGAAGATATCTATGGTAAGTAATGCAGATATCACCCTGGAAACTAAACTGATAAAAATAACAGAGCAGTTCACCTATTTAGGTAGCAATTTTGATTGCACAGGAAATGTTAAAAAATAAGTTATGATACGAATTGGCAAAGCAACATCAGCTTTTAAAAGTATAAATAATATGGAATTATATAGTATTAAAACTAAATTACGAATTTTCAATTCAAATGTTGTATCAATCCTAACATATGCTAGCGAGAGTTGGAAAATAACTAAAGATATAGAAAACAAGTTGAATGCATTTAAAAATAGATGTCTGTGAAAAATAATGAACATAAAATTGAACGAATTCAGGAGAAGTGATGAAATCAGAGAAATGTCTGGTCATTCACTAGTAACATCTGTTATAAGAAGGAGAAGATGGAGAATGGTGGGAATCTTTGAGAAGAAATGATCAAATGATACCAAAGCAGGCATCGAAGAGGGAGGCAAAGGGTTCAAGAATGAGAGGACGTCATAGGGAAACCCTGAAACGAACTTTGCTGAGATGGGCAAAAAATATCGGAATTGATTCCATGGAAGAGTTTGAGCGAGTTGCCCAGGGTAGAGCGATATGGAGAAAGTACTTGCTGGCCCTATGTAACGTATAAGGGTACGAAGGGAATATATATATATATATATACGTCCAACAGACCGATACAAAACAGCTAAGTTTGCTTGGCTACCTCTGTATTCGATTTCTACTTTTGATTTACAAGCTAATGATATTATACTTCTCAGGTACTTGAAGTTGTATACTTGTTTTAGGGTTTAGTCTCTAATTTGAATCTTTGTTGATTTCTCTATTTTTTGTGTGTCTATTGTTATTGTATATGTTTTATTGATATTGATTGTCATATTATAATTATTACATGTTTGGTGTAATCTATTCATGTGGTCTTGTAATTGTTCATCTGATGTGACAATTAATGCATGGTCGTCTACAACAAGAAGATCATTCATGGTAGAAGTCAGAATGAAAAAATAACATCTGGTATATATAGATCTAGATAGATCATCGAATAGACTTATGTGAAGCTGGTGTTTTCTGTTATAATACTTATGTTGATAAATAAAACAGAGATAGAATAGAGAGGGTTGAAGGTATAACTTGTGTTTAGATAGATCATGATGTAATCTGTAAGAAACATCAAGTTTTCATCGTGTTGTTTGAACAATAAGTGGTGCTTATATATATATAGCCCAGGTGTTAATATATGTATATAAAACAGGTGTGCTACTCTAAATCCAAAGACAACAGTGCTGATTTTTCAAAAGTGCAACATTTAAGTTTACATAAGACGAATACAAGACGCTGACGATGGATAGAACACACATTGACAAGACCGACATTGCAAGACAGGTACTGTTTTGGAACCCGCAGGAAGGAGAAGTAGGGGAAGGCCTAGACAGACTTGGAGAAGAGAGCTGGAGGCTGAAATTAAAAGGATATGTAAAACATGGAAAGAATTGGAAGAGGCGGCAGGAAAGAGGAAGATCTGGGAAAACATTTGTTGGAGATCTGTGCTATGTTGGTAGTTGAAATATGATGAAGAAGACAAAGAATATAGAGAAAATATAACTGATAGTTTACTAGTAGTTTGACTGAATGATATAGTTTGACTGAATGATATAGTTTGACTGAATGATATAGTTTGACTGAACGATATAGTTTTACTGAACGATATAGTTTTACTGAATGATATAGTTTTACTGAACGATATAGTTTTACTGAATGATATAGTTTTACTGTTCAAGCTTACGTAAAATGTCTACATAATGATGAACGGATGAAAACCAACTTGAACTAACATCTGATGTTTATCGCTAGTAGATAGAGCCTATCAATATCATCAATGTTTACGTATATTGTATGATTGCAGGTGACTTAACATGTGGTACCTCATACTTGGATAATCGAGCCAGGCAGAAACAGACGGAACGAAAGGGCAATGCTACAGCAGATGGTGGTTCCCAACAAGGAGGTTGAACAACAAACATGTATTATTTACATGGAGAAGCTTTGTGAAGCTCGGCAACGAATAATAGAAATAAACATTGTTTTGGAGATAGCATAATGAAATGCTATCTTCTTCCTTTGTCTGCAGTTATGCAATGTTAAGAAGGATACCGTTTGGTAAGAAGGGTTAATTCATGCTAGAACACTACAAATGCGCTACCTCCATTTATCACTTTCTGTTTGTGGGGATACCAGAAACTGATATGATCAATTGTACCCAAAATAATCTTGCTATATATGGTGACTACAGAGGATTGTGCTAGTTTATCTCTCATCCCTGTCATAGTGACGTGAGATCTTGTGAGAAAGTGGTCAATCTATATCCTCTTGGTGTTCCGTTTGACACATAAGTTTTCCACAAACGATTTTCCATTGTTGACGTTCTGTCACCTTTTTATTTATTGTTTCGAAACGTCAGGCCACAATCTTTCAAATCTATTTCCACCGCTCTTCTCCATGTTTCTTTTAGACGTTCAGGCCTTCTTTACCCATTCGCTATTCATGGGAGAGTTGTCCTAACCTAATGCCCTTACTGACATACGCTACACATAACCAATACATGTCCACCTTCGTCTTGTAATGATGATCTCCAATCAAGCACAGTTTGTTCGTATTAAAATATCTTCATTTGCTATCGTATTTGTCTCCAATATTCGCATGATTGTGTCTCCAGCTTGTGTACAATGTTGTGGGAGTAGGTGATAAACAGACTGAAAGACCAGCCCACAGATGGAATGTCTCCAGCTTGTGTACAATGTTGTGGGAGTATGTGATAAACAGACTGAAAGACCAGCCCACAGATGGAATGTCTCGTCTCCAGCTTGTGTACAATGTTGTGGGAGTAGGTGATAAATGGACTGAAAGACCAGCCCACAGATTGTTGTTGGTTATAGCCTCCAATCTGTAACTATAGACAAGACGATCTCAACAATAAAGACAATGTCTACAGTCATTGACTAGCATGATAACTACTAGGAAGGAAAACAATAGCAAACTACTTACCATATGTCTAGTATCCCTAACAGTTATACTTTGCATACGATCAAGAGGTTATCTGGATAACTGTCACTGAAGCAAAGTTTCACAAAAGACATGCTGCTGAATAAATTACTAGGGCTTCTATGTATGACTATGTATAACCTTTATCACATACGATCAACTCCATATACGATTAAGATGTAAGCGAATCTACAATGTTACTATTGTTTAAAAGGGTTTACAAGCCGAAGGATTGACTTCATTGCACCAGGTTTTACCCCATACGGCTCGGCCCCTCTCCGCAGAAATGGCACGCCACCTGCCGAGAGTATTGCACAAAGCACGAACTCCGTAGCTCCAGCAATAATCCTAGGGGTCTCTGGAAAAAACTGCACCTGTGAACAGAATTGCGCGGTCTGTACTCGAACCCACGACCTTCGACTCACAAGGCAAAGGGCTTAACCGCTTAGCCCCAGAGACCCCCAGGTTACTATTGTGAAATCATGTGTGGTAGTTCAGAAAAAAATAAAAGTAAAAGAACCCTATTTTATAGCTCGAGGTATAGCTGGTGGATATAGTGTAACACGATGGGAGATGTGGTCAACATCAGGTAAGCAACCTTTACTTTCTAGTGCTTTTTTCTCGTACCCAATTGAGGCTGGGTCGATATGAGAGCCGCTACGGTCGGACAAATATTCCAGATATAATGTGGAATTGAACCCGAACCACACGCTTAAGAAGCAAGTGCACTAACAATTACGCTCTCGTGGTAGTTGTCCCATGTTCATAGTGGAATGAAAAAGGCAGGATGGTGATAATGCATCTACCGATACACGAGTCAATATTCAAATTTCGGGTAATATATTCAAGTCAGTCATAAAGAGTGGAAGCCATGGTGATTTTATATGCGTGTTGTCTTTTTTTAAATGCATGATTATTCAGAGTAAACGATCTAGTCTAATGGAACAAAGAAGGATAGAGATGGATAGAAAATATCTACAAATTCCATCAGAGTAAACGATCTAGTCTAATGGAACAAAGAAGGATAGAGATGGATAGAAAATATCTACAAATTCCATCAGAGTAAACGATCTAGTCTAATGGAACAAAGAAGGATAGAGATGGATAGAAAATATCTACAAATTCCATCAGAGTAAACGATCTAGTCTAATGGAACAAAGAAGGATAGAGATGGATAGAAAATATCTACAAATTCCATCAGAGTAAACGATCTAGTCTAATGGAACAAAGAAGGATAGAGATGGATAGAAAATATCTACAAATTCCATCAGAGTAGACGATCTAGTCTAATGGAACAAAGAAGGCAGATGGATAGAGAATATCCACAAATTCCAGTAACAACAACACGGGCTCCAATAGCTCATCCAACACACTACTTAATCATCATCATAAAATAGCGTGTCCTGCGTAGAACGTTGCCATCCTAACAGTCCTTCGTAACTTGTATCGCTCATATGCCAGTTGTCCTGTCTCTGTAGCCGTCATGCTCATATTATCAGTTACATCCTGAATCCATCTTCTCCGTGGTCTTCCTCTTCTCCTCTTTGTCAGGATGCCTCCTTCCGCAAAGGTCTCCATCCCTTCGGGTCTCTTTATACGAGCTTATTTTTAAGATCAGTTTTCTTTGATTTTGAGTTCTTTCTGAACAAATCTATTTGTTATCTTCTATGTCCAAGTTATACGGAGGACTCTTTTGTAACACTTAAATTCAAAAGCAGATATAAATCTACATTACACTCTCTAGATTTCTTTATGATTGTTCTCATGTTAAATATATGTCCACGTGTACCTCTGTTCCGTCTAAACCCTGCTTGTGATTGTGTTTATGTTTTATTCCATTTTTCTACAATCTTCCCATAATTATGTTTAGTAATATTTGACTTGCGTGGCTAATCAATGCCACTTAGTTCAGTAACGAAAACGTAATCTTCAGTTGACGCTTCATGGTAAAAGCAGCTAGATAGACCAAACTAGTAATATATTTACAAATGATAGACCCGACAAAATAACTATGATAAACAGCAAACAGTTTTACTAACGATGTTAATTTCGTGCTGTGTGTGTAGTATATATGTATTATTATATCGTTTGTTATTGAACGTTGCTTGTATTACACTTGGTTCATACTCTCACAAACTTTCCTCATATATACTCAAGTAGTAGCATGTCCCTTGCGGAACGTCGCATTCATCACTGCCCACCTGAAAAGCTCTCTGTCTCTTGCAAGTTCTGCTTTTTCCAGCGTCATGTTTAAGGTTTCTTTGATGTCCTGCTGCCATCTTCGTCTTGGTCGTTTCATCCTGACTCGTTTTCCAGGAACCATGCTTTTCATTACCTTTCTCTCCAGACCACTGTGGCGTTTAATGTGGCCAAAATATTTCATCTTCCGGGACATGATGTTATTTATGAGCCAATGCTCTTTGATATGCAGGTCTTGTAGGATGTCCTGGTTTCTTCTCTTCTCTGTTCAGGATGTTCTAAGAACGTTTCTATAGCACCATATTTCAAAAGCTTCCATTTTGTTTGTTAATGTTTGTATTATGGTCCACGATTCGTATCCATATCTTGTCACATGGAATATGCATGTTCTCAGAAGTCTAACTTTTGTTGCTTTGCGTGTGTCGTGCCATAGTTTCTTCCTCAAATATACTAGAGCAAGTAAATCATATTTTTTTTGTTCAACAAGTTCAGCTAATCATGTCTCTTTTCACTAAGTGTTCAAACTATTAGTAGAAAAAACGTTTAATTTTGTTTTTGGTCGTCTCTATCTACTGTCTAACTTCTGAATTCTGTTCTAGCCGGCACTGTGTTGTTGTTTTATTTTTAAAGAATATTTAAGCAGAAGTAAACACCACTTCATATTTACTGTTTTTATCTTCTTCTTCTTCTTCTTCTTCTTCTTTGAGTTCGTTCTTTACGACCAATTTTAATCATTCTTTGTGATATGTTTGATCTTTGACAAGAACGTGTATATGTTGCACATTGGTTTGGTAGGCCCTTAAACGCATAGACTTCTACACGTTTAGGACAAGTGCATCCGATTTCAGCAAAACCTCCTTATTCGCCTCTTACGACTTGCGTGGCGGGTAACAGTGGTTCTATTCTTTACACCCCAAATTTAGGCCCCGGTAACCACTCGGGCGACTGTTTTTATTTCTTACAATGTTGTGTGCATTGCCTAATTGAACATATCTCGGGTTATTGTATTTCTTTGTTTTTACATTAATTATTCATCGATTGATTGATTTATTGATTGATTGATTGTATCATCATCATTTCCATTTGTAGAACAACCATATGTGCTCCGATCTTTTCTTACACAGAAAGAACTCAGCGGTAGTGAACGAACCACATAGCACCGGCGAGGGTACCCGATGTAATTTTGAAGATGATAATAATTTAGCAATGACTCGGTCTATTAACACCGACGTTCTGAGTTCGAATCACGCTGCGGACAGTTTGGTTGCAAATTGTTTGCGTGGATTTTAACAAAAGGACGATGTTCAAAAAGCAATGGCAAACTACTGAACGTAATAATGCCTAGAAAAATCACAAACAGCGTTTAAAAGCTGGGGTTGCTTCGCAAAGTCCTGTAAAGGATATGCAATTAACTTTTTTAAAATAATTTAGCAGGAATTATTATTTTAATATTTTTTTAACGAATTGTGCCAGGGCAGCGACTTTGCAGCCTATTCTTGTCGATTTATAACTCCAGGGCAGCGACTTTGCGCCCACTCTTATCGATTTATAACTCCAGGGCAGCGACTTTGCAGCCTATTCTTGTCGATTTATAACTCATTGATATTTCCTTTCATTATCTACATATGTTTAATTGTAATCCTAATGAATTTGTTCAATTAGAAATATATTTTCTGATGTGATCAATCTGCTTATGAAAGCTATCAGTCTACATACATTGTCATCCTGCGACATGGGTAAAGTCCAGCAATTGATTCATATGTAGCAGAAAGGGGACTTTGTTGTATGTATCTTTCAAGTCTTTCGCATGCCCGCCTGCCCAGCGTTTTCGTTGGACGACGGGTGACAAGCTCCTTGTGAGTGCGGGTTCTCTCTCGCGATCGTTCTAGGTTAGTATTTATCATTCTTATTGTGATGTATAAACAGCCAAACATTAGAACGTAATGTAAGTGCACCAACCTTCAGCACCTATTGGTGCACAGTTGCTTATCCTTCGGTGGGGTGTTCGATTTCAGCCAGCGTTTGTTTGCGGAACGCTTTCCGATAGCCTTTGGCTGTCCCCAGCAGAACCCACATGGCAGCGAGTTGCCATTTTCTTTCAGGGCAGCTACCCTTAGACGGCTTGCACTCCCGGGCTTATGAACGCCATCTGCCCAGCAAAACCGGTCGTTTTAATGAACACCTTGGTTTGCCGCCCGTTCAGGTTTGTTTACGGTTTGCTCCGCTAGCCTTTGATTGTCCCCAATCAACTACAAGGCAACAGTAGTTCCCTGCGAGCGGAAACGCGCACTGGCCTTACCTCTGCTGGGCTTTCCAGTTGTTTTGCACATTTGGGTGGGACGTACACCCTCTCGCCTGCCGTGCCTGCCGCGCTTGCACTGGTTTTGCTTCTGCTGGGCTTTCCAGTTGTTCTGCTCATGTGGGTGGGACGCACACCCTCTTTCCTGCCATGCTTGTCGCTGCAGTGCTTGCCTCGCTTTTCGCGCCGGCCTGCCCTTCGATGGGGCCCACTATGGCTTTGCCACCGTGCGTACTTGTGTTGCCCTGGTGCCTACCTCACATTCAATTACCCACGTGAAACTCAACTCGACTCCCAGCATACTCATCGGTTCTAGAGTAGTGCCTCAAGAGAGAGCATACTTGGGCTCCGAATTTCGCCACACGCGGGTCAACGTCCCTTCAATGGCTTTTGATTCATGCCCCCATCTCTGTGATGGGGGTCTCTGTGATGGGGGCTAGGCTTTTGACCCATGTGGACCGGCACGCGACCCAACTCATCACCCGGCATACTCATTGGCTCGAGAGAGGAGACTCAAGAGAGAGAATTCGCGGGCTCCGAGTTTCACCCCTCGTGGTTCCACATATATCCTTCTATCTTTTCCCATCGGCCAGGAGAGGCGAGCATTAATAGTCACTCTGGGAGTTTGCTCGTCGAGTTGCGAGCGGATCCCATCAAGCATGACTACCTATGCATCTCTACTTGCCCCAGAGTAGTTCTCCCACAGCACCTACCCTCTTGGCCAGACCGGAACCACCGTCTGTTACTAGGGTCACCACGTGGAGGTGAGAGCAGGGGATTAGAGAGCCATCTCCCTAATCCTGGCGCGCCGTTACCTTGCGCCTTTGACCCCAGTTCGGGTTCAATTTCGCGGGCTGGCAGAAAAACCACAGGTTCTCCAGATTTACGGTGTTCGTGGCACCGAACCGAAGGGTTACGATGTCTATGGCAACGAGCCGAAGAGCTGAAATTTCAAGTGCTTCTAGATCAAGTATTTCGCAACTGTACTTGTTTCAACACTCGCCTGAAACCCCTTCACATGCGTCATATGCAGAGACTGCAGCGTTGCGCCAGGTCTTTGTGTCACATCTGTATCCATAAGCGCGTTGGGAATTAGATGGGTTTTTAGAGTTCATATACTATCTTCTTTGACATTATTTTCTCCACAATGTTCTCAATTATGTTTTGTATCGCAGTGATTCTGTAACCCATTTTGTGTGATGCATTTTGTGTGATGCATTTGTGTGATGACATTGTGATGCATTTTGTGATGCATTTTGTGATGCATTTTGTGTGATGCATTTTGTGTGATGCATTTTTGTGATGCATTTGTGTGATGCATTTGTGGATGCATTTGGTGATGCATTTGTGTGATGCATTTGTGTGATGCATTTGTGTGATGCATTTGTGTGATGCATTTTGTGTGATGCATCTTGTGCGATGCATTTGTGTGATGCATTGTGATGCATCTTGTGGAGCATCTGTGTGATGCATTTGTGTGATGCATCTTGTGTGATGCATTTCGTGGCATCTTTGTGTGATGCATCTTTGTGTGATGATCTTGTGTGATGCATCTTTGTGCTGTGATTTACATTTGTGTGATTACTTGTGTAGCATCTTTGCTAACGCATCTGTGGATGCATTTAGCATTTGTGTGATGCATCTTTGTGATGCATTTTGTGATGCATTTTGTGTGATGCTTGTGATGCATTTTGTGTGATGCATTTGTGTGATGCATTTTGTGTGATGCATTTTGTGTGATGCATTTTTGTGATGCATTTTTCCATGTTTGACAAGTATAATTAGAAAACATTGTAACCAACTTTCGGGAATGGAGTCATTGCGGATGCTGTTGTTGTATTCATTGGCACAATTTTTGTAGCCTGTCAATATTGTCATACCTGATTCCACCAAGGACAGGAGCAGACATATTGAAACTCTTTATTGTACCGCTGATATATTCAACGGGGATAAGCAGATCATCACTTATTTTTGTTTGGATATATAGTTCAGGGAGCATGTTTGTTGTGGGTACCCAACCGCTTGTCTAGTGTTTGTGCACAGGCTTGTTTGATTAAATCTTACCAGAAACGCTTTAGTGTGGGGAAACGCTTTAGTGTGGGGGAAACGCTTTAGTGTGGGGAAACGCTTTAGTGTGGGGAGACGCTTTAGTGTGGGTACCCGCTTGTCTAGTGTTTGTGCACAGGCTTGTTTGATCAAATCTTACAAGAAACGCTTTACCTTTCTTATCGTCTGACCTTTTGTAGGTCATGTCTTAGAAATAAGTGAACAGAAATGGTAATGAATATAAATAAGTGAACAGATGTGGTAATGTATAGAAATAATGAAATAAGTGAATAGAAGTAGTAATGAATAGAAATAATGAAATAAGTGAATAGAGGTAGTAATGAATAGAAATAATGAAATAAGTGAATAGAGGTAGTAATGAATAGAAATAATGAAATAAGTGAATAGAGGTAGTAATGAATAGAAATAATGAAATAAGTGAATAGAGGTAGTAATGAATAGAAATAATGAAATAAGTGAATAGAGGTAGTAATGAATAGAAATAATGAAATAAGTGAATAGAGGTAGTAATGAATAGAAATAATGAAATAAGTGAATAGAGGTAGTAATGAAAAGAAATAAATGAACAGAGGTGGTAATGAATAGAAATAAATGAATAGATGTGGTAATGAATAGAAGTAATGAAATAAGTGAACAGTAGTAGTAGTAATGAATAGAAATAATGAAGTAAGTTAACAGTGGTAGTAATGAATAGAAATAATGAAGTAAGTTAACAGTGGTAGTAATGAATAGAAATAAATGAAATAAACACTGAAGAAGTGTTACTGAGTTCAGATCACATTAACAAGAAGTGTTACTGAGCTCAGATCACATTAACAAGAAGTGTTACTGAGCTCAGATCACATTAACAAGAAGGAGGCCAATGACCAAAAATAAATCGTGGCATGTCATTTACAGGTCGTCACCATCAACCACAAGTTGTTGATTTTCTAGGCACCACTTATAAGTTCAGTAGTTTGACATTTCTTTTGGAACGGTGAGGTCTATTTTTACCTACCCCTAAGCCACAGACGCCTATTCCCTGTAATGACTGAGTAGTTATAATGCTATAGAAAAACATCTCAGGAAGTACTGACAGGCTGGGATTGAGAAGCAAATAAGACCACATTTTATATAAGCAGATAAGTATGTAGAGACATGTGCACATAAACTCTAGTAAGTAGGTAGAGAAATGTGCACAGATAACTAAAGTAGGTAAGTAGAGACATGTGCATAAAGTATCATAAGAGTGTAAAGTAGAGACATGTTCACAGACAACTAAAGTAGATAGAGACATGTACACAGATAACTAAAGTAAGTAAAGACATGTGCACAGACAACTAAAGTAGATAGAGACATGTACACAGACAACTAAAGTAGATAGAGACATGTACACAGACAACTAAAGTAGATAGAGACATGTACACAGACAACTAAAGTAAGTAAAGACATGTGCACAGACAACTAAAGTAGATAGAGACATGTACACAGACAACTAAAGTAAGTAGAGACATGTACACAGACAACTAAAGTAAGTAGAGACGTGTACACAGACAACTAAAGTAGATAGAGACATGTACACAGACAACTAAAGTAAGTAGAGACATGTGCACAGACAACTAAAGTAGATAGAGACATGTACACAGACAACTAAAGTAGATAGAGACATGTACACAGACAACTAAAGTAAGTAGAGACATGTACACAGACAACTAAAGTAAGTAGAGACATGTACACAGACAACTAAAGTAAGTAGAGACGTGTACACAGACAACTAAAGTAGATAGAGACATGTACACAGACAACTAAAGTAAGTAGAGACATGTACACAGACAACTAAAGTAGATAGAGACATGTACACAGACAACTAAAGTAAGTAGAGACATGTACACAGACAACTAAAGTAGATAGAGACATGTACACAGACAACTAAAGTAAGTAGAGACATGTACACAGACAACTAAAGTAAGTAGAGACATGTACACGACAACTAAAGTAAGTAGAGACGTGTACACAGACAACTAAAGTAGATAGAGACATGTACACAGACAACTAAAGTAAGTATAGACATGTACACAGACAACTAAAGTAAGTAGAGACATGTACACAGACAACTAAAGTAAGTAGAGACGTGTACACAGACAACTAAAGTAGATAGAGACATGTACACAGACAACTAAAGTAGATAGAGACATGTACACAGACAACTAAAGTAAGTAGGTAGAGCACACACAAAAACAGCATAAAGTATCATAAGAGTGTAAAGATCTGACACTTTTAGTATCAAATGGTCAGTTCTCTTTCTTGTTTTTGTTCACTAATGTTATCAATTTGTTATCAATTTGTTATCAGTTATGCCGACGACTAGTTGGAGCCTGAGTCAGAAAACAAACCCATGTCTTTTAATGATTGTGAAACACACGTTCTAATCATTTAACACTAGTGTTTGTGCATCTCAAATAACATATACAAACAGTTGTGAATCTCGTTGAAGTCATGTGTAGATAGTGGCAATGCAAAACTAGGGCAAATCAAGAGAAAACTAACAAGTGTGTGTGTGAGTGTGTGTGTACGAGCAATAGACAATAAATAATGTCACCACAAAAAATATGTTGAAGCAACAGACTGCGGAAACATCTTTCTGCTGACAAGTTTTCAAGGGTCGACGTTTTTTCTCACAAAAATAAAACCTGATTTACAAGATTCCATTCAGTTTTATTTTTATTTTTTTCTGATGTATGCCCCGCAGCTTGACGAAACAAGATCTGATTCAACAAAACGGGGCAAAATAATTTTAAAAAGGCAGAAGAAATGGAAAGAGAATTGGCATTAAAAAGGACATATATTTTTGAATGAAGGCAGAACACAAAAAATTGCTGGATGCAGACAAAAATAAATCATGAAAGAGAAACTAAGAAAATATGGTGTTTATTCAACTCACCTATTTTCGTTTGTGTAATCATAACGAGGCTGTGGGTCAGGGTCATGGCCGTTCACGTCGTAACTGGCATTTTCATCCTGTTGTATAAGAAACATAGTATGGCCAAACTGGTAAATATATATATATCTATATATATATACATATACATACAAATAGATGTCTGAAATAATCATACCAAACTATATGTATTTAATATCTTCTTCTTCTTCTGTATTCTCACTAGATTGGGATTTCGGATTCTCTAATAAAGGCAGCAGTCTGCCTCAGATTATTAGCCAAGCCATACAGTTTGTCTTCTGTGTTCTCACTAGATTGGGATTTCGGATTCTCTAATAAAGGCAGCCGTCTGCCTCAGATTATCAGCCACGGCATACAGTTTGTCTTCTGTGTTCTCACTAGATTGGGATTTCGGATTCTCTAATAAAGGCAGCCGTCTGCCTCACATTATTAGCCAAGCCATACAGTTTGTCTTGGACGCTAGTGTAAGTGGGCCACCTCTTTCTTATCAAGTCTGCACACTGGGGGCAGTTCTATAGGATATAATTCCTATGATTTCTGCTTCCCGTTTGTGCCGACCTCTTCCAGCAGTAAGTTTTGGCCACCCTCGTGATGGTGGGTCTGACATTCTTACCGCGTAGCTAAATCTCCGAGGCAGATTGGCGACCATAGAATCCGTTATCCCATTCCTCATTGTGATGGGTCGTTGTACCATGTTATGCACCTTACAGCCTGGCGCATCCGTTTTCTTCAAGCATTTGTTTCGGGTTAGCATTCCCTAGCGGACACATGCATCCGATTTCTATTCTTTGCACCCCAAAAGTGGGCCCCGATAACCACTCGGGCGCTAATTAATACAAGAGTTTATAACAGAGTAGCAAGTTAATGTACAAATATTGTGTCTAAATTTCCGAAAAAAATGTGTCATATTTCTGTGAAATACCATGAGAGCACAGGCATCGAATAGATCCAATTTTTCATGCTTATGTTTAAATACCTGGTAAAATCGAGGGAGAACGAAACAGTGGAAGATAGAGAGAAAAATATTCAAGCCTGACGTTATGACACGGATGAGCGTCTACATCTGAGATGATAGCAAACACCAGAGATTTGTGGAGATCCATGATCGCCTACGCTAGCCTGCACGGTACCTGATGATGATGATGTTTAAAAAAGAAAAATTCAGGATCAGTTACGAAAGAAAACCAAACAGAAAAGACATAATAGTGGTTCACGAGATAATGACCACCCAAAAAAATGTGTTAGATAAGGCACCCATTTATTTGGCCATGAGAAAGTAATTAGAACAGATAAACGGGGAAAAGGCTGCCTGTCAGTGTCAGGTTCCAATTTCATTGGCATAGAAGTGTACACTAGGTGTGAGAGCAATTCAGTGACACAGATAACATGTAATAGTCGGTCAACATTCAATAATGTCGATAAACACAAGTTTAAGAATCTCAATGATAACTTAACCAAAAGGAAATAACAAACGTCAACAAATCTTCTAATATTCTTCTCCTCTTCCACCAATTACTTCTTTATAGAAGTGATGAGGGCGGGGTAAGGAGGGAGGGGGTAGAGTGACCTTGTGTGTGCTTTTTTAAGGCACTTTGTAAGCTGATATTTATTTTCGTAAGGCTGTTCTTGATGACGTCGCTCACATCTTTTGCGCGGTCTTCCTCTTGCGTTGTACTCGTTATACTTTTTATGTGTAAACTAATGAAATGTGATTGGTTATTGGTTACTAAACTGACGTCCTTGCACTCCGGGCAGAACCATAGGTGCTCAGTCTCCCCAACAGATATCGAAGAGTATCCATACTGATGGTACCCGTGGCTTGCTGATTAAACTCTGACTCTCAGGCATCCAGTTCTACTTGTACAACGGGTAATTCCAAACTGCTTAAATCGCTTGATCGATTCAACATCTATTTTAGTGTCCTCATCCAACAGACAGTCGCGAAGAGACCAAAGAACATCCCCCTTATCCATCTTCAACTCCCCAACACTCGATGTTGGTGCCCTCTCATTACCGTAAGCACCCGCATGCCCAGGACAGTATATCCACGTAAGTCGCTGGAGGTTAGAAACTTCTATAGACGACATCCACTCATACCGAAACCTGCCCTTCTGGATCTTGTGAAGCATCGACTGAGAGTCAGACTTCATGAAAAGTATAAAGTAGTGCATAAAGAAACAGTTTGCCAAGAATGAGATATATTGGATAATACATCGTTACGGTTTGTATTTTCTGTGCACAACAAGACATGATAGGTAATATGATCACATCATAACACGGGCCTTCTTTACTTTCTAGTGTTTCTCTGTTATCAAAATGAGGATGGGACAACATGTCATTTGTTACGGTCGGAAAAAGTCCCAAACCAACTGGAGAATTTGATATTGGGATCACATATCTACGAAGGAAGTGCACAAACCATAACGCTATGCCCGTCTGCCCAGCGCGTTCGTAGCGCGTTGGACTACGGGTGACTATCCCTCTGTGTGTGCGGGTTCAATTCCGCGGGATGGCAGAAAAAGCCACAGATTCCCCAGATTTACGGTGTTCGTGGCCCCTGAACTGAAGGTTTACGATGTCCATGTCATCGAGCCGAAGAGCTGAAAAGCTCAAGTGCTTCTGGATCGGAAAAACCCAAAAAAAAAAAAACCACAACGCTATCCAGTCTCTCAATAATGTGTTTTTTTTAACATGAGAAACTCTTTGCATTTAGGGCAGCAAGGAATGTACACAACGCTATTCAGTCTCTCAATAATGTGTTTCTTAACATGAGACACACTTTGCATTTAGGGCAGCAAGACATGTACGCCATTCTTCTCTCTTATTGTCCATCCTGTTTAAAGAGTTTTAAAGCCGAACGATTGATCTCATTGCACCGGGTTTTACCCCATACGGCTCGGTCCTCTCCGCAGAAATGGCACGCCACCTGCCGGCCTCTAGGGTCTCTGAAAAACTGCACTCGTGAACAGAATGGGGCGGTCCGGATTCGAACCCACGGCCTTCGACTCACAAGGCAAAGGGGTTAACCACTTAACCACAAAGACCCCTTCTGTATTGTCTTCCAGCTATGATTAATTTCTTTCAGTGTGTGTTCTACTGTTCTCCTCCAGATCGTTTTAGGTCTTCCACGTTTTTGTTTGCCCTCTGGTGTCAATCTCAGTGCAGATTTTGTGACAGAGCTAGTCTCCGTGTGTATCACACGTCCGATCTATCTCCAGCGTCTCTTATGGAAGATGGTGCTCATATTCTTTTGCTGTCAGTTGTAAGCAGTTCTTGGTTCGAGATAATTTTTGACTAGAACACACGTAAGATCTTGCGCAGACAAGAAGAGTTTGGACATATGTTGTTCTGTTATTCTACAGCATTCTGATCCGTATAGTAAAGAATCAAATGTGCGGTAAATATATCATTCGTTTACAAGAAACACGAGAGTCTCTAATTCAACTGAACGCCCGTCTGCCCAGCGTGTTCGTAGCGCGTTGGGCTACGGGTGACTATCCCTCTGTGTGTGCTGGTTCAATTCCGCGTGATGGCAGAAAAAGTCACAGGTTCCTCAGATTTACAGTGTTCGTGGCACCGAACCGAAGGGTTACGATGTCCATGGCACCGAGCCGAAGAACTGAAAAAGCTCAAGTGCTTCTGGATCAGAAAAAAATTCAACTGAACTGTACATCTAAAGATGAACACAGAATAATAATAATAATAATTAATAATAATATAAAATATTGATTGAAAATGAAAATCGTGGCATATCCTTTACCGGACGTCGCTATCAACCACAATAAACGAGTCGTCGATTTTCTAGGCACCACTTATACGTTCAGTAGTTTGTCATTGATTTCTGAACAGTGAGGTCTATTTTTACCAATCGTAAAAATCCACGGGACCAAATTTGCTTCCAACCTACCCGCCGGGAAGTTTGAACCAGGTACTCTTGTGTAGTGATCGAGCTGACTACCGCTAAACAACAGACGGCCGATGTATATTGATTACATAATTCTAATTAGGAAAGCGCTGTGCACCGATGAAATTAAATACAAACTAAAAATCTGACTAGAACCGATATCTATTTAATCAAGGTGCACTCATCGGTGCTCAGTTCTTTTCTGCCAGCTCAGAGTGTCAGCGTCTAAAAACGTACACGGCAGCTCCAGGGGTGATTCAGCTGAAATCGACTGTACCAGAGAACGAACGTCATGCAATATTGTGCGAATTCAGCTCACTACGACTAACCTAAGGCGCCGTTGAAATTGCATCGATTCTGGAAACACGGAAAACACTCCACCAAAAACAGATGAATTTATTGAAAATCATGAGTATGGGCTCGTTTCGTATGGCTGAATAAATAAGTCAACCAAATTTAGAAAATTCAGGTGGGCTAACTACGTGACTGGGCAGATGGCCAGGGCATTCACTCAGAATAACAATCATTTATAAAGTCGCACGACAAAATAACAAATATTTCTACACCAGCACATTAAAAATGGCGATTGTCCTCGGGAAGTTACGATCAACCGGATGAGTTTATGAATCAAAGCTGAGCTGAGGAGATTATTTCCATATACAGGTTGAACGTCAATATGAATCTGTCGTACAGATTGAACGTCAATATGAATCTGTCGTATGAAGAGATTATTTCCATATACAGGTTGAACGTCAATATGAATCTGTCGTATAGTTACAATTGTATAGCTTTCTAGTACTCATTACTGGTTAACTTAACCGATCTAGATGTACTAAATATAGAGGCACATAGGCGCACAGTTTCTTACATCAGACATCAAGTGCAAGCAGTGTACATTTCTCAACACCTGTGGTGATGTCCCAATTGTAGGGAGCACATTCCCAGAAGAATATGGTTAGGGAGATTTGTGGAGATCCATGATCGCCTACGCTTGCCGGCACGACACCTGATCATGATGAGGTAACATGGAAATTCTTTTAATATGAAGGATATGGTTTGCATCATCTTCTGTAGTATGTCGCATTATTGTAGTATCATACAGAAGCACGGTAGTATGTCATAGTGTTTCATTATCATATTGAATGTCTGTTCGAAAAGCAAAACAGCCTTCTCGGTACACAAAGGCGTTATATTTTCATCTCTGTTATTCCTTACATTGTTTCAAAATATTACGGATGGTTGCCATGAACGGTTACAATTCAGGAAACATGAATGCATGCACACGGTTATCATTTAGTGAACCATTCAAAATCACCACTTCAAGAGCGCATTACATAATACCCTAACGAGTCCTTGATTCGTGATTGCTTACAACCAAATGCTCTGACATATAAGACAATGTCAATCAATAATTATCCTGGTTTCTTTTCTTTCTATATATTTCTTTTTCTCTTGCTACATGCATATCACACTCGATACACTCATGTGTTATCTATTTACATTAGTCTAATACAGGGTGTTCGAGATCAAAGTAGCGTATCAAGGAAGAAAAATATAGCATATATTTATGCAAATGAGAAGGTTCAATTATGACGTAGTGTAGGTCGAGTCACGGGCGTCACTAGGGGGGTGCGGGCCGCACCGGGTGACACCATCAAGGGGTGATATATGCGATTATATATGGTACAGGAACACTCGGAAGAAGACCATGGTGAATGTCTAGAGGGGTGACACCAAGAGTTTACCGCACTGGGTGACACCAACCCCAGTGACGCCACTGGGTCGAGTACGCCATTTTTTGGTGATGGTGTGTAATTATGGTGCGGGAAGGGGTGATGAACAAATGTGACGTAAGGACAAGCTAGTCAGAACCGGTTTAAATAGTAAATAAGCTTCTTCTTCAGCGATCTCTGGTCACGCGCTTAATTTACTGTGGACCACAAACTGCGTAGTCAGCTTCAGGTCTGTCAGGTTTCCTTTTTCAGCGATCTCTGGTCATGGGCTTAATTTACTGTGGACCACACACTGGACAGTCAGCTTCAGGTCTGTCTGGTTTCCCCAAAGCTTAGTTTTCAGGTCGACTGGGTGTGGCCACATGTTGCTTCTCAGCTCACACAGGAGAGGACAGTCTTGCAGGATATGCTCTGGTGTCTGTTCCGCCTGCTGACACTGACAGAGAGCTGTTTGACTTATTCCTAGTCTATATAAGTGTTTGTTGAATCTGCAGTGTCCTGTGCGTAGTCGAAATATAATGACCTGGTCTGTTCTGCTTAGGTCTTTGAGGGAGTCTTTTCCATAATCATATCCAGATAGACAAAACACAATGCGTAACTTTTGATTTGTCAATGGGGCTACTTGTATCTTGAACACCCTGTAGTATTAAATGCATTTCCTTTTATGCTGTGGATTTTAAACATACATAACTAAAATAAATTGCTTCTATTTTGTTGGAATTTTGATGTTTAATGAAAGGAAAGTTTGTAATTTTGTCTCCCTGTTCGCCAGCATTGACTTAAGCATACTTGAAGTAATAGACTTCAGAGGAACGATTTTAATGACAAAATTCGCCCGAGTGGTTACCGGGGCCCAAATTTGGGGTGTACAGAATAGAACCACTGTTACCTGCCACGCATGTCGTAAGAGGCGACTAAGGAGGTTTGGCTGAAATCGGATGTACGTCTCCTAAACATGTACAAGTCTATGCGTTTAGGGCCTACCAAACCAATGTGCAACGTATACAGACTTGACAAAGGTCAAATATATCACAAAGAGTGATTCAAATTGGTCGTAAAGAACAAACCGCAAAGAAGAAGAATGAAAGAATTGTTAACGCAAATGTTAAAAGGCCTTATAAACTGTGTATGCCCGCCTACCCAGCGTGTTCGTAGCGCGTTGGACGACGGGTGATAAGCCTCTGTGAGTGCGGGTTCAATTCCGCGGGCTGGTAGAAAAGCCACAGGTTCCTCAGATTTACAGTGTTCGTGGCACCGAACCGAAGGGTTACGATTTCCATGGCACTGAGCCGAAGAGCTGAAAGCTCAAGTGCTTCTGGATCGAACAAAAACAAAAACTCATTCTCTTGAAAGTAAAGGAATGGTCTCGTATCATATATATATATATATATATATATATATATATATATATATATATATATATATATATATATATATATATATAATATATCAATGTACATATAGAAAGTACATCATGAATAGACAATATATATATATATATATATATATTGTCTATTCATGATGTACTTTCATCGTTCAGTGTATGTGATGAATTCTGACAGTGCCCTCGAGTGCGCCTCGTATATGATGTTTCACGCCGCCTCTGATATTTTTGAGTTCCATCGTTTGCGAGGGAGCACTTTGACCGTGAAACCATTGTATCTGAACAGTAATGCTCGTTGTGGTGTACTGCTGGGCGGTAATAGTGTTACATGGCCGAACCATTTGGTTTGTTGTTTCTTAATATACTTTAGCAAATGCTGTTGTTCCTACCAAGTCACTAAGAGACTCGTTTTTGATCTTCTCTCTCTCTCTCTCTCTCTTTCCTTGTTACTCGTCCTATTTTTTCAAGCATTTCAACTATTTTCGAATTGTTCTTTTTTTTTCACTTGCTGTAGATGTTCAATTTTAACATTAATGGTACAAAGTTGAGATGAAGATCGTATTGTATACGGTACGTTTTGTGTGTCTTCTTCTTCTTCTTTTTCTTCTAACGCTTCATATCGACCACTTGTTAACCACTCAGTGTGATTTGAATATGATCTGAGCCTAAGAGCGATTGTACGTTGCGCCAGTTATGCGTCTACAAGTAGGCCATCACATCCGATTTCTACGACGCTTTTTATTGACTAGGTAGCTTCCTAGGCCCCTACATCAGTCACCTCTTATGACATGCCTTGTAGGTCGCAGTGGTACTATTCTTTGCTTCCTTTGAATGCCCCGACACCACCTGGATGTGTTTTGTGTGTCAAGATACATGTTTGCAATTGAGTATCGTATCATGTGACTTATTTCAATAACAAACGTCAAACTCGTATCTTCTTTTACGTTGACGATCACAACACAGACAACGTTATAGTAAATATTTGGTGTAGATTAATTAAAAGAAGTACTATCATTTGTATTGCTAAACATGTTTTGTTTGTCCTGCTTTATGATAGTTAACTCCCTTGTTCTTATGCGTTGATATACTAGCTCGAGTATTTTGTTAAGATGATGCAAACCCAGTATATACTGGTTAATTATGTCTATATTGCAATACTGATGTCCTGAAAGAACTAAATGTTAAAGAGAATTGGCTGATAAACAACATACTATACAGAAAAATTACATACTTTGGTCACATCAAGCGTTACGATGGCCTGGAAAAAAACAATATTAGAGGGTAGGGTCACAGGACGCAGAGGCAGACCAAGAAGAAGATGGCTACAAGATATTAAAGAAGCCATGAATATGTCCATCGACGAAGTGGGTGAACTGGCTAGAGACAGAGTGAATTTCAGATGCGTTGCAAAGAGAGCAACGTCCTATAAAGGACACGCACCTTGATGATGATGATGATGATGATATTGCAATGAGAGTGCTACCGGAGATAAACAGATTTACGTAAGGAAAGGGCCAAGTACTGAATATGTTTAATTTAATCGAGACATTTCCTTTACAGGACTTTGCGAATCAACCCCATCTTTGTAACACTGTTTGTGATTTTTCTAGGCATTATTACGTTCAGTAGTTTGCCATTGTTTTCTGAACGGGTGGTGTCATCGTCCTTTTGTTAAAATCCACGCGAAACAATTTGCAACCAAATTGTCCACATTGTGATTCGAACTCAGAACGTCGAGGTTAATAGACCGAGTCACTAACCCCTAGGCCACAGACGCTAATAACAATAATTAATCTCGTACCGTTATGCGTTATATTTTATATTCATTATATCTTAGCATATGACCCGCAAGTATTATAAAAGTAACATGGCATGGTTAAATTATGTGCGAGTATGTGAAAGGTCGTGCTAGATATTAAGAGAAGAGGAAGACCACGGAGAAGATGGATTCAGGATGCAACTAATGGTTTGAACATGACGGCTGCAGAGGCAGGACATTTGGCCTATGAGAGAGAGAAATTCCTGAGGACTGTTGGGGTGGCAAAGTTCTGCTCAGGACAAGCTATTTGATGATGATGATGATCATCATACAGTTAAATGATGTATAGTTTATTACTCTAGCATGTGCGATTTCATATTTTGAGAGCCGTGTTTCTCAATCAAGATCTGCGACCCACTTATATACTGTGTCGATCTGGAAGTCATTCCTAGTTGGTCGAAATAACCTTTCAACACCCGACATCGATTTTAGTATTTTTGAGCTAGTCAGCGTGGAATTGGAACACAGATGGCGCCATGTGGCACAGAACTTAATAACACCATCGCTGAAAGCTCAAGTGCTTCTGGATCGAAACAAAAAAATATATATAAAAAAAT
This sequence comes from Arion vulgaris, assembly GCA_020796225.1. Lineage (NCBI taxonomy): Eukaryota > Metazoa > Mollusca > Gastropoda > Stylommatophora > Arionidae > Arion > Arion vulgaris. The sequence goes on along the minus strand of CM036756.1, from coordinate 71,499,042 downwards.
AATGAACGTTTAAATGTTGCAGATAAAAGTCATACTTGAATACCTGGAGCAGAATGACAGAACTAATAAATGTATGAGATGTATTGAAGAGCTCCCCCGGTTTGTAAAACTACTAGCTAAGCAATGATTAATCAAGATGTCTCAAAGAATCAAGATGCCTGAAAGAATCAAGATGCCTCAAAGAATCAAGATGCCTCAAAGAATCAAGATGCCTCAAAGAATCAAGATGCCTCAAAGAATCAAGATGCCTCAAAGAATCAAGATGCCTCAAAGAATCAAGATGCCTCAAAGAATCAAGATGCCTCAAAGAATCAAGATGCCTCAAAGAATCAAGTTTAACACTGAAATACTGCTTACCTTTAAATATAACCAAATTATTATAGAACATATTGCTCTTTCTTGATAATAGAATACGGAGTTCTACGAACCTCAGGGTGGAGCGCCGGAGCCAATAAATAAGGTCAATAAATAGATAGCGAACAAGTATTAGGGGTTTCCGGAAACAACAAATGACCAAACACAGAATTTGAACCACAAACCTTTATTTCTAACGGCGTCCATTTCCTAGCCTTACAGACCAGCGTTTTGAAGAACATAGCTAGCTAGCTCTAAACAAAATAAGCTTCACTAAGTGGTGTCTTTTATAAACAGCGTCGAACATTAAACACAGAATAATCAGATCAGATTCGATCGAGCAGTGTTTGCACAAACACATACGATAATCTTTTTGTGCTTGTATGTATGAGACGAAAAAACATCATACATACACGCAGGTGTTCACTTATAACATACATGCAGACATCATGCATATAGGTGTACACATATAATATACATGCAGACATGATGCATAGATAACTTCAAGTAAATTTGCAACAAGTGACAAGAGAATAAGAAGATTTAAGAACCCAAGGGGAAGCAAGCACAGAAGCCAATGAATATGATCAATAAATAGACAGTATTATGAGCGTTGTTGATAAGGAAAGAGGTAACCACTTCACTATCTCAAGTAAGTAGCAAGTCAAGAATTCACTTTCATGCCCTTATATATATTTATTTTTGCGAATACAGTATTAGGCCTGTATTCTTTATTTCTTCACGCCACCAACCATTACTAGAAAGTGTTTCTATAGTATCTAATTGTGGGTGGGTCGATCTGAGATCTAATTGTGGGTGGGTCGATCTGAGATCTAATTGTGGGTGGGTCGATCTGAGATCTAATTGTGGGTGGGTCGATCTGAGATCTAATTGTGGGTGGGTCGATCTGAGATCTAATTGTGGGTGGGTCGATCTGAGATCTAATTGTGGGTGGGTCGATCTGAGATCTAATTGTGGGTGGGTCGATCTGAGATCTAATTGTGGGTGGGTCGATCTGAGATCTAATTGTGGGTGGGTCGATCTGAGATCTAATTGTGGGTGGGTCGATCTGAGATCTAATTGTGTGGGTGGGTCGATCTGAGATCTAATTGTGGGTGGGTCGATCTGAGATCTAATTGTGGGTGGGTCGATCTGAGATCTAATTGTGGGTGGGTCGATCTGAGATCTAATTGTGGGTGGGTCGATCTGAGATCTAATTGTGGGTGGGGAAAAAATACTCAAATTTGGTAATTTAATCCTGGGACACCAAATCTACGAAGGAAGTCTACTAACATCTAGGCTATCTCATTAAGTAAAATGTACATGTCGACCACTGAAACGATGGAGCAGTTAGATCAGCCAAAAATGGGAGCATTATCATACAAATAAAGGTAGACTTGTCTCATCAAGAAACAAAGATGATTGTAAAAATACGTATTCAGAAATGATGGAGAGATTTACATGCAAATTATCATACACAGGACGACACATCTGTTAGCTAGAGAGTTTACAAGCAAAGTATCATACACAGGACGACTCATCTGTTAGCTGGAGAGTTTACAAGCAAAGTATCATACACAGGACGACTTATCTGTTAGCTAGAGAGTTTACAAGCAAAGTATCATACACAGGACGACTCATCTGTTAGCTAGAGAGTTTACATGCAAAGTATCATACACAGGACGACTCATCTGTTAGCTAGAGAGTTTACATGCAAAGTATCATACACAGGACGACACATCTGTTATAGTCTGTCCATTAATTCGTGAGCACGTTTGAAATTGATTTTCTCGAAAACTACCTGTTGGATCTCAGTGATTTTTTGCAAGCAGCCTTAGAATATCCATGACGCTAGAGAAATATTTTTTCCAAGAAAATTTGATGTAGTTTGAAATATTTCTTCTTCAGGTTATATTAAAATCAACCTCACCGGATTGTACACAATAGTAACAGATCTACGGTACACAGACGCGTTGTTCTAAAATACATTATGGTAACATTGAAATATCGTGCGTAAACAACAATTTCACGAAATCCCGTGCACCGAACCCAGTCGACTTTGAAAGCATATGACGTTATAATTGGGATACCGTTGTATAGTTATAGGCGTATCTCGCTATTTGTATGAAGCTATTGTATCATATTTGTTGGCTTATCAAAACTGACATTGATATCACATTCATAATGAGTCTGAAGTGCACATTTATAACAATGCAGAAGGTTACAGTTTTACTATACCAACACTTCCGTAGGGAATCTAAGAGAGGTCATCTATATTGCGATATTCATAACCTGAGAAACGAACGCAACTGGCGCTTGGTCTGAATAGAGAATCCTTTTCCCGATGGATTAAACAGGACACAAAGTGCACTAATGTCAAGCAAGGAAGGAAAAGAACAATTGACGACTTTGACATAGATGTCATAAGATGGGAGCTCTTGAAAATGTTTGCGACAAATCAACTTGTTACTCTCAGGAAACTGAAATTAAAACTGCAATCAGATTGCAGCATAGACATTTCTAAAAGTACTCTATGAAAAATTGTAAGAGCCGCCGGCTTCACCTTCAGAAAACTATAGGCGGCAGGAATATTATTTGTGAAAAGCCACATTTAATTGCTGCCCGAAGTAAATACCTGAGGCAGATCCGTGAGCGGCGGAGGCAAGGCTATGATATTGTATATTTGGACGAATCCTGGGTCAATGCTCACCACACCAATGCTAAAGAATGGCAATCAGTAGACGGTGAACAGAAAAGAAAAATACCAAGCAGCAAAGGCCAGCGTATTATACTAACACATGCAGGAAGCAGTGAAGAAGGTCTTGTCCATGACGCTGGACTTATTTTCCAATCAAAAAGTACCGACGGTAGGGACTACCACACAGAAATGAATGGACATATTTTCAGGCACTGGATGGAGAAAGATCTACTTCCAATTCTAAACAGACCATCATGCTTGGTAATGGATAATGATCCTATCACAACGCAGTATCAGCGGAAGACAAAGTACCAACTGCATCAAATACAAAAGATCAAATTAGGACTTGGCTTGCTAAGGAAAATGTCAGCTTCGATGATACATATTTGAAACCCGAGTTGTTGCACCTGGTGAGGATGACAAATAAGACAACGGTGTTTCATATTGACAAAATCATTGCGGAATACGGCCACACGTCTTTGCGACTACCTCCATATCATGCTCACCTCAATCCGATAGAGCTTGTCTGGGCTAAAGTAAAGGGCAAGTTGCCGAACAGAACAGGACGTTTAAAATGTGTGATGTTGAAGTTCTGACACGTGAGTCCTTCTCAATGATAGACATGCAGTTCTGGAAGAAGTGTGTTGAACATGTGCTCCGAGAGGAAGACGAGTACTGGCACCGAGATGGATTACAATTTGTCCAGCCAGTAACAATTATCAACCTCATGGAATCGTCAGATTCGGGATGATACAAATCATATTTTGATTACAGACTGAGAAATAGCAACGTATACATTTCCATATCCAAATGCGTCTACCATCATACAATTTGTGGTGAAGTTAAGACACCCTGGGGTCTAATGGTGACCGAAGGGAGGACTAACTGTTGCATATTGTATCCAAGTTCACGATTGCACATAAAGGGCAACACACTTAATTACTTGACCTATCAAGTTAATATGGAGATACACCTATGAATAGAATTGACATGGACAAATTCTAGGGATACTGTAAAATCTAAAATTTGAGCCCCCGTATTTGCAATTGTCATAAAAGATCAAAGGAATTCGCCGATGTGCAAAATCCGTAGCATCTATGGACTACTGGTTAGCTTTATTTTAGCGTCATGGATATTCTAACGCTGCATGCAAAAAATTCACTGAGATCCAACAGGTAGTTTTCGAGAAAATCAATTTCAAACGTGCTCACGAATTAATGGACAGACTATAGCTAGATTGTTTACATGCAAAGTATCATACACAGGACGACACATCTGTTAGCTAGAGAGTTTACATGCAAAGTATCATACACAGGACGACTCATCTGTTAGCTAGAAAGTTTACATGCAAAGTACCATACACAGGTCGACATATCTGTTAACTAGAGAGAAACAAAGACATATTAGCAGACTACAAACTGGTCATTGTTATTGGTTACTGAACTGACGTCATAACACTCCTGGCAGATCCAAGTGCTCACTCTCCCCAAACAGATGTAGAAGGGTATACATATATGATGGTTCCAGTTGATTGCTGATTAAAAATACTCCTCACTCAGCCCTTCAGGCATCCAGTTCTGCGTGTACCTCGTACAACGAGTAACTTGTGAACAGATGTAAGGAGTAGTAAAGACATTACCTTTTGTACGTTTGGCTTAAGTGTAAGGTGGTAGATATCCAAATTGTGAACATTGTTTTGAAATGTTGGTGTTTCTAGAAAGCTTATAGCTAACCACGACATGCTACCGCCCAGATGTCCAACTACAGCTTCAACTGTTTTGTTTGACATTCAACAGAAGAGATGAAACAGCTGTTTGTTTGCTAACAAAACTTCCCACACTTCAGATCTGACTCTACCACAGTTTTATATGTCCTGATATCTGACACTTCAGATCTGACTCTACCACAGTTTTATATGTCCTGACATCTGACCTGTGGTTAGTTGTCCAATGGCAAGAGTTCATCAGAATTTTAAGTAACGGGAACAAGCTACTACTTATCAAGAAGCGATAGTAGTATTCAGATTTTTTTTTTCCTGATCCAGAAGCACTTGAGCTTTCAGCTCTTCGTCTCGTTGCCATGGACATCGTAAATCTGGAGAACCTGTGGCTTTTCTGTCAGCCCGCGGAATTTAACCCGCACTCACAGGGAGCTTATCACCCGTTGTCCAACGCGCTACAAACACGCTGGGCAGGCGGGCAGTATTCAGATTAAAAACTCTGTTAATACAAGACTCAATCTTTGTACAAAAAACTAAACATATGAAAGCCAGACACGAATTCCATATTGAACAGTCGTAGGAAAATTAGCCTTTAGCCCTAGGACTAACAAACTTGTCATAGTTATGAATGTCCTGTTTCTGTTGTTAGTCATACCTTAATGAAAGCATTTCTTGACTATTATATCAAGATATTCATTATATCAAGATATTAACAATAACTCTCAATCAAACTTTTGTTAAACTGGTTATGTACATCTGTTGAACGATATCATTTCCTTTTTGTTTGCACTGTTCGCGTTGAGTTCTGCGGCCAATTCATATTTATTCTGTCAAAGTTATATAATATTTAAACTTTGAGTATTCTGCTGGCCAATTCATATTTATTCTGTCAAAGTTATATAATATTTAAACTTTGAGTATTCTGCTGGCCAATTCATATTTATTCTGTCAAAGTCATATAATATTTAAAATTTGAGTATTCTGCTGGCCAATTCATATTTATTCTGTCAAGGTTATATAATATTTAAAATTTGAGTATTCTGCTGGCCAATTCATATTTATTCTGTCAAAGTCATATAATATTTAAAATGTGAGTATGTCATATGTTCTTCACTTGATTTCATCTGTGACTTGCTATGGACAGTGTCCATTTGATTTCTTACGTAAAGTTGCCATTATTATTATTAATAACGGTGACAAGATATTAAAAATTTGTCAACATTTTCAATTTCTTCATTATTCATAATTATTTTCTGTTGGTATCTTGTTCTGTTGGTATCTTGTTCTGTTGGTATCATGTTGGTATCTTGTTCTGTTGGTATCTTGTTCTGTTGGTATCTTGTTCTGTTGGTATCTTGTTCTGTTGGTATCTTGTTCTGTTGGTATCTTGTTCTGTTGGTATCTTGTTCTGTTGGTATCTTGTTCTGTTGGTATCATGTTGGTATCTTGTTCTGTTGGTATCTTGTTCTGTTGGTATCTTGTTCTGTTGGTATCTTGTTCTGTTGGTATCTTGTTCTGTTGGTATCTTGTTCTGTTGGTATCTTGTTCTGTTGGTATCTTGTTCTGTTGGTATTTTGTTCTGTTGGTATCTTGTTCTGTTGGTATTTTGTTCTGTTGGTGTCTTGTTCTGTTGGTATCTTGTTCTGTTGGTATTTTGTTCTGTTGGTATCTTGTTCTATTGGTATCTTGTTATGTTGGTATCTTGTTCTGTTGGTATCTTGTTCTGTTGGTATTTTGTTCTGTTCGTATCTTGTTCTGTTGGTATCTTGTTATATTGGTATCTTGTTCTATATGTATCATGTTCTGTTGGTATCATGTTCTGTTGGTATCTTGTTCTGTTGGTATTTTGTTCTGTTGGTATCTTGTTCTGTTGGTATCTTGTTCTGTTGGTATCTTGTTCTGTTGGTATCTTGTTCTGTTGGTATCTTGTTCTGTTGGTATTTTGTTCTGTTGGTATCTTGTTCTGTTGGTATCTTGTTCTGTTGGTATCTTGTTCTGTTGGTATCTTGTTCTGTTGGTATCATGTTGGTATCTTGTTCTGTTGGTATCTTGTTCTGTTGGTATCTTGTTCTGTTGGTATCTTGTTCTGTTGGTATCTTGTTCTGTTGGTATCATGTTGGTATCTTGTTCTGTTGGTATCTTGTTCTGTTGGTATCTTGTTCTGTTGGTATCTTGTTCTGTTGGTATCTTGTTCTGTTGGTATCTTGTTCTGTTGGTATCTTGTTCTGTTGGTATCTTATTCTGTTGGTATCTTGTTCTGTTGGTATCTTGTTCTGTTGGTATCATGTTGGTATCTTGTTCTGTTGGTGTCTTGTTCTGTTGGTATTTTGTTCTGTTGGTATCTTGTTCTGTTGGTATCTTGTTATGTTGGTATCTTGTTCTGTTGGTATTTTGTTCTGTTGGTATCTTTTTCTGTTGGTATTTTGTTCTGTTGGTATCTTGTTCTGTTGGTATCTTGTTCTGTATGTATCTTGTTCTGTTGGTATCTTGTTCAGTTGGTATCATGTTGGTATCTTGTTCTGTTGGTATCTTGTTCTGTTGGTATCTTGTTATGTTGGTATTTTGTTCTGTTGGTATTTTGTTCTGTTGGTATCTTGTTCTGTTGGTATCTTGTTCTGTTGGTATCTTGTTCTGTTGGTATCTTGTTATGTTGGTATCTTGTTCTGTTGGCATCTTGTTCTGTTGGTATCATGTTGGTATCTTGTTCTGTTGGTATCTTGTTCTGTTGGTATCATGTTGGTATCTTGTTCTGTTGGTATCTTGTTCTGTTGGTATCTTGTTCTGTTGGTATCTTGTTCTGTTGGTATCTTGTTCTGTTGGTATCTTGTTCTGTTGGTATCTTGTTCTGTTGGTATCATGTTGGTATCTTGTTCTGTTGGTATCTTGTTCTGTTGGTATCTTGTTCTGTTGGTATTTTGTTCTGTTGGTATCTTGTTCTGTTGGTATCTTGTTCTGTTGGTATCTTGTTCTGTTGGTATCATGTTGGTATCTTGTTCTGTTGGTATCTTGTTCTGTTGGTATCTTGTTCTGTTGGTATCTTGTTCTGTTGGTATCATGTTGGTATCTTGTTCTGTTGGTATCATGTTGGTATCTTGTTCTGTTGGTATCTTGTTCTGTTGGTATCTTGTTCTGTTGGTATCTTGTTCTGTTGGTATCATGTTGGTATCTTGTTCTGTTGGTATCTTGTTCTGTTGGTATCTTGTTCTGTTGGTATTTTGTTCTGTTGGTATCTTGTTCTGTTGGTATCTTGTTCTGTTGGTATCTTGTTCTGTTGGTATCATGTTGGTATCTTGTTCTGTTGGTATCTTGTTCTGTTGGTATCTTGTTCTGTTGGTATATTGTTCTGTTGGTATCTTGTTCTGTTGGTATCATGTTGGTATCTTGTTCTGTTGGTATCATGTTGGTATCTTGTTCTGTTGGTATCTTGTTCTGTTGGTATCATGTTGGTATCTTGTTCTGTTGGTATCTTGTTCTGTTGGTATTTTGTTCTGTTGGTATCATGTTGGTATCTTGTTCTGTTGGTATCTTGTTCTGTTGGTATCTTGTTCTGTTGGTATCTTGTTCTGTTGGTATCTTGTTCTGTTGGTGTCTTGTTGGTATCTTGTTCTGTTGGTATCTTGTTCTGTTGGTGTCTTGTTGGTATATTGTTCTGTTGGTATCTTGTTCTGTTGGTATCTTGTTCTGTTGGTATCTTGTTCTGTTGGTATATTGTTCTGTTGGTATCTTGTTCTGTTGGTATCGTGTTCTGTTGGTATCTTGTTCTGTTGGTATCATGTTGGTATCTTGTTCTGTTGGTATCTTGTTCTGTTGGTATCATGTTGGTATCTTGTTCTGTTGGTATCTTGTTCTGTTGGTATCTTGTTCTGTTGGTATTTTGTTCTGTTGGTATTTTGTTCTGTTGGTATCTTGTTCTGTTGGTATCTTGTTCTGTTGGTATCTTGTTCTGTTGGTATCTTGTTCTGTTGGTATCTTGTTCTGTTGGTATCTTGTTCTGTTGGCATCTTGTTCTGTTGGTATCATGTTGGTATCTTGTTCTGTTGGTATCTTGTTCTGTTGGTATCATGTTGGTATCTTGTTCTGTTGGTATCTTGTTCTGTTGGTATCTTGTTCTGTTGGTATCTTGTTCTGTTGGTATCTTGTTCTGTTGGTATCTTGTTCTGTTGGTATCTTGTTCTGTTGGTATCTTGTTCTGTTGGTATCATGTTGGTATCTTGTTGGTATCTTGTTCTGTTGGTATCTTGTTCTGTTGGTATCTTGTTCTGTTGGTATTTTGTTCTGTTGGTATCTTGTTCTGTTGGTATCTTGTTCTGTTGGTATCTTGTTCTGTTGGTATCATGTTGGTATCTTGTTCTGTTGGTATCTTGTTCTGTTGGTATCTTGTTCTGTTGGTATCTTGTTCTGTTGGTATATTGTTCTGTTGGTATCTTGTTCTGTTGGTATCATGTTGGTATCTTGTTCTGTTGGTATCTTGTTCTGTTGGTATCTTGTTCTGTTGGTATCTTGTTCTGTTGGTATCTTGTTCTGTTGGTATCTTGTTCTGTTGGTATCTTGTTCTGTTGGTATCTTGTTCTGTTGGTATCTTGTTCTGTTGGTATCTTGTTCTGTTGGTATCATGTTGGTATCTTGTTCTGTTGGTGTCTTGTTCTGTTGGTATTTTGTTCTGTTGGTATCTTGTTCTGTTGGTATCTTGTTATGTTGGTATCTTGTTCTGTTGGTATTTTGTTCTGTTGGTATCTTTTTCTGTTGGTATTTTGTTCTGTTGGTATCTTGTTCTGTTGGTATCTTGTTCTGTATGTATCTTGTTCTGTTGGTATCTTGTTCAGTTGGTATCATGTTGGTATCTTGTTCTGTTGGTATCTTGTTCTGTTGGTATCTTGTTATGTTGGTATTTTGTTCTGTTGGTATTTTGTTCTGTTGGTATCTTGTTCTGTTGGTATCTTGTTCTGTTGGTATCTTGTTCTGTTGGTATCTTGTTCTGTTGGTATCTTGTTATGTTGGTATCTTGTTCTGTTGGCATCTTGTTCTGTTGGTATCATGTTGGTATCTTGTTCTGTTGGTATCTTGTTCTGTTGGTATCTTGTTCTGTTGGTATCATGTTGGTATCTTGTTCTGTTGGTATCTTGTTCTGTTGGTATCTTGTTCTGTTGGTATCTTGTTCTGTTGGTATCTTGTTCTGTTGGTATCTTGTTCTGTTGGTATCTTGTTCTGTTGGTATCATGTTGGTATCTTGTTCTGTTGGTATCTTGTTCTGTTGGTATCTTGTTCTGTTGGTATTTTGTTCTGTTGGTATCTTGTTCTGTTGGTATCTTGTTCTGTTGGTATCTTGTTCTGTTGGTATCATGTTGGTATCTTGTTCTGTTGGTATCTTGTTCTGTTGGTATCTTGTTCTGTTGGTATCTTGTTCTGTTGGTATCATGTTGGTATCTTGTTCTGTTGGTATCATGTTGGTATCTTGTTCTGTTGGTATCTTGTTCTGTTGGTATCTTGTTCTGTTGGTATCTTGTTCTGTTGGTATCATGTTGGTATCTTGTTCTGTTGGTATCTTGTTCTGTTGGTATCTTGTTCTGTTGGTATTTTGTTCTGTTGGTATCTTGTTCTGTTGGTATCTTGTTCTGTTGGTATCTTGTTCTGTTGGTATCATGTTGGTATCTTGTTCTGTTGGTATCTTGTTCTGTTGGTATCTTGTTCTGTTGGTATATTGTTCTGTTGGTATCTTGTTCTGTTGGTATCATGTTGGTATCTTGTTCTGTTGGTATCATGTTGGTATCTTGTTCTGTTGGTATCTTGTTCTGTTGGTATCATGTTGGTATCTTGTTCTGTTGGTATCTTGTTCTGTTGGTATTTTGTTCTGTTGGTATCATGTTGGTATCTTGTTCTGTTGGTATCTTGTTCTGTTGGTATCTTGTTCTGTTGGTATCTTGTTCTGTTGGTATCTTGTTCTGTTGGTGTCTTGTTGGTATCTTGTTCTGTTGGTATCTTGTTCTGTTGGTGTCTTGTTGGTATATTGTTCTGTTGGTATCTTGTTCTGTTGGTATCTTGTTCTGTTGGTATCTTGTTCTGTTGGTATATTGTTCTGTTGGTATCTTGTTCTGTTGGTATCGTGTTCTGTTGGTATCTTGTTCTGTTGGTATCATGTTGGTATCTTGTTCTGTTGGTATCTTGTTCTGTTGGTATCATGTTGGTATCTTGTTCTGTTGGTATCTTGTTCTGTTGGTATCTTGTTCTGTTGGTATTTTGTTCTGTTGGTATCTTGTTCTGTTGGTATCTTGTTCTGTTGGTATCTTGTTCTGTTGGTATCTTGTTCTGTTGGTATCTTGTTCTGTTGGTATCTTGTTCTGTTGGTATCTTGTTCTGTTGGCATCTTGTTCTGTTGGTATCATGTTGGTATCTTGTTCTGTTGGTATCTTGTTCTGTTGGTATCATGTTGGTATCTTGTTCTGTTGGTATCTTGTTCTGTTGGTATCTTGTTCTGTTGGTATCTTGTTCTGTTGGTATCTTGTTCTGTTGGTATCTTGTTCTGTTGGTATCTTGTTCTGTTGGTATCTTGTTCTGTTGGTATCATGTTGGTATCTTGTTCTGTTGGTATCTTGTTCTGTTGGTATCTTGTTCTGTTGGTATTTTGTTCTGTTGGTATCTTGTTCTGTTGGTATCTTGTTCTGTTGGTATCTTGTTCTGTTGGTATCATGTTGGTATCTTGTTCTGTTGGTATCTTGTTCTGTTGGTATCTTGTTCTGTTGGTATATTGTTCTGTTGGTATCTTGTTCTGTTGGTATCATGTTGGTATCTTGTTCTGTTGGTATCTTGTTCTGTTGGTATCTTGTTCTGTTGGTATCTTGTTCTGTTGGTATCATGTTGGTATCTTGTTCTGTTGGTATCTTGTTCTGTTGGTATCTTGTTCTGTTGGTATTTTGTTCTGTTGGTATCTTGTTCTGTTGGTATCTTGTTCTGTTGGTATCTTGTTCTGTTGGTATCATGTTCTGTTGGTATCTTGTTCTGTTGGTATTTTGTTCTGTTGGTATCTTGTTCTGTTCGTATCTTGTTCTGTTGGTATCATGTTGGTATCTTGTTCTGTTGGTATCTTGTTCTGTTGGTATCTTGTTCTGTTGGTATCATGTTGGTATCTTGTTCTGTTGGTATCTTGTTCTGTTGGTATCTTGTTCTGTTGGTATCTTGTTCTGTTGGTATTTTGTTCTGTTGGTATCTTGTTCTGTTGGTATCTTGTTCTGTTGGTATCTTGTTCTGTTGGTATCTTGTTCTGTTGGTATCTTGTTCTGTTGGTATCTTGTTCTGTTGGTATCATGTTGGTATCTTGTTCTGTTGGTATCTTGTTCTGTTGGTATCTTGTTCTGTTGGTATCTTGTTCTGTTGGTATCATGTTGGTATCTTGTTCTGTTGGTATCATGTTGGTATCTTGTTCTGTTGGTATCTTGTTCTGTTGGTATCTTGTTCTGTTGGTATCTTGTTCTGTTGGTATCATGTTGGTATCTTGTTCTGTTAGTATCTTGTTCTGTTGGTATCTTGTTCTGTTGGTATTTTGTTCTGTTGGTATCTTGTTCTGTTGGTATCTTGTTCTGTTGGTATCTTGTTCTGTTGGTATCATGTTGGTATCTTGTTCTGTTGGTATCTTGTTCTGTTGGTATCTTGTTCTGTTGGTATATTGTTCTGTTGGTATCTTGTTCTGTTGGTATCATGTTGGTATCTTGTTCTGTTGGTATCATGTTGGTATCTTGTTCTGTTGGTATCTTGTTCTGTTGGTATCATGTTGGTATCTTGTTCTGTTGGTATCTTGTTCTGTTGGTATTTTGTTCTGTTGGTATCATGTTGGTATCTTGTTCTGTTGGTATCTTGTTCTGTTGGTATCTTGTTCTGTTGGTATCTTGTTCTGTTGGTATCTTGTTCTGTTGGTATCTTGTTCTGTTGGTGTCTTGTTGGTATCTTGTTCTGTTGGTATCTTGTTCTGTTGGTGTCTTGTTGGTATATTGTTCTGTTGGTATCTTGTTCTGTTGGTATCTTGTTCTGTTGGTATCTTGTTCTGTTGGTATATTGTTCTGTTGGTATCTTGTTCTGTTGGTATCGTGTTCTGTTGGTATCTTGTTCTGTTGGTATCATGTTGGTATCTTGTTCTGTTGGTATCTTGTTCTGTTGGTATCATGTTGGTATCTTGTTCTGTTGGTATCTTGTTCTGTTGGTATCTTGTTCTGTTGGTATTTTGTTCTGTTGGTATTTTGTTCTGTTGGTATCTTGTTCTGTTGGTATCTTGTTCTGTTGGTATCTTGTTCTGTTGGTATCTTGTTCTGTTGGTATCTTGTTCTGTTGGTATCTTGTTCTGTTGGCATCTTGTTCTGTTGGTATCATGTTGGTATCTTGTTCTGTTGGTATCTTGTTCTGTTGGTATCATGTTGGTATCTTGTTCTGTTGGTATCTTGTTCTGTTGGTATCTTGTTCTGTTGGTATCTTGTTCTGTTGGTATCTTGTTCTGTTGGTATCTTGTTCTGTTGGTATCTTGTTCTGTTGGTATCTTGTTCTGTTGGTATCATGTTGGTATCTTGTTCTGTTGGTATCTTGTTCTGTTGGTATCTTGTTCTGTTGGTATTTTGTTCTGTTGGTATCTTGTTCTGTTGGTATCTTGTTCTGTTGGTATCTTGTTCTGTTGGTATCATGTTGGTATCTTGTTCTGTTGGTATCTTGTTCTGTTGGTATCTTGTTCTGTTGGTATCTTGTTCTGTTGGTATATTGTTCTGTTGGTATCTTGTTCTGTTGGTATCATGTTGGTATCTTGTTCTGTTGGTATCTTGTTCTGTTGGTATCTTGTTCTGTTGGTATCTTGTTCTGTTGGTATATTGTTGGTATCTTGTTCTGTTGGTATCTTGTTCTGTTGGTATCTTGTTCTGTTGGTATTTTGTTCTGTTGGTATCTTGTTCTGTTGGTATCTTGTTCTGTTGGTATCTTGTTCTGTTGGTATCATGTTCTGTTGGTATCTTGTTCTGTTGGTATTTTGTTCTGTTGGTATCTTGTTCTGTTCGTATCTTGTTCTGTTGGTATCATGTTGGTATCTTGTTCTGTTGGTATCTTGTTCTGTTGGTATCTTGTTCTGTTGGTATCATGTTGGTATCTTGTTCTGTTGGTATCTTGTTCTGTTGGTATCTTGTTCTGTTGGTATCTTGTTCTGTTGGTATTTTGTTCTGTTGGTATCTTGTTCTGTTGGTATCTTGTTCTGTTGGTATCTTGTTCTGTTGGTATCTTGTTCTGTTGGTATCTTGTTCTGTTGGTATCTTGTTCTGTTGGTATCTTGTTGGTATCTTGTTCTGTTGGTATCTTGTTCTGTTGGTATCTTGTCTGTTGGTATCATGTTGGTATCTTGTTCTATGGTATCTTGTTCTGTTGGTGAACATAATCTGAGTTCTTCTTGTATTCCGAACAATTGTTCTGGTTTTCGCTGTATATTTCTTTAACGGAAAAGATTAGCTGTTTTAATTCCTTGATTAGACGACACACACACAGGCAGACAACAAAATGATACTGACGCATCACAACAGTTCTTCAATCAGAGATCACAACAGTTGCTCAATCAGAGATCACAACAGTTGCTCAATCAGAGATCACAACAGTTGCTCAATCAGAGATCACAACATTTCTGCAATAGCAGATCTGGTTTTAAAACCAAGGAAGATCAAATAACTAATGGATTACATAATTTCTACATAATGTGCTTATAATAACTAGTGTGAGACACGGATCAAAGCTGAAATTTGCAACCCCCAATGTCGTATCGCGGGAAATGTTGGGAAATAAAGTACCAAAAGTTTGTAAGAATCTCAGAATATTTATATTTAATATAATTGCCAAAATAAATAACAATTGAAAAATTGAATTACGTCAAGAACACTAGAACCATTATTCAGTAACTTTACTTGTAGATCTATCTCACCGACTCAATTTCTAATATGAAAAATTGTGTTGGTTCTGTCTCTACCGCATCATGCCTGTAGTAAACTATACAGGAACTTTTGTCAGTGTCCCACCTTTGTTATCTAGCGATGCAAAGCGCATGAATCTGAACTTTCAAGAACCTGCACGCTGTTGACCCCTCTAACTTGTATGTTATTGGATCTATTTGCCATCACTTATCCTCCTCTCTTACACAAGGAATCCACGGTTCGCTTCTCATGTCTCCAACATACACAATTTACAACTACAAAAATTCATCAAACACAGAAACAAACCAAGTGTGGTTCTATGTCATTCTGCAAATATTTCATTTGGTACGCTTACAAATATATGTGCTGTCATATTACACAAACATATATATATATATATATATATATATATATATATATATATATATATATATCATATATATATATAAACATGGCCATTACATATTCTTGAAGAACAGACATTTCAATAAACCAACATGTCTCCACAAAAACTTATGGGAACGCAAAGACACGCTAACCAACTACTTCTTATTTATTTATTTATTTTTGTCCATGCCCCACCCTCATCTCATGTACTGAGTGATTCTGCAGGAATTGGATCGATCCGCCTAGTCCCCCCACAGAATGAAGAATCAATTGCTAGAGAAACCCAAATTGGCCCAAAACCAGGCTGACTTCAAAACCAATACACGCAACGATTGGACCCAATACACGCAACGATTGGACGTGGTATCTTTCTAGAAGATCGCCATTTTTTGGCTTGCAAAACTATCGAGTGGAAATATCAGCTCTCGGGGTGTGGATCAATATCGGAGTTGGTGATCACGTGAAGGGATAAAGATGGAAGAAGAAGAAGAAAAAAGGAAGATGTACGGGGGATAAATGACTACAAACAAGTTCCTTTCCTTGGGTTGCCAACAGTCTAGACTACTGTGTAAACTGAGGACGATTTCTAGAGGAAACAGTCCGATGCGTCGGACGCGTGTGTGGACACAAGTAATGAGTATAACCGACGCCATAATCAGGAGATTCCGGGACGAATGGCGACATGAAGAAAGAGTGTCAAGTAAAGGATACCGCAGTGAAGCCAATCGATGAAGCTATGCCAATGTGTGATGAACATTCAATTATGACTAGTCATAGTGTTGCTAACATTAGTTGTGATGATGTTGCTAACATTAGTTGTGATGATGTTGCTAACATTAGTTATGATGATGTTGGTTGCTAACATTAGTTTAGTTGATGATGTTGCTAACATTAGTTGTGATGATGTTGCTAACATTAGTTGTGATAATGATTGTATGATGTCTAACATTAGTTGTGAATAATGTTGCTAACATTAGTTTGATGATGTTGCTAACATTAGTTGTGATGATGTTGTATATTAGTTGTGATAATGTTGCTAACATTAGTTGTGATGATGTTGCTAACATTAGTTGTGATGATGTTGGTTGCTAACATTAGTTGTGATGATGTTGCTAACATTAGTTGTGATGATGTTGCTAACATTAGTTGTGATGATGTTGCTAACATTAGTTGTGATGATGTTGCTAACATTAGTTGTGATGATGTTGCTAACATTAGTTGTGATGATGTTGGTTGCTAACATTAGTTGTGATAATGTTGCTAACATTAGTTATGATGATGTTGCTAACATTAGTTGTGATGATGTTGCTAATATTAGTTGTGATAATGTTGCTAATATTAGTTGTGATAATGTTGCTAATATTAGTTGTGATAATGTTGCTAATATTAGTTGTGATAATGTTGCTAATATTAGTTGTGATAATGTTGCTAATATTAGTTGTGATGATGTTGGTTGCTAACATTAGTTGTGATAATGTTGCTAATATTAGTTGTGATAATGTTGCTAACATTAGTTATGATGATGTTGCTAACATTAGTTGTGATAATGTTGCTAACATTAGTTATGATGATGTTGCTAACATTAGTTGTGATGATGTTGCTAATATTAGTTGTGATAATGTTGCTAATATTAGTTGTGATAATGTTGCTAATATTAGTTGTGATGATGTTGGTTGCTAACATTAGTTGTGATAATGTTGCTAATATTAGTTGTGATAATGTTGCTAATATTAGTTGTGATAATGTTGCTAATATTAGTTGTGATGATGTTGCTAATATTAGTTGTGATGATGTTGGTTGCTAACATTAGTTATGATGATGTTGCTAACATTAGTTATGATAATGTTGATTACACGACGTCAGTGATGGTGATAACAGTGTGTAGGCTTGAATGACTTCAACATCAGACACAGCTAATGAATGACTTCAACATCAGACACAGCTAATGAATGACTTCAACATCAGACACAGCTAATGAATGACTTCAACATCAGACACAGCTAATGAATGACTTCAACATCAGACACAGCTAATGAATGACTTCAACATCACACAGCTAATGAATGACTTCAACATCAGACACAGCTAATGAATGACTTCAACATCAGAAACAGCTAATGAATGACTTCAACATCAGACACAGCTAATGAATGACTTCAACATCAGACACAGCTAATGAATGACTTCAACATCAGACACAGCTAATGAATGACTTCAACATCAGACACAGCTAATGAATGACTTCAACATCAGACACAGCTAATGAATGACTTCAACATCAGACACAGCTAATGAATGACTTCAACATCAGACACAGCTAATGAATGACTTCAACATCAGACACAGCTAATGAATGACTTCAACATCAGACACAGCTAATGAATGACTTCAACATCAGACACAGCTAATGAATAACTTCAACATCAGACACAGCTAATGAATAACTTCAACATCAGACACAGCTAATGAATGACTTCAACATCAGACACAGCTAATGAATGACTTCAACATCAGACACAGCTAATGAATGACTTCAACATCAGACACAGCTAATGAATGACTTCAACATCAGACACAGCTAATGAATGACTTCAACATCAGACACAGCTAATGAATGACTTCAACATCAGACACAGCTAATGAATAATCTATAAAAAAAAAACTGCAGGAAAAAAATAGAGGAATTGTTTATTCTTCTTGTTCAATAGCTATGAATTTAGAAGTAGTCATGACAACTAATATGGCGTCTCTTGACTGATTTTTGCGTGTAGACTTACATTCCTTATCACAATTGTCCCTCGCCATTCAGGCGAGCCTTCCTCCAACTTCGGAGGTAAACTAGAGAACAGAAATAAACAGTATCGTGTAGAAATACTGTACAAGATTATGAAAATACTACATAAACAATTATAACGAAATTTGTTCTTAAAATGGGCTAAAACGAAGAACAAACAGAACAGACTCTGCTAATTTATTTCAAAACACAGGAGGTATGCAGAAACTGACAAATCTGATATGGTCAGATCGGATCAGATGAGATCGGGAGAAAACTGAAGGAGACTGCGGTGATACGTAATAAATGGGCGTTTCAGTACAAAGACACGTATGTATGGCATCACATGAGCAAGCAAAAATTAATAATAATATAATAAAACTAACACATATCCAACGTATCGACTATAAGTCTTCTTCAGTGTCAAAACAGAAACACATAATATTGCAATCACTGTGTGAAATATCGAAGAAAAATACAAAACAACAAATACTGTCAACTATCAATTAACATTATATCTCCTGTACTCTAATATACCATAAACCGCCCGATTGGTTACCGAGGCCCATATTTGGGGTGTAAAGAATAGAATCACTGTTACCTGCCACGCATGTCGTAAGAGGCGATTGAGGAGATTTGGCTGAAATCGGATGCACATGTCCTAAATGTGTAGAAGTCTATGCGTTTAGGGACCTACCAAACCAATGTGCAACGTATACACATTCTTGGCAAAGATCAAACATATCACAAAGAGTGATTAAAATTGGTCGTAAAGAACCAACGCAAAGAAGATATACCACAAACAACAAACTTCTGTAACGATCAACTAACATTATATCTCAAGCACCCTAATATACAATAAACAACAAACTTCTGTCAACTATCAATTAACATTATATCTCCAGCACCCTAATATAAACAACAAATGATCTTTTACATAATATTTGCATCCATCTTGTGATGCCAGCGGTCAGATAGGGCAACTCTATGTAAATCTAAGAATTATAATTTGTCCAACATAATAAATGAATAACATAAAAATACCAATAGAAGAGGGAGATGATATGACCTGTCGAGACAGTGCTACTACCTAACCTGAAGCTGCTCCATCCATGACCTGGAGTTAATCATACAGTTCACTGAAGCCATTATTGATGCGATCTGATGACTGACAGTAGAACGATGAAGAAAGAGAAAATACAAATAAACAACAGTGACATCCTATTTCAACTACATAGACTTTTTTTTTTTTTTTTTTTAAATAACAAAAAACCACACAAAAAGCAAACACAAACAACAAAAACAAACACAACACAGAATTTGAACTCTAACATTTAAAAAATCTGGTAATGAAATGGTTCGAATACGGAATCCCACGAGAGCAATTAGCAAACCAAGCTTTGTATTGGAGGAATGGCCACGAAAGCACACAAATGGATGTATTCTTTAGATGAAATTGCCAAGACAAATGGGCTATTATTCTGGCGGTCAGATTTCTAAAGAATGTTACTGAATATTTTGTCGATGCTTAGAAGTAACAGAAATATACAAAATGATGACAGGAAAACATTTCTATCGGCAACTTGTTATATTATGAAGGATGCTACAGCTGAGTTGGGAGCGACTCTTGTTCTTGGTACCTCCTGAAAATCTTTTAATCGTGGCATATCCTTTACAGGACGTAGCCATCAACCACAGTAAACTAGTCGTTGATTTTCTAGGCACCACTTATACGGTCAGTAGTTTGCCATTGCTTTCTGAACGGTGAGGTCTATTTTTTCCTTTTGTAAATATCCCACAGAAACGAATTTGCTTCCAAACTTGCCCACCGTGGGGTTTGAACCAGATACGCTTGGGTTCGAGCTCACTACCGCTTGAGCTACAGACGCTCACTACTGGTACCTCCTACATCATTTAAAATTATCTGCAAGTGTTGTTCATCAGATATCAAATAAAATGTGTGTACATCTTTGTTTTACACAACGTCCCTAGATGGATACTCATTGTTTGTTTAACAAATTCACACATTTATGCCAACAAGCTGTAATAATATATCACATTATACACAAGCATACAAACACATCACACATTTATGCCAACAAACTGTAATAATATATCACATTATACACAAGTATACAAACACATCACACATTTATACCAACAAACTGTAATAATATATCACATTATACACAAGTATACAAAGACATCACACATTTATACCAACAAACTGTAATAATATATCACATTATACACAAGTATACAAACACATCACACATTTATACCAACAAACTGTAATAATATATCACATTATACACAAGCATACAAAGACATCACACATTTATACCAACAAACTGTAATAATATATCACATTATACACAAGTATACAAACACATCACACATTTATGCCAACAAGCTGTAATAATATATATAATTATACACAAGCATACAAAGACATCACATACACGAATCTATGGGTACATAGTTGATAGATTACTTGGAAATGTGTGTACACTTTTTATATAAAACTCATCACAGCTCAGTAGCAGATGGTGTATGTACCCGCCTGCTCAGCGTGTTCGTAGCGCGTTGGACTACGGGTGACTAGCCCTCTGTGAGTGCGGGTTCAATTCCGCGGGCTGGCAGAAAATCCACAGGTTCCCCAGATTTACGGTGTTCGTGGCACCGAACCGAAGGGTTACAATGTCCACGGTACCAAGCCGAAGAGCTGAAAACTCAAGTGCTTCTGGATCGGGGGAAGCAGATGGTGTATAAACGCATCAGTGAATGTTGGATCAAATCTCTGTACAGTAGATATTCGCTGTATTATATATATATTATACATTTAAAATAAGAAACAGTTGACAGTTACAGATAAGAATGAGAAAATTGAAATATTTGGAACATATAAAAAGAAACCAAGGGTTGGAGATTACCATTATGGAATGAGACATCCCGGCAAAGATGAGAAGAAGATGGATTCAGAATGTAACATGAGTTGAGTAAGACGGCAGCAGAGTCGGGACATCTGGTCTATGAGAGAGAGAGAGAGAGAGAGAGAGAGAGAGAGAGAGAGAGAGAAATTCAGAGAGAGAGAGAGAGAGAGAGAGAGAGATTCAGAAAAACTGTCAAGGCTGCAAAGTTCTGCTCATGACAAGCTATTTGATGATAACTTACAACAACCAGGTGGCGTCTGTGGCCTAGGGGATAATGACTCGGTCTATTAACCCCGACGTTCTGAGTTCGAATCACGCTGCGGACAATTTGGTTGCAAATTGTTTCGTGTGAATTTTGACAAAAGGACGATGGCATCACCCGTTCAGAAAGCAATGGCAAACTATTGAACGTAATAATGTCTAGAAAAATCACAAACAGCGTTTAAAAGCTGGGGTTGATTAGCAAAG
The DNA here is from genome assembly GCA_020796225.1 of Arion vulgaris. Lineage (NCBI taxonomy): Eukaryota > Metazoa > Mollusca > Gastropoda > Stylommatophora > Arionidae > Arion > Arion vulgaris. The sequence continues at coordinate 71,477,792 of CM036756.1, read as the reverse complement.
TCCTGTAAAGAATATGCAATTAACTAACTTTTACAACAACCAAGGTTCTATATGTTTCTCATTTATTTGGTATATATAAGGCAGATATATTTTATAAAGAAAATCTGGTTACTAAATGATAAGACGTCCAGAGAAAAGTAAATCCGCATCTGTTAGCAACTGTGTCCTTGGATATTAATGTTGTTATGGAATTACGAGACAATCTGTGCATTTGTTCTCACCTTGTTGACTTTATCGGATGCCACAAATAGTACAAGTATGTACGAAATCAGAGATGTGCGAGGATAGAGGTGCTAAAGAGATAGCGGATTTTGTTTCCATTCTGGAAAGTTCATTAGTGATGTTTGATAAAACTTATCTCAGTAGACTTTTTATTTAGGACTGAGCAGCCCGTGCCAAGTTTTCCAACGTAGTTATCTCAAGTCAATATAATATATATGAAAAAATATATATATGAAAAATCAAAGTGCTGCATTTTATTAGAAGACTTGAACGTTCCCCGTGAGAGTTTATATACAGTATGTGTCTGAATCTGATGAAATCATTACACTCAGTTACATGAGGACTATCATCATAGCACTCCGGACATGTCCATAGGTGCTCCGATCTCCGTCTCAGCAAGTCCAGCGGCCCAACACGTCAGTTCGATGTTGATTAATCAATCTCTTTGCATATTTAGTATACTGTTCTTTTCGGGCTGCACCAATATTGACACCCATCTCTCTCAATCATTACATTATTCAATTAATGATGATTTAGGATAAATCAATTTGACAAGTTTAATCATACATTGCTAGAATAGAGAAATATAAAGAAACAATAATGTGACTTCACGTTGTTTATCTGTCCATTACGCAACTTTAGATTTATCTGTCTACTCTTTCATTCAAATCATTATTCAATCATACAATCAATCTGTCATTCATGAGTCCATACATTTATGTTTCCGTTTATCTGCTCATTTTGCCTTAAATCCATCCATCCAATCATCCTTCCTCCATTCCTTAGACCATTTATCTATATTTCTATTCATCCACCCATTCATCCAATCATTCCTCCATTCCTTAACCAATCCATCCAATCATCCTTCCTCCATTCCTTAAACAATTTATCTATATTCCTTAAACCATTTATCTATGTTTCAATTCATCCACCCATCTATTCATCCTTCCCTCATTCCTTAATCCATTCATCCACCTATCCTTCCTCCATTCCTTAAACCATTTATCTATATTCATCCACCCATCCATTCATCCTTCCTCCATTCCTTAAACCATTTATCTATATTTCTATTCATCCACCCATCTATTCATCCTTCCCTCATTCCTTAATCCATTCATCCACCTATCCTTCCTCCATTCCTTAAACTATTTATCTATATTTCTTAAACCATTTATCTATATTTCAATTCATCCACCCATCTATTCATCCTTCCCTCATTCCTTAATCCATTCATCCACCTATCCTTCCTCCATTCCTTAAACCATTTATCTATATTCATCCACCCATCCATTCATCCTTCCTCCATTCCTTAAACCATTTATCTATATTTCTATTCATCCACCCATCTATTCATCCTTCCCTCATTCCTTAATCCATTCATCCACCCATCCTTCCCCCATTCATTAATCCATTCATCCACCCATCCTTCCCCCATTCATTAATCCATTCATCCACCCATCCTTCCCCCATTCATTAATCCATTCATCCACCCATCCTTCCCCCATTCATTAATCCATTCATCCACCCATTCGTCCTCCATTCATTAATCCATTCATCCACCCATTCGTCCTCCATTCTTTAATCCATTCATCCACCCATCCTTCCCCCATTCATTAATCCATTCATCCACCCATCCGTCCCCCATTCATTAATCCATTCATCCACCCATCCTTCCCCCATTCATTAATCCATTCATCCACCCATTCGTCCTCCATTCTTTAATCCATTCATCCACCCATTCCTCCATACCTTAATCCATTCATTTATATTTCTATTCATCCACCTATCCATTCCTTCATTCCTTAATCTATTTTCAATTCATCCACCCATCCTTTAATCCATTAATCTATATTTCCATTCATCCACCATCATTCCTTAATCCATTTTTCAACTCATTCACCCATATTTCCTTCCATTCCTTAATGCATTCCCCATCCATCCTTCCTTCCTTTCGTTCCTTCAGCCATCCATTTATATTTCCATTCATCCAGCAATCCATCTATCCCCTCTGACCGGAACCCTGGTCGAACGAACGTCATGGCTGTCAGTAAGAACACGAAAAGATTCAATTTACAGAAAAGCTCAGCTAGACCACGTACTACTTTTTTTCTAGTTATCTATTCATCGTGGTAACACCACCAAAGCGTATTGATTATACAGAAGGAATAGGAGGACCATAGCACAGCCACATCTAGGAGGAGAAATTGTAACTTGTGCTCTCTCTCCCGTCTTCATCCTCACGTCTGCACACTCCCAAGATATCACTGACCACTTGGTTTACACTATGCTTTCATGTATTTGTTGTATTATCTACATGTGTGTGTGCGGTGCTGCGTATATATGTGTGTGTGTGTGTGTGTGTGCGTATATATGTGTGTGTGTGCGTGTGCGCGCGTATATATATATATATATATATATATATATATATATATATATATATATAATATGTGTATAATAAATAATAATTCCTCTCGTACCGTTATACGTTACATACGGCCTGCAAGTAATTTCTCAATACCGCTCTATTCTGGGCAACTCCCTCAATCTCCTCCATGGAACTGAGATCCGATATTTCTTGACTCTCTCAGCAAAGTTCGTTTCAGGGTCTCCTTAGGTAGTCCTCTCTTTCTGAAACCCTTTGCATCCCACTTCAATGTCTGCTTTGATATTCGTTGATCATTTCTCCTCAAGATGTGTCCAACATATCTCCATCTTCTCTTTCTTATAACAGTTGTCACTAGTGGTTGACCAGACATGTCTCTGATTTCATAGCTAAACACGTAAACACAAAGTATTACAGTTTTACAAAATACATAAACAGTGACGATAAACAGCAACGTTTCGACCAAAAGGCCTTTATCAAGCAAATAATACAACAAGAATGACGAATTTCGAGGAACACTACAAATGGACGATTACATGTGGAAACATAAACCTATCTAATGAAAATCTGGGAATAAAAACGAACAACGAAATGAGTAGACACAAAAACCGAAAGTGGAAAAGAAGAGAAACAATAAACAATATAGTGGATAAATGACACATATATGGAGCAAACACACATATAGATAACAAGGCACGAGATAAGACAGTACTAAGAAGCATAGGAATGTAATGCGTTGAGTCCAAGAGGTCGCAAAGTGCCATAGAATGAAATAAAACGGTTCTCCAGGGCGAATCGACTGCGATCATCGGAGGAACATGATCGGATGGCTGTGACCTGGACATCGTCAACTCCTGAATGGCCAGTATCGTTGAAATGGGTAGCCACAGGAGTCGCAGAGCATTGGCGAATATCGCGTAAGTGTTGGGCGAATCGGTCACTGAGTCTCTTACCGGTTTCGCCAATATAGGACTTGTTGCATCGTTTGCAGGTGATGGCATAGATGATATTACGGGACTCACACGTGAAACTGTCTTGAATGGCATACGTAGCTTTTGGAAAAGAGACAGTGCGGGTCTGTATTACATATGCACATGTATAACATCGTCGACGTCCGCACTGGATGGTGCCAAAGTGACTCTGGATATTAGGCTTGAGGCGACTGTGTACCAACAAATCCTTGAGGCTTCTGTCCCGTCTGTAAGCCACCAAAGGATAGTGTTGGAAGACTGGACGTGTCTCAGGATCAGACTGAAGAATAGGTAGATGATGGAATAAGACCTTTTCACCAGGGAACTATGAGGGTGGAAAGTTAAGATGAGTTTAACCCTGTCAGAATTGGGGGGTTCTATGCATGTGAGAGAGGGCCTCCTGGCGAGCAATTAGCTGTACCCGATGCATGGCAGATGTAAGCACATTCTCCGGGTATAAGCGCTGGCGGAAGAAATCCAGCATCTCGTGAGCTTTATCAAGAAAATCGTCGTCCTCACTACAGAGGCGACGAAGGCGTAAGAGTTGGGAGAAAGGTAAAGAGTCACGACAGGCCTGGGGATGGGAAGAGGTATACAGAAGAAAGCTATGTGTATCAGTAGGCTTGTAGTATACTGATGTAGTGATAGTGGATAGGCTGATGGTGATAGTGATGTCAAGAAAATTGACACAGGAGGTAGAGATGTGAGAGGTGAACCGAATAGCAGGATTGAAGGCATTGATGAAGGTGATGAAGCGTGACAAATCGGCTTCAGACATATCGGTAACTCCAATACAATCATCGATGTATCTATGATACACGGACGGAAGAGGGCCATCATAGGTGTTCCATACTAAGTGTTCGAGATGACCCATGAATAGACAAGCATAGCTGGGTCCCATTTTAGTACCCATGGCGACCCCACTAATCTGTTCGAAGAACTGGTCATTGAACTGAAAGGAGTTGAGAGTGAGAACTAGTTCTGCAAGACGAAGGAGAGTCGAGGTGGAGACAAGAGGGTTAGTTCTCCTGTCGAGAAAAACTGGAGAGCTTGAAGTCCGTCAGAATGAGGTATAGAGGTATACAGTGAACAGACATCAAGGAGGAAGAGACGATAAGTCCTGCCAGGCAACAACTTAATAGAAGAAAAACAGACAAAGTGTGGTTAGTATCTTTCAAGAATGAAGGTAGTGTGGTGACTATAGGATTGAAGATACTATCAAGGAATTCAGAGATATGTTCCGTAGGACAAGAGCAAGCAGAAACAATAGGCCTACCAGGATTGTGAAGTTTATGAATTTTGGGAGCATATAGAATGCGGGTTTGCCCAAACAACTGTCGATGATACATAGTGATGATGCGCCGGTAGGAAGGTCTTTTGAGGCAATGAGGTTCTTGATGACTGTACGGACCTTACTATTGTTGGATAGTGTGGCATCAGAAGGAATATTATTGTAGAATAGGGTGTTACGGAGTTGGTTGTGGTCTAAACACGTAAACACAAAGTATTACAGTTTTACAAAATACATAAACAGTGACGATAAACAGCAACGTTTCGACCAAAAGGCCTTTATCAAGCAAATAATTCTCTGATTTCATCACTTCTCTGAATTCGTTCCATTTTATATTCATTATTTTTCGCAGACATCTATTTTCAAATGTATTCAACTTGCTTTCTATATGAGTATTACATATGTGTATAACATATATGTATGTATGTATATATATATGTGTGTGTATGTGTTAGGTAAAGTATTTTGGGCACATAAAAGGCATGACACCATGATAAAACATTTACTAGAGGGGAAGTTGAGGGAGGAAGAGCAAGAGGAAGACCGAGAGATAAGTGGGAGGAAACTTTAAGAAATGGACAGGTTACAGTCTGGCAGTGTGCAACACCAAGGTGAAAGACAGAGGATGCTGGAGATTCATTGCAGCCAACCTTCGATGTGGAGACGGCACCTGATGATGATGATGTGTTAGGGGTGGGGGTGTTTGTGTGCGAGCGAGCGAACAGAATAATGCATAAACAATTCCCGTTTATTCCTACTTGACACAAAAATTAATTAAATCATCATTCTAATTTATTATTTTTCTTCATACCTCCACAACTTATTTTTACCTGGCATTTTCGCATGATGATAATTCTTCTTCTTCTTCGTACTCTTGTTTTTCTTCTAACCAGATCTGCTTGTTTTCACTCTCTGCCAGTCTAATGTCAGTCTATAAAATTTGCATGATTTCTGTAGCTGGGGATTTTCTTCTTTTGTCTTCACCCTGCTACCGGGTTGTTGCCCAGTGTCATGGTGTTCTATTTCTTTCTTGCTCTGATCTATAGTTCGTTCCAAAATTCGTGATCACACTAAGGTTTAATTTGTACGAAATCTATCTGATGGATACAAGTAATTTTTGCATGCAGTCTTATATACCTCACGACGTTACGAATCCATGTTTAACTAATTGGTAGGTAGCTTAGTTGATGCAAAAACGTTTTTGTGTTATATAATTTTGCATAAGCACAACAAAATGATAATCAAAGTTTAGAACTTACAGTAATACACAAAATGGTGGCGAATTATTGCAAAGGTGTATTCCTATTACATGTACATATTATAAAAAGAAAGGTCACATAGTGAAGAAATGATACCTTCCACTTCTATAAATAAAAGTAAATGTTGCGTACATACGCCAATTACAGTCGGTAGGAAACATTGTGAACTGATTAATTCCACGGGATTCCGATTTTGACATGCACTGAATTGCATTTAGAACACGGAGATGCTTAAATATAGACAAACTTGACAATCGTACTGTAAAATTTCGACAAGTATACCAGATCAACATCGTGGTAAATTCAATAATAACATATAATACAATTCTTACAGAACTAAAGGTTTGGGTGGGCAAAAATACTTTTGGAACGTCGTCACTGTTACCTATATAAAAATGCAAAAATCAAGAATTTCTGTCAAGTGGATGATTTTATATCGGTCGGTAAAGATGATCAGGAATTTTGGAACGAACTATAGTAGCTTGGGTGTTAATTTTTATTTATGACATGATTTTGCTATGCCATCTAACCACTGGGATAAACTCACATAAACGGTGTTTTTGGATAAGATGGTCATGTTGGGCAGTCTCATCTCGAGACTAACAATGCCATCTCTACTCGAGAATATCATTTTGAGACTATATGGATTTGGCATCAAGTTTGACATGAGTCGGCTTTGACCACGTTATAACTAGCAATCATGATTTGCCTAGCAGATATCTCTTCTTAATCTCAAGCTGTGAGGTAGATCAGGATGAGAAAAGAAAGAAAAAACAAGGCATATAGGGAGGTTCGCTTTAGGTATCTCCTTCTTTTCCGACCTGACGCTGAAAGGTAAAATATGATTAGAGAATAGATAACTAGCAAGCTACAAGAATTATAGCAAGCACATTCTTCTCTTTCTCTGCTGAATAAAACTGAGAAATGATATTGGTCTAGCAGGAGGTATCTGTGGATAAGTGTCTAAGTGGCCTTTGCATTTCGTTCCGAAGATGTTATATTGGTCTAGCAGGAGGTATCTGTGGATAAGTGTCTAAGTGGCCTTTGCATTTCGTTCCGAAGATGTTATATTGGTCTAGCAGGAGGTATCTATGGATAAGTGTCTATGGCCTTTGCATTTCGTTCCGAAGATGTTATATTGGTCTAGCAGGAGGTATCTATGGATAAGTGTCTAAGTGGCCTTTGCATTTAGTTCCGAAGATGTTATATTGGTCTAGCAGGAGGTATCTATGGATAAGTGTCTAGTGGCCTTTGCATTTCGTTCCGAAGATGTTATATTGGTCTAGCAGGAGGTATCTATGGATAAGTGTCTAAGTGGCCTTTGCATTTCGTTCCGAAGATGTTATATTGGTCTAGCAGGAGGTATCTGTGGATAAGTGTCTAAGTGGCCTTTGCATTTCGTTCCGAAGATGTTATATTGGTCTAGCAGGAGGTATCTATGGATAAGTGTCTATGGCCTTTGCATTTCGTTCCGAAGATGTTATATTGGTCTAGCAGGAGGTATCTGTGGATAAGTGTCTAAGTGGCCTTTGCATTTCGTTCCGAAGATGTTATATTGGTCTAGCAGGAGGTATCTATGGATAAGTGTCTAGTGGCCTTTGCATTTCGTTCCGAAGATGTTATATTGGTCTAGCAGGAGGTATCTATGGATAAGTGTCTAAGTGGCCTTTGCATTTCGTTCCGAAGATGTTATATTGGTCTAGCAGGAGGTATCTGTGGATAAGTGTCTAAGTGGCCTTTGCATTTCGTTCCGAAGATGTTATATTGGTCTAGCAGGAGGTATCTATGGATAAGTGTCTAATTGGCCTTTGCATTTCGTTCCGAAGATGTTATATTGGTCTAGCAGGAGGTATCTATGGATAAGTGTCTAAGTGGCCTTTGCATTTCGTTCCGAAGATGTTATATTGGTCTAGCAGGAGGTATCTATGGATAAGTGTCTATGGCCTTTGCATTTCGTTCCGAAGATGTTATATTGGTCTAGCAGGAGGTATCTATGGATAAGTGTCTAATTGGCCTTTGCATTTCGTTCCGAAGATGTTATATTGGTCTAGCAGGAGGTATCTATGGATAAGTGTCTAAGTGGCCTTTGCATTTCGTTCCGAAGATGTTATATTGGTCTAGCAGGAGGTATCTATGGATAAGTGTCTAAGTGGCCTTTGCATTTCGTTCCGAAGATGTTATATTGGTCTAGCAGGAGGTATCTATGGATAAGTGTCTATGGCCTTTGCATTTCGTTCCGAAGATGTTATATTGGTCTAGCAGGAGGTATCTATGGATAAGTGTCTAGTGGCCTTTGCATTTCGTTCCGAAGATGTTATATTGGTCTAGCAGGAGGTATCTATGGATAAGTGTCTAAGTGGCCTTTGCATTTCGTTCCGAAGATGTTATATTGGTCTAGCAGGAGGTATCTATGGATAAGTGTCTAAGTGGCCTTTGCATTTCGTTCCGAAGATGTTATATTGGTCTAGCAGGAGGTATCTATGGATAAGTGTCTAGTGGCCTTTGCATTTCGTTCCGAAGATGTTATATTGGTCTAGCAGGAGGTATCTGTGGATAAGTGTCTAAGTGGCCTTTGCATTTCGTTCCGAAGATGTTATATTGGTCTAGCAGGAGGTATCTGTGGATAAGTGTCTAAGTGGCCTTTGCATTTCGTTCCGAAGATGTTATATTGGTCTAGCAGGAGGTATCTGTGGATAAGTGTCTAATGGCCTTTGCATTTCGTTCCGAAGATGTTATATTGGTCTAGCAGGAGGTATCTGTGGATAAGTGTCTAAGTGGCCTTTGCATTTCGTTCAGAAGATGTTATATTGGTCTAGCAGGAGGTATCTATGGATAAGTGTCTAATTGGCCTTTGCATTTCGTTCCGAAGATGTTATATTGGTCTAGCAGGAGGTATCTGTGGATAAGTGTCTAAGTGGCCTTTGCATTTCGTTCAGAAGATGTTATATTGGTCTAGCAGGAGGTATCTATGGATAAGTGTCTAAGTGGCCTTTGCATTTCGTTCCGAAGATGTTATATTGGTCTAGCAGGAGGTATCTATGGATAAGTGTCTATGGCCTTTGCATTTCGTTCCGAAGATGTTATATTGGTCTAGCAGGAGGTATCTGTGGATAAGTGTCTATGGCCTTTGCATTTCGTTCCGAAGATGTTATATTGGTCTAGCAGGAGGTATCTATGGATAAGTGTCTAAGTGGCCTTTGCATTTCGTTCCGAAGATGTTATATTGGTCTAGCAGGAGGTATCTATGGATAAGTGTCTAAGTGGCCTTTGCATTTCGTTCCGAAGATGTTATATTGGTCTAGCAGGAGGTATCTATGGATAAGTGTCTAAGTGGCCTTTGCATTTCGTTCCGAAGATGTTATATTGGTCTAGCAGGAGGTATCTATGGATAAGTGTCTAAGTGGCCTTTGCATTTCGTTCCGAAGATGTTATATTGGTCTAGCAGGAGGTATCTATGGATAAGTGTCTAAGTGGCCTTTGCATTTCGTTCCGAAGATGTTATATTGGTCTAGCAGGAGGTATCTATGGATAAGTGTCTAAGTGGCCTTTGCATTTCGTTCCGAAGATGTTATATTGGTCTAGCAGGAGGTATCTATGGATAAGTGTCTAAGTGGCCTTTGCATTTCGTTCCGAAGATGTTATATTGGTCTAGCAGGAGGTATCTATGGATAAGTGTCTAATTGGCCTTTGCATTTCGTTCCGAAGATGTTATATTGGTCTAGCAGGAGGTATCTATGGATAAGTGTCTATGGCCTTTGCATTTCGTTCCGAAGATGTTATATTGGTCTAGCAGGAGGTATCTATGGATAAGTGTCTATGGCCTTTGCATTTCGTTCCGAAGATGTTATATTGGTCTAGCAGGAGGTATCTGTGGATAAGTGTCTAATGGCCTTTGCATTTCGTTCCGAAGATGTTATATTGGTCTAGCAGGAGGTATCTGTGGATAAGTGTCTAAGTGGCCTTTGCATTTCGTTCCGAAGATGTTATATTGGTCTAGCAGGAGGTATCTGTGGATAAGTGTCTAAGTGGCCTTTGCATTTCGTTCCGAAGATGTTATATTGGTCTAGCAGGAGGTATCTGTGGATAAGTGTCTAAGTGGCCTTTGCATTTCGTTCCGAAGATGTTATATTGGTCTAGCAGGAGGTATCTATGGATAAGTGTCTATGGCCTTTGCATTTCGTTCCGAAGATGTTATATTGGTCTAGCAGGAGGTATCTATGGATAAGTGTCTAAGTGGCCTTTGCATTTCGTTCCGAAGATGTTATATTGGTCTAGCAGGAGGTATCTATGGATAAGTGTCTAATTGGCCTTTGCATTTCGTTCCGAAGATGTTATATTGGTCTAGCAGGAGGTATCTATGGATAAGTGTCTAAGTGGCCTTTGCATTTCGTTCCGAAGATGTTATATTGGTCTAGCAGGAGGTATCTATGGATAAGTGTCTAAGTGGCCTTTGCATTTCGTTCCGAAGATGTTATATTGGTCTAGCAGGAGGTATCTATGGATAAGTGTCTAAGTGGCCTTTGCATTTCGTTCCGAAGATGTTATATTGGTCTAGCAGGAGGTATCTATGGATAAGTGTCTAAGTGGCCTTTGCATTTCGTTCCGAAGATGTTATATTGGTCTAGCAGGAGGTATCTATGGATAAGTGTCTAGTGGCTTTGCATTTCGTTCCGAAGATGTTATATTGGTCTAGCAGGAGGTATCTGTGGATAAGTGTCTATGGCTTTGCATTTCGTTCCGAAGATGTTATATTGGTCTAGCAGGAGGTATCTGTGGATAAGTGTCTAAGTGGCCTTTGCATTTCGTTCCGAAGATGTTATATTGGTCTAGCAGGAGGTATCTGTGGATAAGTGTCTAAGTGGCCTTTGCATTTCGTTCCGAAGATGTTATATTGGTCTAGCAGGAGGTATCTGTGGATAAGTGTCTATGGCCTTTGCATTTCGTTCCGAAGATGTTATATTGGTCTAGCAGGAGGTATCTATGGATAAGTGTCTAAGTGGCCTTTGCATTTCGTTCCGAAGATGTTATATTGGTCTAGCAGGAGGTATCTATGGATAAGTGTCTATGGCCTTTGCATTTCGTTCCGAAGATGTTATATTGGTCTAGCAGGAGGTATCTATGGATAAGTGTCTAAGTGGCCTTTGCATTTCGTTCCGAAGATGTTATATTGGTCTAGCAGGAGGTATCTATGGATAAGTGTCTATGGCCTTTGCATTTCGTTCCGAAGATGTTATATTGGTCTAGCAGGAGGTATCTATGGATAAGTGTCTATGGCCTTTGCATTTCGTTCCGAAGATGTTATATTGGTCTAGCAGGAGGTATCTATGGATAAGTGTCTAAGTGGCCTTTGCATTTCGTTCCGAAGATGTTATATTGGTCTAGCAGGAGGTATCTATGGATAAGTGTCTATGGCCTTTGCATTTCGTTCCGAAGATGTTATATTGGTCTAGCAGGAGGTATCTAGGGATAAGTGTCTAAGTGGCCTTTGCATTTCGTACCGAAGATGTTATATTGGTCTAGCAGGAGGTATCTGTGGATAAGTGTCTAAGTGGCCTTTGCATTTCGTTCCGAAGATGTTATATTGGTCTAGCAGGAGGTATCTATGGATAAGTGTCTATGGCCTTTGCATTTCGTTCCGAAGATGTTATATTGGTCTAGCAGGAGGTATCTATGGATAAGTGTCTATGGCCTTTGCATTTCGTTCCGAAGATGTTATATTGGTCTAGCAGGAGGTATCTATGGATAAGTGTCTAAGTGGCCTTTGCATTTCGTTCCGAAGATGTTATATTGGTCTAGCAGGAGGTATCTATGGATAAGTGTCTATGGCCTTTGCATTTCGTTCGAAGATGTTATATTGGTCTAGCAGGAGGTATCTATGGATAAGTGTCTATGGCCTTTGCATTTCGTTCCGAAGATGTTATATTGGTCTAGCAGGAGGTATCTATGGATAAGTGTCTATGGCCTTTGCATTTCGTTCCGAAGATGTTATATTGGTCTAGCAGGAGGTATCTGTGGATAAGTGTCTATGGCCTTTGCATTTCGTTCCGAAGATGTTATATTGGTCTAGCAGGAGGTATCTGTGGATAAGTGTCTAATGGCCTTTGCATTTCGTTCCGAAGATGTTATATTGGTCTAGCAGGAGGTATCTGTGGATAAGTGTCTAAGTGGCCTTTGCATTTCGTTCCAAAGATGTTATATTGGTCTAGCAGGAGGTATCTATGGATAAGTGTCTAAGTGGCCTTTGCATTTCGTTCCGAAGATGTTATATTGGTCTAGCAGGAGGTATCTATGGATAAGTGTCTAAGTGGCCTTTGCATTTCGTTCCGAAGATGTTATATTGGTCTAGCAGGAGGTATCTATGGATAAGTGTCTAAGTGGCCTTTGCATTTCGTTCCGAAGATGTTATATTGGTCTAGCAGGAGGTATCTGTGGATAAGTGTCTAAGTGGCCTTTGCATTTCGTTCCGAAGATGTTATATTGGTCTAGCAGGAGGTATCTATGGATAAGTGTCTAAGTGGCCTTTGCATTTCGTTCCGAAGATGTTATATTGGTCTAGCAGGAGGTATCTATGGATAAGTGTCTAAGTGGCCTTTGCATTTCGTTCCGAAGATGTTATATTGGTCTAGCAGGAGGTATCTGTGGATAAGTGTCTAATGGCCTTTGCATTTCGTTCCGAAGATGTTATATTGGTCTAGCAGGAGGTATCTGTGGATAAGTGTCTAAGTGGCCTTTGCATTTCGTTCCAAAGATGTTATATTGGTCTAGCAGGAGGTATCTATGGATAAGCGTCTAAGTGGCCTTTGCATTTCGTTCCGAAGATGTTATATTGGTCTAGCAGGAGGTATCTGTGGATAAGTGTCTAAGTGGCCTTTGCATTTCGTTCCGAAGATGTTATATTGGTCTAGCAGGAGGTATATGTGGATAAGTGTCTAAGTGGCCTTTGCATTTCGTTCCGAAGATGTTATATTGGTCTAGCAGGAGGTATCTGTGGATAAGTGTCTATGGCCTTTGCATTTCGTTCCGAAGATGTTATATTGGTCTAGCAGGAGGTATCTGTGGATAAGTGTCTAAGTGGCCTTTGCATTTCGTTCCGAAGATGTTATATTGGTCTAGCAGGAGGTATCTATGGATAAGTGTCTAAGTGGCCTTTGCATTTCGTTCCGAAGATGTTATATTGGTCTAGCAGGAGGTATCTATGGATAAGTGTCTATGGCCTTTGCATTTCGTTCCGAAGATGTTATATTGGTCTAGCAGGAGGTATCTGTGGATAAGTGTCTAATGGCCTTTGCATTTCGTTCCGAAGATGTTATATTGGTCTAGCAGGAGGTATCTGTGGATAAGTGTCTAAGTGGCCTTTGCATTTCGTTCCGAAGATGTTATATTGGTCTAGCAGGAGGTATCTGTGGATAAGTGTCTAAGTGGCCTTTGCATTTCGTTCCGAAGATGTTATATTGGTCTAGCAGGAGGTATCTTTGGATAAGTGTCTAAGTGGCCTTTGCATTTCGTTCCGAAGATGTTATATTGGTCTAGCAGGAGGTATCTATGGATAAGTGTCTAAGTGGCCTTTGCATTTCGTTCCGAAGATGTTATATTGGTCTAGCAGGAGGTATCTGTGGATAAGTGTCTATGGCCTTTGCATTTCGTTCCGAAGATGTTATATTGGTCTAGCAGGAGGTATCTGTGGATAAGTGTCTAAGTGGCCTTTGCATTTCGTTCCGAAGATGTTATATTGGTCTAGCAGGAGGTATCTATGGATAAGTGTCTAAGTGGCCTTTGCATTTCGTTCCGAAGATGTTATATTGGTCTAGCAGGAGGTATCTGTGGATAAGTGTCTAAGTGGCCTTTGCATTTCGTTCCGAAGATCTTGGGTTCGAATCCGGATTGCACCGTTCTGTTCACGAGTGAATTTTTTACAGAGAACCATAGGAATGTTGCCGTAACTACGGAGTTCGTGCTTTGTGCAACACTCGGCACGTGCTTTGTGCCGTGCCATTTCTGCGGAGAGGGGCCGAGCAATATGGGATAAAACCCGCTGCAATGAAGTCAATCATTTGGCTTTAGACTCCATTGATATGTCGAACAGTCTGTTCTGTTAACTAACTAACGTTATGTTTTCTCTATTATAATTTCTAACTGCTATTTCATTAACTGTCTCTCAGTAGGTATCTTCTGGTGAATATTATGTTAGTAGTAGTTTAGTCATAGTTACACGAGTAGAGTAGTTTAGTAATAGTTACACGGATAGAGTAGTTTAGTAATAGCTACACGGATAGAGTAGTTTAGTAATAGTTACACGGATAGAGTAGTTTAGTAATAGTTACACGGATAGAGTAGTTTAGTAATAGTTACACGGATAGAGTAGTTTAGTAATAGTTACACGGATAGAGTAGTTTAGTAATAGTTACACGGATAGAGTAGTTTAGTAATAGTTACACGGATAGAGTAGTTTAGTAATAGCTACACGAGTAGAGTAGTTTAGTAATAGTTACACGGATAGAGTAGTTTAGTAATAGCTACACGGATAGAGTAGTTTAGTAATAGTTACACGGATAGAGTAGTTTAGTAATAGTTACACGGATAGAGTAGTTTAGTAATAGTTACACGGATAGAGTAGTTTAGTAATAGTTACACGGATAGAGTAGTTTAGTAATAGTTACACGGATAGAGTAGAGTATTTAGTAATAGTTATACGGATAGAGTAGTTTAGTAATAGTTACACAGATAGAGTAGAGTATTTAGTAATAGTTATACGGATAGAGTAGAGTAGTGTAGTTTAGTAATAGTTACACGTATAGAGTAATGAACACAGACCTGACGAATACATTATGTTAGTAGTAGTTTAGTAATGGTTACACGGATAGAGTAATGAGTAATGAAGACAGACGTGAGAAATACAAAATAACTACTACAAGTATTTATCACACAAGTCATGAGCTAAACTTAGACATGACGTATCTCATCTATACTTATATATATATATATATATATGACCTCTAGGCTAGTGCTAGCACCCATCTTAGCAATAATCTTCAGTAAGCCAGACATTTGGATGTCTCTTAACGATCGGACAAGCACAGTAAAACGGGGCACACGAGATCACCCAAATCTCATCAATCATTCAGTTACAATCATGTCTTACGACATAAATCTCATCAATCATTCAGTTACAATCATGTCTTACGACATAAATCTCATCAATCATTCAGTTACAATCATGTCTTACGACATAAATCTCATCAATCATTCAGTTACAATCATGTCTTACGACATAAATCTCATCAATCATTCAGTTACAATCATGTCTTACGACATAAATCTCATCAATCATTCAGTTACAATCATGTCTTACAACAGAAATCTCATCAATCAGTTAGTTACAATCATGTCATACGACATAAATCTCATCAATCATTCAGTTACAATCATGTCTTACAACAGAAATTTCATCAATCATTTAGTTACAATCATGTCTTACAACAGAAATTTAATCAATCATTTAGTTACAATCATGTCTTACAACAGAAATCTCATCAATCATTCAGTTACAATCATGTATTACAACAGAAATCTCATCAATCATTCAGTTACAATCATGTCTTACGACATAAATCTCATCAATCATTCAGTTACAATCATGTCTTACAAAAGAAATCTCATCAATCATTTAGTTACAATCATGTCTTATGACATAAATCTCATCAATCATTCAGTTACAATCATGTCTTACAACAGAAATTTCATCAATCATTTAGTTACAATCATGTATTACAACAGAAATCTCATCAATCATTCAGTTACAATCATGTCTTACGACATAAATCTCATCAATCATTCAGTTACAATCATGTCTTACAACAGAAATCTCATCAATCATTTAGTTACAATCATGTCTTACAACAGAAATCTCATCAATCATTCAGCTACAATCATGTCTTACAACAGAAATCTCATCAATCATTCAGTTACAATCATGTCTTACAACAGAAATCTCATCAATCATTCAGTTACAATCATGTATTACAACATAAATCTCATCAATCATTTAGTTACAATCATGTCTTACAACAGAAATCTCATCAATCATTTAGTTACAATGGATGGATGGGTAGATGGGCGGACGAACGGGCGGACGGACAGACGGGCGAACGTAAGGACGAGCGGGCTGGCAAACAGAAAGACAGAGGGAGGGAGGGGGTGAGACACAGACAGGCAGACAGGCAGAGAGACAGACAGACAGACAGACAGATAGATAGATAGATAGAATGAACACTTGAATATTACAATGAATATAAATCCATCAAATATATTCCAGTGTATGTATATACTGAGAAGAAGCTGTACATAATCCCACTCAACTTGGTTGTGTTTCCAAATCTCGAATTCAATACTTGCTATTTGCTTCCTTTAATTTTATAAACTACTTCTCTGCGTGTATCCTTCTTTATTATTGAATTATCATTTCTGCAACGGAAGCGAATTGTCTATGTGTGTATACCCCGGCAAAGTCTGCTAGATCTTCTTAAAGCTTGCAGAAACTTGCAAGCACAAATTGACTATCATACTGGGTCGTGCCCCTTGGCAGAGTTAAACCTATGTCAGCGATGGATATATCTCGTCTGGTGTGTGTGGGGTCAGCCTGTTCGGTGAGACGGTGCAATGACCTGGCGCTATGTCGCTATGTGCAGATGACGAAATTGAAATAATTTGACTGAAATTGATGGTTTTTTGAATAGTTTCAAATAAAATATAGAAAGTACATAACGTTGTGCACATAAAGAGAACTATACGCATGTCGTGAATCTTAATTCATAGCGCATAAGAAGTATATATATTGTTGATTGTTGGGAGCTGATTGTTGATTGATTAATAGCACCATCATCTTTGCAATTCGGTAAATATGTGTGCTCTGATCTCTTTCTTACACATGACGATCTCAGCTGCAGTGCACGAACTCCGTAGCACAGCTGACGGTCTCCGATGTAATTTTTAAGATGGAAAAGATATTTTATATGAATTTTATTTTTAATCTTTTCTAATGAATTTTGCCCCGAGCAGCGATTTTCCAGCCTGCTCTTCTCGATTTTGAACTGCCAAAGGTTCTTTTACGTCTTCAAATTGAACACGGGACCCATGTTTTATCGTCCGTCTCCGATAGTACTAGGAACTCGATCTCACCTACACTGAGATCAGGGGTCTCTGGAAAAATATCACAACTGCTCCACGATCTAGCGAACGATCAATGGGCTGTATAACATATTTCCAATCTAATTATGCTTACAGAGACTGCAAACATGATGCACTACAATCATATATACAGTGGCGGCTCGTCATTAAGGGCCACTGGACCGGGCCCCACCAAAAATAATGTGTAACGTGTATTTATTATTTTATAAATTAAAACATAACAACACAAAACCATGATTTTTCGGAAAAATGTATGTCTGGCCCCACCAACAAAAATGATCACGAGCCGCCACTGCATATATATATATATATATATATATATATATATATATATATAAAATTTGTTGAAATCTACTTACATAATTCTTGGAAAGATCAGGGTGGTCTTTTTCTATGCCATCATCCAATATAGTGACTACCACTCTTTTACCCGTGTAGCCCATTTCCCAAGCTTTTCGGACGTTCATGTCCAGGCCGACACCGCGGTTCTGTGGAAAAATGAATCATGTATTACATGCAACAGTTATGTATGTAAACATTGTTACAAGGATCTATCTAATAGCAGTATCAGGTCATACAACTATTACTGTAACCAAATGTCTACAATTTGCATATTTGATACAAGCTTTCAAATGGAACAATTCAATTCTAATGAAGTCCTGATGTTTTCAAGAATTTATTGACATTCAAGAACTGGCTCAAATGATGATCATCATCCTCAATCCTCGTCGCTTCCATTGGAATATAACACAGAGACAACAACAAAAACTTTCTTCCACTTAATTCGAACTTGCATCTTTCTTCCACTCAAAATGAACTTGCAACTTTCTTTCACTTAATTCCAGCTTGTACATTTCTTTCACTTAATTCGAACTTGCAACTTTCTTCCATTTAATTCGAAATTGCAACTTTCTTCCACTTTATTCCAACTTGCAACTTTCTTTCACTTAATTCCAACTTGCAACTTTCTTCCACTTAATTCGTAATTGCAACTTTTTCTTCCACTTAATTCGAACTTGCAACTTTCTTCCACTTAATTCGAACTTGCAACTTTCTTTCACTTAATTCGAACTTGCACCTTTCTTCCACTTAATTCGAACTTGCACCTTTCTATCTTATGGCAAATGGATATGAATGTGGAGTTGTGGATTTTAAATCTGTCTCTGTAGTTGTTTGTATTTCCACAGTGTGAGATTGCTGACCCTACGACTGACTACAATAAATAAGCATTAACAGATAAACAAGGCAGATTTGAATGCTAAGATATCGTTCATGAAACAAGAATTATTACAAACTTATTGTCATAAATTTCAAACGTACACAAGATAACGACTGACATTTTCAATTAAATGAACATGAATCGGGTGTACATTGATACGCTCGTGTGTTGCCTGGGCTCGCGATGTGAGCAAAGAATAGTAACACTGCGACCTACAAGGCATGTCGTAAGAGGCGACTGATATAGGAGCCTAGGAAGCTACCTAGTAAATAAAGCGTCGTAGAAATCGGAAATGCTGGCCTACTTGTAGGCGCATAACTGGCACAACGTACAATTGCTCTAAGGCTCAGATCACATACCAATCACAAAGAGTGGTTTAACTAGTGGTCGATATGAAGCTTTCTTCTTCTTCTTCTTCTTCGAATGCTTCATATCGACCATTTGTTAACCACTATGTGTGATTTGTTTGTGATCTGAATCTAAACGATTGCACGTTGTGACAGATATGCGCTGACAAGTAGGCCAGCACATCCGATTTCTGCGACTCTTTATTTACTAGGGTAGCGTCCCTAAGCCCTACGCCCCCACATCAGTCGCCTCTTACAGCATTCTTTGTAGGTCACTATTCTTTGTTTCCTTTGCGGGTCCCGGCACCACACGGGCGATAGGAGCGTTCCACACCACACGGGCGATAGGGGCGTTCCGGTACCACACGGGCGATAGGAGCGTTCCACACCACACGGGCGATAGGAGCGTTCCACACCACACGGGCGATAGGAGCGTTCCCACACCACACGGGCGATAGGGGCGTTCCGGTACCACACGGGCGATAGGAGCGTTCCCACACCACACGGGCGATAGGAGCGTTCCCCCACCACACGGGCGATAGGAGCGTTCCACACCACACGGGCGATAGGGAGCGTTCCCACACCACACGGGCGATAGGGAGCGTTCCGGCACCACACGGGCGATAGGAAGCGTTCCGGCACCACACGGGCGATAGGGAGCGTTCCCACACCACACGGGCGATAGGGAGCGTTCCCACACCACACGGGCGATAGGAGCGTTCCACACCACACGGGCGATAGGAGCGTTCCGGCACCACACGGGCGATAGGAAGCGTTCCGGCACCACACGGGCGATAGGGAGCGTTCCCACACCACACGGGCGATAGGGAGCGTTCCGGCACCACACGGGCGATAGGAGCGTTCCCGCACCACACGGGCGATAGGGAGCGTTCCCACACCACACGGGCGATAGGGAGCGTTCCCACACCACACGGGCGATAGGGAGCGTTCCGGCACCACACGGGCGATAGGAGCGTTCCCACCCAAACGGGCGATAGGAGCGTTCCCACACCACACGGGCGATAGGAGCGTTCCGGCACCACACGGGCGATAGGAAGCGTTCCGGCACCACACGGGCGATAGGGAGCGTTCCGGCACCACTCGGGCGATAGGAAGCGTTCCCACACCACACGGGCGATAGGAAGCGTTCCGGCACCACACGGGCGATAGGAGCGTTCCACACCACACGGGCGATAGGGAGCGTTCCCACACCACACGGGCGATAGGGAGCGTTCCCACACCACACGGGCGATAGGGAGCGTTCGAAGAAGAAGAAGATGAAGATGTACATTGATATATTTCAGGAGACAGTGAACATAGAAAAAAAGAATCTTCTTCTGGACCGAGAAAATGTGCGCATATTCTCTAAGTCTTGATGTGTAGAAATGTGCGCATATTCTCTAAGTCTTGATGTGTAGAAATGTGTGCATATTCTCTAAGTCTTGATGTGTAGAAATGTGTGCATATTCTCTAAGTCTTGATGTGTAGAAATGTGTGCATATTCTCTAAGTCTTGATGTGTAGAAATGTGTGCATATTCTCTAAGTCTTGATGTGTAGAAATGTGTGCATATTCTCTAAGTCTTGATGTGTAGAAATGTGTGCATATTCTCTAAGTCTTGATGTGTAGAAATGTGCGCATATTCTCTAAGTCTTGATGTGTAGAAATGTGTGCATATTCTCTAAGTCTTGATGTGTAGAAATATGCGCATATTCTCTAAGTCTTGATGTGTAGAAATGTGTGCATATTCTCTAAGTCTTGATGTATAGACTAATGTTATAATAAGATCAGCCAATCATTATGGCGTCTACAGAAAAAGTTAGAATTCAAAAGACACATATCCCTAGCAGACAACAACAAAAGAAACAAGCACTCAAGAGATTGATCTATGTTCATCAAAATGACAATATCAACTGGATTTCTGTACGGAAAACCCCAAAACTGGCTGAAAATCTTTGGCGTGGCTACTTGACCTTGTCGATTCAATAGTTTTTCCTGTCGCTGTTTTATTGATTGGAAAGTAAATGGACGCTTATATGGCACGTGAAAACCTCCTTAAATATTATGTTAAACACATCATGAAAATCGTTATTTAATTTTTGCTAAACCGCGATCTCTTCATTAAAAGTCTAGCATAAACTGACAAGCTGTAATGTTTGTATGTGACCAAAACGTGAAAGTTGCTGACACACAAGAACTGAGCTATTCAATAGTAATCAAGATCGGATTAGTTAAACCACAAACAATTCAAGATACTCTCAACAAGAACTGAGCTATTGAATAGTAATCAAGATCGGATTAGTTAAACCACAGAGAATTCAAGATACTCTCAACAAGAACTGAGCTATTCAATAGTAATCAAGTTCGGATTAGTTAAACCACAGAGAATTCAAGATACTCCCAAATATAACTAATGAGATGGATAAGTTACTACATACTAATTCAATGTGGACATATTGAATGGCACAGGGTACACATTTATTATTGGTATTCACCTTGTTTCAACAAACTAACGATTCCCCTTATGTCTGACACACCTTTTTTGGGTTCATGTTCCTTGTAAATACGCCCCTTTTCCTACAGTATCTTTCTTATTAGCTTATGCGTAATGACAGTTTTGGGAACAATTTCATTTCATTACAATCTTACCCGGGTAAGATGTACTACGTGTAAGATGTACTACGTGTAAGATGTACTACGGTAAGATGTATGGTACATCTTACCGTAGTACATCTTACACGTAGTACCACTTACCTGTAGTACATCTTACCGTAGTACATCTTACACGTAGTACATCTTACACGTAATACAACTTACTCGTAGTACATCTTACACGTAGTACCACTTACCTGTAGTACATCTTACCGTAGTACATCTTACACGTAGTACAACTTACTCGTAGTATATATTACCCGTAGCACATCTTACCGTAGTACATCTTACCCCTTAACTGTCTGTTGCATGAGGACACTAAAATTGATGTTGAATCGATCAAGCGATTTAGGCAGTTTGGAGTTACCCGTTGTTCAAGTCGAACTGGATGCCTGAGAGGCAGAGTGAGAGGTGTGTTTAATCAGCGAGCCACAGGAACCATCAGTATGCATACTCTTCGCTATCTGTTGGGGAGACTGAGCACCTATGAGTCTGCTCGGTGTGCAATGACATCAGTTTAGTAACCAATAACCAAATAACATCTTACACGTAGTACATTCGTACACGTAGTACATTCTTACACGTAGTACATTCGTACACGTAGTACATTCTTACACGTAGTACATTCTTACCCGTAGTACATTCTTACACGTAGTACATTCTTACCCGTAGTACATTCGTACACGTAGTACATTCTTACACATAGTACATTCTTACACGTAGTACATTCGTACACGTAGTACATTCTTACACGTAGTACATTCTTGCCCGTAGTACATTCTTGCCCGTAGTACATTCTTACACGTAGTACATTCTTACACGTAGTACATTCTTACACGTAGTACATTCTTACACGTAGTACATTCTTACACGTAGTACATTCTTACACGTAGTACATTCTTACACGTAGTACATTCTTACACGTAGTACATTCTTACACGTAGTACATTCTTACACGTAGTACATTCTTACCCGTAGTACATTCTTACCCGTAGTACATTCGTACACGTAGTACATTCTTACACGTAGTACATTCGTACACGTAGTACATTCTTACACGTAGTACATTCTTACACGTAGTACATTCTTACACGTAGTACATTCGTACACGTAGTACATTCGTACACGTAGTACATTCCTACACGTAGTACATTCTTACACGTAGTACATTCTTACACGTAGTACATTCGTACACGTAGTACATTCGTACACGTAGTACATTCTTACACGTAGTACATTCTTACACGTAGTACATTCTTACACGTAGTACATTCTTACCCGTAGTACATTCTTACCCGTAGTACATTCTTACCCGTAGTACATTCTTACCCGTAGTACATTCTTACCCGTAGTACATTCTTACCCGTAGTACATTCTTACACGTAGTACATTCTTACACGTAGTACATTCTTACCCGTAGTACATTCTTACACGTAGTACATTCGTACACGTAGTACATTCGTACACGTAGTACATTCTTACACGTAGTACATTCTTACCCGTAGTACATTCTTACCCGTAGTACATTCTTACACGTAGTACATTCTTACACGTAGTACATTCGTACACGTAGTACATTCGTACACGTAGTACATTCTTACACGTAGTACATTCTTACACGTAGTACATTCTTACACGTAGTACATTCTTACACGAAGTACATTCTTACACGTAGTACATTTTTACACGTAGTACATTCTTACACGTAGTACATTCTTACACGTAGTACATTCTTACACGTAGTGTTACAGTACGTTTATTTTCTTCATTTGCGTTTTAGATATTCCACACAAACGCGACTTTCCTTTCAGTTAGTCTAAGCTATCACTTTTCTGGAAAGCTACTCAACACAGAGATTAGTCTAAGAGGTCCACATTTAACCTGTAGATGCATCCTGACACTGCACCATCTACGTTTGATACTAACTGGGAAATATTCTCCAACTTAAAAACCATGCTTGCAAGTCTATTCTTGTGGTTGTACAGACATCATTACAACAACAATAACTACACTTTCACAATGAAAACTTTAGTTGAGGTAATTAGATGGACTGAGAACCGATGCCACGCAATATCTGGTGATTATCCATCACATCTGCCAAGTGCCATCACCTGACACCGATAAATTCTTCCGTTCAAATAATCTCTGGTATCGACCGACGTATAAAACAACTGTTTCTTAACGTTACAGATTGTTTCTCTATGAAATATTGGCACAAGTTTCTACTGGTCGGTCTGCAGTTAATGGGTGCAACATTTTCATATTGCCGAAAAAAGGATGTCCTTTATTCTAAGTGGTAGTCTTATTCGTCTTTAAACGTTCAATATCGCCCACTTGTTAAACCACTCTTTGTGATTTGTATGTGATTTGAGACTAAGAGCGGGTGAACGATATGCCAGTTATACGACAACAAGCACATACGATTTCTGCGAAGATTTTTATTTACTAGGGTAGCTTCCTTAGACTCCTACCTCAGTCGCCTCTTACGACATGCCTTGTAGGCAGCAGTATGTTTTTTGTGTGGTTCATTAATGATGTATCTCGTCGGCAATGATTTTTTTTTTCAAGTTGATACTTTGAAACATTGTTACTTGAATTAAATATGTTAGTACTTTCCACTGAATATCTAAACTGGTGATATTTTCTATGTCTTCAAGATTAAAGTTACTTGGTTTGAAAACTAAACTCAGAATATACAGAAATAGCATTCTCGGAATATTGCTATACAAATGCGTGTGCTAGAAAATTACCACGGACAATACACATAAATTAGAGACCTTTGGAAATAAATGTCTTTGGAGAATCTATGGCAATATTTTGTCCAGACTAGATCACAAATGGCAAGTCGTGGTAGAAAACTAATTGCACAGCACTGGCAATAACGATTAGAGGAAGAAGGTAGAGATTGCTTAGTTATTTGCGTTAGAATATCATGTTCAATTTAACAAAGATAGCTCTTCGATGGACAGTAGACAAAATGAGGAGACGGGGCAGACGAAAGGGGAGGCGGGCAGACGAAAGGAAGAGATGAGACAGACGAAAAGATGAGACCGGGCAAACGAAAGGAAGAAACGGGGCAGACGAGGCAACAGAAAGGAGCTGACTGGGCAGACGAAAGGAGGAGACGGGGCAGACGAAAGGAGGAGACGGGGCAGACGAAATGAAGAGACGGAGCAGACGAAAGGATGAGACGGGGCAGACGAAAGGAGGAGACGGGGCAGACGAAAGGAGGAGACGGGGCAGACGAAAGGAGGAGACGGGGCAGACGAAATGAAGAGACGGGGCAGACGAAATGAAGAGATGGAGCAGACGAAAGGATGAGACGGGACAGACGAAAGGAGGAGACGGGGCAGACGAAAGGAAGAGACGGGGCAGACGAAAGGAAACCAGGAGAAGGAGAGTGGAAATGGACATAAAAGAGTGAAGATCAAAATGGAATACCTTGGCAGAAATGGAAATAACTTGTAAATATTCTAGCTATCATAAAATGGTATAAAGATGATGTAGAGCAGCGATTCCCAAACTTCGCATAACCGCAGAACCCTTTTTACATACATTTTGCTGTCGTGGATCCCAACAGTTTCTATATATGAAAATCTTCTAGCGATGGAGTTATTATTACACCACACCAACAGTCAAGCTGGCTCCAATTTACCAGACTGCGGAAAACTTCAAATGATCTTTCATTTTATCCTGTCAGACATTTATACTACGGTCTTTTGATTTCTCAGCGGAATTAGTTTACTGCTGTTTTTATATATGTTTTTATATATATTTTATGTTTTTATATATATTTTATATCTTTTTATATATATTGTATGTTTTTATATATATATTTTATATGTTTTTATATATATTTTATGTTTTTATATATATTTTATATGTTTTTATATATATATTTTATATGTTTTTATATATATTTTATGTTTTTATATATATTTTATGTTTTTGTATATATATTTTATGTTTTTATATATATTTTATATGTTTTTATTATATATATTTTATATGTTTTTATATATATTTTATGTTTTTATATATATTTTATATGTTTTTATATATATATTTTATATGCTTTTATATATATTTTATATGTTTTTATATATGTTTTTATATATATTTTATATGTTTTTGTATATATATTTATTATATATGTTGTAAAAATGTATTTTTCTGTTTGAAATGTGAAATCATAATATTTCTTCAAGCGCTTGAGGACCTCATGTGAGTGCCTCGAGGACCCCAGTTTGTTAAACGCTGATATAGAGAGTTTCCAGTCTGGCCTTCGACTCAATACTGAATTGTTTCAATACTGAACTCTCTCAATACTGAATTGTTTCAATACTGAACTCTCTGAATACTGAATTGTTTCAATACTGAAATGTTTCAATGCTGAAATGTTTCAATACTGAACTCTCTCAATACTGAAATGTTTCGATACTGAATTGTCTCAATACTGAATTGTTTCAATACTGAATTGTTTCAATACTGAACTGTCTCAATACTGGAGTGTTTCAATACTGAATTGTTTCAATACTGAACTGTCTCAATACTGGAGTGTTTCAATACTGAATTGTTTCGATACTGAACTGTCTCAATACTGAACTGTCTCAATACTGAATTGTCTCAATACTGAACTGTCTCAATACTGAACTGTCTCAATACTGAATTGTCTCAATACTGAACTGTCTCAATACTGAACTGTCTCAATACTGAATTGTTTCAATACTGAATTGTTTCAATACTGAATTGTTTCGATACTGAACTGTCTCAATACTGAATTGTTTCGATACTGAACTGTCTCAATACTGGAGTGTTTCAATACTGAACTGTCTCAATACTGAATTGTTTCGATACTGAACTGTCTCAATACTGGAGTGTTTCAATACTGAACTGTCTCAATACTGGAGTGTCTCAATACTGAACTGTCTCAATACTGAACTGTCTCAATACTGAATTGGTCTTTTAAGTTGTACACTGTTGTTTGTATTAAGTAAATATTAAGTCAATTGTCATATATCTAGTTCTGATTTCCTTTAGTTTTGCTCTCATTACATCTTGTAGTGAGCTATGATCACTATCACAGTCTACAACTAGTTAGTAGTGAAATATGATCACAGTCTACAACTAGTTAGTAGTGAGATATGATCACTATCACAGTCTACAACTAGTTAGTAGTGAAATATGATCACTATCACAGTCTACACCTAGTTAGTAGTGAGATATGATCACTATCACAGTCTACAACTAGTTAGTAGTGAGATATGATCACTATCACAGTCTACAACTAGTTAGTAGTGAGATATGATCACTATCACAGTCTACAACTAGTTAGTAGTGAGATATGATCACTATCACAGTCTACAACTAGTTAGTAGTGAGATATGATCACTATCACAGTCTACACCTAGTTAGTAGTGAGATATGATCACTATCACAGTCTACAACTAGTTAGTAGTGAGATATGATCACTATCACAGTCTACAACTAGTTAGTAGTGAGATATGATTACTATCACAGTCTACAACTAGTTAGTAGTGAGATATGATCACTATCACAGTCTACACCTAGTTAGTAGTGAGATATGATCACTATCACAGTCTACACCTAGTTAGTAGTGAGATATGATCACTATCACAGTCTACAACTAGTTAGTAGTGAGATATAATCACTATCACAGTCTACAACTAGTTAGTAGTGAGATATGATCACTATCACAGTCTACAACTAGTTAGTAGTGAGATATAATCACTATCACAGTCTACAACTAGTTAGTAGTGACCATGCAACAGAAACTGCATTTCTCTATTTTGATTCTACCGTTGCTTAGTCAATACGATTTTATTTTTTTTAACTTCTCTAAGTCCATAGGCTTCGAGACTACTGTCTTCAGGCACGAGAACATGAAGCATCCACGACATTTGACGTGTTGAGGAAGACTGAGCACCTATGAGTCTGACTGGAGCGTTAAGATGTCAGATCAATAATCAATAACAGGCGACTATGTGAGTTTACGATACTGCGTGTGAGATGTAATAGATGACTTGTCTTAGATGTAGGAGAAGAATTTATAGATGACAAGCAATGAGCAATGCGATTATGATCCTCATCATCCTTCGATGCTGAAAAACAGAGAGAGAGTGGAATTCAGTACACCTTAGAATTGAATAATGCTACACTTGTGTGACTACTATCTGACTGGGAAAGTCACTAATCACATGTCGGTCATCAATTACATCTGACCGGGATTATTCCAACGTAATTTCCTGGACATGATTCACAGATTCTCGGTTAAATAAGTCTGGTTGAATATAATCTCTAGTAATCATTTGTTTCGGTAGAAGGCAAACTTCTGTGCTGTTTGAACGAACAATTATTGACAAGTAGGTATTCGATGTTAACACATAGTTGCTCAATCCCTATAGGAAAGCTGAAAGTGTTAGAATCTGAGCATTAACACTGTAGCTTCGGCGACGATCCGTGTTAATCAGTGACTACACGGAGTTTGACTACAGTGTGGGTAGATATGTCGACTACAGTGTGGGTAGATATGTCGACTACAGTGTGGGTAGCTATGTCAACTCCAGTGTGGGTAGATATGTCGACTACTGTGTGGGTAGCTATGTCAACTACAGTGTGGGTAGCTATGTCGACTCCAGAGTGGGTAGCTATGGATGTACAAAGATCTTTTACTAAACTTTCACTTTGTTTTCAGACACATTCTGAAATATCCAATCTCGACCTCCATATAATATATCCAATCTCTACTCTCCATATAATATATACAATCTCTACTCTCCATATAATATATACAATCTCGACCTCCATATAATATATACAATCTCTACCCTCCATATAATATATACAATCTCTACCCTCCATATAATATATACAATCTCGACCTCCATATAATATATACAATCTCTACTCTCCATATAATATATACAATCTCTACCTCCATATAATATATACAATCTCTACCCTCCATATAATATATACAATCTCGACCTCCATATAATATATACAATGTCTACCTCCATATAATATATACAATCTCGACCTCCATATAATATTTACAATGTCTACCTCCATATAATATATACAATCTCGACCTCCATATAATATATACAATCTCGACCTCCATATAATATATACAATCTCTACCTCCATATAATATATACAATCTCGACCTCCATATAATATATACAATCTCTACTCTCCATATAATATATACAATCTCTACCTCCATATAATATATCCAATCTCTACTCTCCATATAATATATACAATCTCTACTCTCCATATAATATATACAATCTCTACCTCCATATAATATATACAATCTCTACCTCCATATAATATATCCAATCTCTACTCTCCATATAATATATACAATCTCTACTCTCCATATAATATATACAATCTCTACCTCCATATAATATATACAATCTCTACTCTCCATATAATATATACAATCTCGACCTCCATATAATATATACAATCTCTACTCTCCATATAATATATACAATCTCTACCTCCATATAATATATACAATCTCTACTCTCCATATAATATATACAATCTCTACCTCCATATAATATATACAATCTCTACTCTCCATATAATATATACAATCTCGACCTCCATATAATATATACAATCTCTACTCTCCATATAATATATACAATCTCTACCTCCATATAATATATACAATCTCTACTCTCCATATAATATATACAATGTCTACCTCCATATAATATATACAATCTCGACCTCCATATAATATATACAATGTCTACCTCCATATAATATATACAATCTCGACCTCCATATAATATATACAATCTCGACCTTCATATAATATATACAATCTCGACCTCCATATAATATATACAATCTCGACCTCCATATAATATATACAATCTCGACCTCCATATAATATATACAATCTCTACTCTCCATATAATATATACAATCTCTACTCTCCATATAATATATACAATCTCTACCCTCCATATAATATATACAATCTCGACCTCCATATAATATATACAATGTCTACCTCCATATAATATATACAATCTCGACCTCCATATAATATATACAATCTCTACTCTCCATATAATATATACAATCTCTACCTCCATATAATATATACAATCTCTACCCTCCATATAATATATACAATCTCGACCTCCATATAATATATACAATCTCGACCTCCATATAATATATACAATCTCTACCCTCCATATAATATATACAATCTCGACCTCCATATAATATATACAATCTCTACTCTCCATATAATATATACAATCTCGACCTCCATATAATATATACAATCTCGACCTTCATATAATATATACAATCTCTACCCTCCATATAATATATACAATCTCGACCTTCATATAATATATACAATCTCTACCCTCCATATAATATATACAATCTCGACCTCCATATAATATATACAATCTCTACTCTCCATATAATATATACAATCTCTACCCTCCATATAATATATACAATCTCTACTCTCCATATAATATATACAATCTCTACCCTCCATATAATATATACAATCTCGACCTTCATATAATACAAGTAACCTCGACCTCGTATATATAATACCTAAATAGAATCCGTTACATTTTTAAGAGCAAACTGTTATCCGTTACATAACAATTTCAATGTTCGTGTCTGACTCTGAGATAACTGACAGAATCGATTCCATTTATTTGTGTGTTCCCAAGAATCGCATCATCAAGGAAGCCATACTTGACTAACAGAATTGGTAGTAGTGCTACATATATAGAGAGTGTTGTATAACTACTAGTGACAGAGTGACAGAGAGAGTGTACCGTATGTGCAGTACGGTTTGACATATTGATGCAACAGTAGAAATCTTACGAGTTACTCTAAGGTTTACCTCTTGCTTTATTAACGAGGATAGGTGGTCTCTGTGGCTAAATGGTTAAGTCCTTTGCCTTGTGAGTCAAAGGTCGAGGGTTCGAGTCCGGACTGCGCTATTCTTTTCACCTGTGCTGTTTTTTTCCAGAGACCCTAGGATTGTTGCTGGAGCTACGGAGTTCGTGCTTTGTGCAATACTCTCGGCATGTGGCTTGTCATTTCTGCGGAGAGGGACCGAGCCGTATGGGTCAATGAAATCACCACCCGATGCAATGAAGTCAATCCTTTGGAATTAAAAAAAAAATGAAAAGAAAAGAAAACGAGGATAGCAGAGTATTATTTATTTTCTAATTGAACATCGCTGTTTTTAGTAATACAAACTATACTGTTCAGACAATTGCTACTTGAGTTGTCGGATGCCTCCAGTATCGATCTGGTCCACGTCGTCTTCCATCTGTAGCTTAGATAACTGAAGTGCATATTGCCTGGGAGATCTCATCTACAAATATGTTGACTACACTTTGCTTCGACCATGTCAAAATGACCATCAGTGAATTGTTTCACTTAACAGTATAGCCAATCAGATTTCCAGCTTGGGTAAAAGAGCTACGCAGATCAAAAGTAAATGTCTTTAAAAAAAAGACTAACCCGAACGATTGACGTCACTGCACCGGAATTTATCCCATATGGCTCTGTCCCTCTCCGCAGAAATTTCACGTCATCTGCCGAAAGTAATACGCAAAGCAAGAACTCAGTAACTTCGGCAACAATCCTAGGGTCACTGGAAAAATGCACCCGTGAACGGAACTGCGCGGTCCAGATTCGAACCCACTCCTTTCAGAACGCAAAGCATAGGCTTAACTACTTAGCCACAGAGACCCCCGATCAGGTAATTGTGTCGGTGTTGGTAGAAGTAAATAAGAGTACGTATGTTTATGAAAATCTAGTCTTTATGTTTTATACGTTACCTTTCAGTCTTTAAGAGAAAAATGAAAATCTAGTCTTTATGTCTCATACGTTATCTTTCAGTCTTTAAGAGAAAAATGAAAATCGTGGCATATCCTTTAAAGAACGTAGCCAACCCGCCTGCACAGCGAGTTCATGGCGCGTTGGACGACGGTGTGACAAGCCCTCTGTGAGTGCGGGTTCAATTCCGCGGGCTGGTAGAAAAACCACAGGTTCTCCAGAGTTACGGTGTTCGTGGCACCGAACCGAAGGGTTACGATGTCCATGGCACAGAGCCGAAGAGCTGAAAGTTCAAGTGCTTCTGGATAGGGAAAAAATGACGTAGCCATCAACCAAGGTAAACGAGAAGTTGATTTTATAGACATCACTTATACGTTCAGTAGTTTGCCATTGCTTTCTGGATGGTGAGGTCTATTTTTACCTTTGTAAATCTCACGGTGCACAAATTTGCTTCCAAACTTGCGCACCGTGGGGCTTGAACAAGGTACACTTGGGTTTGTGATCAAGCTCACTACCGCTTGAGCTACAGACGCTCACATACTTTCATTAGTCTCTCTAATAATAACGTAACAACGTGGAACCGTTAATTGTTGCATAAAATAGAACTGAATCCAAAAGTAGACAAATGAAGTCAACAATAATAACTATGAACATGTCCACTTGCTAGTAATATACCTCTTGTTCTACTGCTAGCAAGAGTTTGGATTGAAGATTAGAGTGGCCAGAGAAGGACAGCAAAGTATACAAGCAGGCTCATCAATCAAAATCGAACTGGTACGGCGGTCAGTCGCTGGACGCTGTTGGAGATACTGCGAAGGAGATCGAAGTACATATGAACACGCCCGGAGTGTAATGAAGATATTCCAAACAGAAACAGACATGGAATACTCCTTGTTTATATGAACGGGTATTGATTGACATTGAAAAGCTGACAATATCATTTTTGAATCAGCTGTTGTTACTTTTCAAAATGTTACTTTTAGACACGACAAATAAAAAAAATTGTAGAGACACAAGTTTAACACCAACAATTATCTGAAAACAATCGAAGATAAATATCACACGGTGTGTCGGTGAAGTGTGTGTTTGAACAGACATTACTAACTACATTTGATATATTAATCACTATGGAAAGTTTGTTTCGAGCGATTTTCTTAAGGACATAATGACTTATGTTACCGGGGTCCACACGCGGTCCGCAGTCAGAAAACGTTGCAACACATATCTTCGTTGAAATGATTCGGAACATGTATCAACAAATTATCTTTCTCTTGTCCCCATTTAGTCAGTAAACATGTGACATAATGTAATAAACAGTGTGCACTTTAGGTCACGGTCTATTCTATTTTTAAAGTTTCTAAATTTTGAGAGGACAAATTGTGTGATAAATACCACCCACAAATAAAATAAGTCAGCTTGGCCACAGTATAGTGCATATTTTGACTGGTCTATATTCTTAGAATGGTAGAGTGATTGCGTGTTAGAACTTTAGAACATACAGATGAAGATTACAGTATACTGTGAAGACAGGCAAAATCTATGAAAGACACGCAAAATCTTTGAAATACACGCAAAATCGATGAAAGACACGCACAATCTATGAAAGACACGCACAATCTATGAAAGACACGCACAATCTATGAAAGACACACAAAATCTATGAAAGACACACAAAATCTATGAAAGACACACAAAATCTATGAAAGACACGCACAATCTATGAAAGACACACAAAATCTATGAAAGACACACAAAATCTATGAAAGACACACAAAATCTATGAAAGACACACAAAATCTATGAAAGACACACAAAATCTATGAAAGACACACAAAATCTATGAAAGACGAGACAGGATGACAGATAAGGAAGATCCTATGTTGCTCAATTTCTTGACATGGAAAAATATCAATATCAGAACTGATCATTAGTATTAAGAAAAGAAGTGTAGATGTCCATGATGACATAAGCCAAACAAAATGGCACATACTGTTGATCCAAAGATTGACATACTTTTTGTCCATATATGACGAACCACAACAAAAGTATCCCCGACATCTGGTTTGGTGGTATAGACGGAAGTATTTTTGGAGATGGTAAGAAAGTTCATCGTGTGGGATGGAATCAGTGCTTCCTTTCATCATCTTCCACCGGACGTACACACATGGGACCGCACGTAATACAGATGGAAAACGTGTTGAGTTTGTTCTTTGCTATATTCGAATCGCACAGACTTCAGTCTTTTCAGTTTCTATATTCTAACAAAAAAAGACGACATTTCTCTCAAAATTACACATGTTGCTGTTTTCTTTCTTCTCTCTCTCTCTCTGTGTGTGTGTGTGTGTGAATTTTTTTAAACACATATAATAGTTAAATCGTATGACAGTCTCGGTGTTTTCATAAACGCGGCAGTTTCAGCAGCTAATTTATTATTTTAATTAGTATTTTTAAATGTTTTTTAATTTACCGATCCAGAAGCACTTGAGCTTTCAGCTCTTCGGCTCGGTGCCGTGGACATCGTAACCCTTCGGTTCGGTACCACGAACACCGTGAATCTGGTGAACCTGTGGCTTTTCTGCCAGCCCGCGGAATTGAACCCGCACTCACAGAGGGCTAGTCACCCGTAGTCCAACGTGCTATGAACACGCTGAGCAGGCGGACACGCCTTTAAAAAACAAAACAAGAACAAACCTATATACACTGCTAGCATAAAATAATACAATTATATTCTCTTAAATACATTACATCCATTAGGATTTCTACTTTTCAATTGATTTAATACACGCTCTAGAAAATTGATTCTTACAGTTAACGATAATGTACTTTGTCACCGAGATTTGTATCACCGAGATTTGTATCATCGAGATTTGTATCACCGAGATTTGTATGTGGTTGTGACAGTTATAGATAATGTGACAGTCTCCCTCTTCGACTTTGTCAATGAACATTTGTAGCAAACTTGAATTAAGTTCGTGTCGTTGTGGTCGTGGTAAGTCTTTTCAATTGTTGACTTCAACTGATTTTCTAGCTTGAGGTTGTCGATGTAATAAGACAGTTAGTGCCGACACATTACTACATTAAATGTATGGTATTCAACTCCCGATTTAAAACGTGTGCCTGACTTTCTAGGTTGAGGTATTGTTCGAAACAAACTGTAAAGTTCTCTGACACTGTGGGCATGTTGGAATGGATGTCACTTATAGGGTCAGTGAGGTCGATTTGAACCAGTCTTCCAGAGTTATCTGAAGCTAACTCCGCGGTCCTTTATTTATTATAGGAGTCGATCTAATCTTATAACTGTCTCTGTCTATGACTTTCGATGTCTTTTACTGACATTCATTTCATATATCGATCGTATTCATCTCTTGGAAACAGGTCCATGTGTAGTCTTTCTCTATTATTCTTTGCATCAATGTATTGTATTTACATTTATTATTTAACTTTATCTTCTTCTTCCAACGCCAACCACTTGTTAAACCCTCTTTGTAATCTGAGTCTAAGAGCGATTGTACGTTGTGCAAGTTATGCGCCTACAAATAGGCCAGCACATCTTATTTCTGCGACGCTTTTTATTTACTAGGGTAGCTACCGTAGGCTCAATGGTCTCTCACGACATGCCTTGTAGGTGGCAGTGTTACTATTCTTTGCTATCCTTCCGAGCCCCAACAACATACAGGCTATTTAACTCTAATACACGGTTGTTATTTATCTTTGCCACGTTGATATACAATGATATTTATTTGTATGATTCTCCACAGTACTACTACTTCTACACTTTATCTATCTTTTCTTGATTCTACTTGCCACTTCCATAATGATACTATCTCGTGTTGTGCAACTACGGGTATATCTATACAAAAGATGTGATCACAGGCAAACACGGAAACATACATAACTTGATAAGCATCAGTAACCTATGATCTTGTCATCTTTTCCGGTAAATGTGTGGCATCGATAAAGCCAGGTAAACACACACGGTGTTTGTGTTTCGTGTCAAACTAGTCTAGTTATCTGACGGTAGCTAGCGCCTTTATCTAGTCGAAATTTGAAGGTATTGTTCTGGTGTTCTTTTCGTTTGTTGCTGTTGGTGTAGTTCCTGTGCTACCTTCCAGGTCCTAGTGATCTTGATAAAGAAGTAATGGGGTGTACCCACAGTCTCCATCATCATAAAATAGCTTGTCCTGAGCAGAACTTTGCCACCCTTAACAGTCCATCGGAATTTCTCACTCTCATAGGCCAGATGTACCGCCTCTACAGCCGTCCTGTTCAAACCATCAATTACATCCTGAATCCATCTTCTCCGTGGTCTTCCTCTTCTTCTCTTTGTCGGTATGTCTCTTTCCATGATAATCTTCTCCAGTCCTTCGTATCTTTTTATATGTCCAAAATACCTCAATTTCCTCTTTCATATTTGTACCCACAGTCACATAACACTATTTCATGGTTATTTTATGTTAATAACGGTTTGTACATTTACTGAAGACGTGCTTTTGTCATGACAACAACAACAACAAAACCAATCAGATAGGGTATCACCTTCACCTTGGAGGTTGTACGATGGAGGTTGTACGATGGAGGTTGTATGATGGAGGTTGTATGATGGAGGTTGTATGATGGAGGTTGTATGATGGAGGTTGTACGATGGAGGTTGTATGATGGAGGTTGTATGATGGAGGTTGTATGATGGAGGTTGTACGATGGTGGTTGTACGATGCAGGTTGTACGATGGAGGTTGTACGATGGAGGTTGTAGATGGAGGTTGTACGATGGAGGCTGTAGATGGAGGTTGTACGATGGAGGTTGTACGATGGAGGTTGTACGATGGAGGTTGTATGATGGAGGTTGTATGATGGAGGTTGTATGATGGAGGTTGTATGATGGAGGTTGTATGATGGAGGTTGTATGATGGAGGTTGTACGATGGAGGTTGTACGATGGAGGTTGTATGATGGAGGTTGTATGATGGAGGTTGTACGATGGTGGTTGTATGATGGAGGTTGTACGATGGAGGTTGTACGATGGAGGTTGTACGATGGAGGTTGTACGATGGTGGTTGTACGATGCAGGTTGTACGATGGAGGTTGTACGATGGAGGTTGTACGATGGAGGTTGTACGATGGAGGCTGTACGATGGAGGTTGTACGATGGAGGTTGTACGATGGAGGTTGTATGATGGAGGTTGTATGATGGAGGTTGTATGATGGAGGTTGTATGATGGAGGTTGTATGATGGAGGTTGTACGATGGAGGTTGTACGATGGAGGTTGTACGATGGAGGTTGTACGATGGAGGTTGTATGATGGAGGTTGTACGATGGAGGTTGTACGATGGAGGTTGTATGATGGAGGTTGTACGATGGAGGTTGTATGATGGAGGTTGTACGATCGATCTCCAATAAATCTCTAATAGTTTATATTTATTCTTCTGAAACTTTACTCGTTCACATCTTGACATTTTCTAACTATCAATATCATGTCTGTCTTGTGTCTGCATACTATCCTTCTGACTATCAATACTCTACGCAGAATACTAAAAATACACTGGCAGGACAAAATTCCAGACAGCGAAGTCCTCACAAGAGCAAAGATCCCAAGCGTCAACACCCTGTTGCAGAAGGCCCAACTGAGATGGGTCGGTCACGTTGCTCGAATGCTTGATAAACGCATCCCAAAACAGTTGATGTATGGCGAGCTTGAAGGGGCAGACGTTTAGCTGGTGGACAGAAAAACGCTTTAAAGACACTCTTAAAGTGTCTCTGAAATGCTTCGATATAGACAATACGTGCTGGGAATCCTTGCGCAAGATCGCCAAATGTGGCGCTGTAACAACAAAGAGGAACCCGAATAGCTGAGAATCATCGTATTGTTGAGTCACAGAGAAAACGAGCAGCGCGAAAAGACAGAGCACACAACATGCACATGGCTAACCTTGATCATGTATGCCCCACCTGTGGTCGGGGATTCTGTTCTAGGATTGGGACTCTACAGTCACCTCCGCACACACCAGAGAGGTGCAACAGTACACGTCTGAGATTGTTGTCATCATCGCTTGCGATGGACGGCTATTATCCTTCTGACTATCAATATCATGTCTGTCTTGTGTCTGCATACTATCCTTCTGGTATGATTTTTAACAATGTCATGTCCCGTGTTGAACAATAAGTTATATGTTGGTTACAAATATGTGGAACCTTTTTCGTTTTAAGTCATTTGGCAAGTTAAGGAGCGTCTGGCGGAATGGATTAGACGAGTGTGGTTCCGATTCTGGATACCCGTGTTCAATTCACGATAAAACCAAAAATTGCTTTCTGTTGTGGGAATAAATGACAAATTCGAATCTGAACAGCATCGTGGCGACTGCACTAGCCATGCGGGCATTAAATTCTTCAGACTTCGGTCCCACATGTCCTACACCGCCCTATATAGCGGTACTACAGGCAATAACTAGTTGTTTTTTGTTTTATTTGGCACGTGTTTCTGTGACGATTTCTTGAGTTTGTGCTTGTTTCTCTTGTCTTCAAACTAATTCTTAAGTATCTCTACAAAAGATTCATCTACATTTGCACGTTTACAAATAATATATTTCAATATGTATATACTTGCATCACTAATTTCGCCAGATCGTATTTATTTGTTTTACTTTATTTCCATGAAACACAACACTCTTGATTGTATAGTTGAGTCTGTATATGTAACACAACACTCTTGATTGTATAGTTGAGTCTGTATATGTAACAAGTTCTATCTCAGAGACTATTGAGTCTGTATATGTAACAAGTTCTATCTCAGAGACTATTGAGTCTGTATATGAAACAAGTTCTATCTCAGAGACTATTGAGTCTGTATATGAAACAAGTTCTATCTCAGAGACTATTGAGTCTGTATATGTAACAAGTTCTATCTCAGAGACTATTGAGTCTGTATATGAAACAAGTTCTATCTCAGAGACTATTGAGTCTGTATATGAAACAAGTTCTATCTCAGAGACTATTGAGTCTGTATATGAAACAAGTTCTATCTCAGAGACTACATCAATCATATTATGTGGCAAATATTCAGAATATAAATAAAAATCGTGACCTATTTTTTACAGGACTTAGGACTTAGCCATCAACAACAGTAAACGAGTCGTCGATTTTCTAGGCACCACTTATACGTTCAGTAGTTTGCCATTGTTTTCGGAGTGGTGAGGTCTATTTTTATCGTTCGTAAAAATCCAAGGGAACTAATTTTCTTTCAAACTTGCACGCCGCGGTTATGAACGAGGTACGCTTGGGTTGAGATCGAGCTCACTACCGCTTAAGCTACAGACGCTCACTATATAAACTCACTATATAAACTCACTATATAAACTCACTATATAAACACTATATAAGCTCACTATATAAGCTCACTATATAAACTCACTATATAAACTCAAACTCACTATATAAACTCACTATATAAACTCACTATATAAACTCACTATATAAGCTCACTATATAAGCTCACTATATAAGCTCACTATATAAACTCACTATATAAACTCACTATATAAACTCACTATATTATATTACTGTCTTGAATGGGTTAAGTATGTTTTTATTTATCGGCCCTATTTATATTCTTCTTTCTATGGCTACTTGCATAAACAACAACTGTACAATTGTATATGATGTTAATATATTCCTTACAGTCTGCTTATTCCAACATATGATTTTTATTGACGTTGCTGTATTTATTTCATTAGCATTTACCCCACTGCCCATCTATTA
Source organism: Arion vulgaris (assembly GCA_020796225.1). NCBI lineage: Eukaryota > Metazoa > Mollusca > Gastropoda > Stylommatophora > Arionidae > Arion > Arion vulgaris. The sequence goes on along the minus strand of CM036756.1, from coordinate 71,438,635 downwards.
TATATATATATATATATATATATATATATACTGTTGGGGTGGCAAAGTTCTGCTCAGGACAAGCTATTTGATGATATATATATATATATATATATATATATATACACACACTCTCCCTCTCTCTATCTTTCGTTATAGATGGCATTGTATTTATTCTGCAGCCTTTTCTTTTCTTCAATCCTGTTTTGCCTAACAGCGTCAGGATAAGAGCAGATTTCTAGAACGAGATTTTGGTGTGCGATTCATTAACAGTGCTTTTCGTCGTCTCTGTTATCTATGAGGTCCACCTTTTGCGTGGAAGGTCATTTAATGTGTTGTTTCTTGATGAAGTTCCGTACTACTGTTGTATCCACTTTTTTCCTCATGTTAAACCGATGATAAAGTCAGTGGTTATTAAAGTCTTATTATGACTTGTATGACAGCCAACAAGCTAGTGTGCTTGATCTCTAGTCATCCACCGTAGAGTGCGCTAGAACTCGTGTATGGTTTACATCTCAACCTTCACAGTTCTCTGCCACATTGCCTTCACTTGACCTGTCTTTCGCCTTCACTTCGATGTCCATAACATGTAAATTAGACCTCTCTTTCGCCTTCACTTCGATGTCCATAACATGTAAATTAAACCTCTATTTGGCCTTCTCTTCGATGTCCATAACATGTAAATTAAACCTCTATTTGGCCTTCTCTTCGATGTCCATAACATGTAAATTAGACCTCTCTTCTTCTCTTCGATGTCCATAACATGTAAATTATGTTGCGGCTATCTCTTTGGATGTTATGATCGATCTAATTACAGTACCGCATTGTTATTTGTGCGTGCATATATTGCCCTTTGCTAATGGAAATCAGAAGAGAACCCAAACTAGCAAATATACGAGAGTTGTCTACCTTCTGTTACATGGTGTGGGATACTAGAACACAGCCAGAATCAAATACACTGTAACGTTCTCTATTGTTTGCTCGTTAGACAATTATCTACTGTCTGACTCGGATAGATTTATTATATAGACATCGTCTTCTATTGACTACACACACACACACACACACACACACACACACACACACACACGTCTAATTTCAAATGAGATATATAATATTCATCATTTTATTCTGTGCAGAACTTTACTTGTAAACCAACAAAGAACCGGTGTCGTTAGACGCCACACGCTGAGGGACATACTGAGGGAGAGATCGGAGCACTTATGGACTAATTTGTTCGACGTGCAGTGATGGTGATCCGACGACTAAACTAAACTAAACTAGAAGATATGTTGAACACACCTTGAGGAGAAATGATCAACGAATATCAAAGCAGGCATTGAAGAAGGGTGCAAAGGGTTCAAGAAAGAGAGGACGAACTAAGGAGACCCTGAAACGAACTTTGCTGAGAGGCAGGAAATATCGGTCTCAGTTCCATGGAAGAGATTGAACGAGTTGCCCAGGATAGAGCGGTATGGATAAATTACTTGCAGGCCCTATGTAACGTATAACAGTACGAGAGGAATTATTATTATTATAACAGTCTTTCACAGTCTCTCTCTCTCTATCATAGAAGGACACATGTCATGCTTCCGTTGCTGTCATGTTCAAGTCATCTATCATATTCCTTAATTCATCCTCTACTTCTTGGTATGTTTTCTTCTTCACATTTCATGAATACTTCCCTCACTAATGATATCTTCCACATCCTTCAGGCATCTTTACATATCTTCCATCCTTCAGGCATCTTTACATATCTTCCATCCTTCAGGCATCTTTACATATCTTCCATCCTTCAGGCATCTTTACATATCTTCCATCCTTCAGGCATCTTTACATATCTTCCATCCTTCAGGCATCTTTACATATCTTCCATCCTTCAGGCATCTTTACATATGTCAAAAATATTTCACGTTCAGCAATCTCATTTTCAGCATCAATCAGTTTTCTTTGACTGTGAGTTTCATGTTGGATAGATATGCAGCATCAATCAGTTTTCTTTGACTGTGAGTTTCATGTTGGATAGATATGTTTTGTTATTTTGTTCTATGCACTGAATTTGTAAAACAGTTATATAACAAAGTCGAAATCTGACAGTTCGACTGATTTGTTAACTATTAACGTCTGAAGAAGACAAAGTTGGACTGATTTGTTAACTGTTAACGTCTGAAGAAGACAAAGTTGGACTGATTTGTTAACTGTTAACGTCTGAAGAAGACAAAGTTGGACTGATTTGTTAACTGTTAACGTCTGAAGAAGACAAAGTTCGACTGATTTGTTAACTGTTAACGTCTGAAGAAGACAAACAAGGCCAGAGAAAGTGCGGAACAGACACCAGAGCATATCCTGCAAGACTGTCCTCTCCTGGGTGAGCTGGGAAGCAACATGTGGCCATACCCAGGCGACCTGAAAACTAAGCTTTGGGGAAATCTGACAGACGTGAAGCTGGCTGCCCAGTTTGTGGTCCACAGTAAATTAAGCGCATGACCAGAGATCGCTAAAGAAGAAGTAGAAGAATTCCTAGACAAGAGTTTTGTATACGCTAACTGTAGCTGATCACTATTATTATAATAGTATATTCAATATGAAGTCTGAAAGTATATAAAGAATTCCTAGACAAGAGTTTTGCATACGCTAACAGTCTGTAGCTGATCACTATTATTATAATAGTATATTCAATATGAAGTCTGAAAGTATATAAAGAATTCCTAGACAAGAGTTTTGCATACGCTAACAGTCTGTAGCTGATCACTATTATTATAATAGTATATTCAATATGAAGTCTGAAAGTATATAAAGAATTCCTAGACAAGAGTTTTGTATACGCTAACAGTCTGTAGCTGATCACTATTATTATAATAGTATATTCAATATGAAGTCTGAAAGTATAGAAGAATTCCTAGACAAGAGTTTTGTATACGCTAACAGTCTGTAGCTGATCACTATTATTATAATAGTATATTCAATATGAAGTCTGAAAGTATAGAAGAATTCCTAGACAAGAGTTTTGTATAGGCTAACAGTCTGCAGCTGATCACTATTATTATAATAGTATATTCAATATGAAGTCTGAAAGTATAGAAGAATTCCTAGACAAGAGTTTTGCATACGCTAACAGTCTGTAGCTGATCACTATTATTATAATAGTATATTCAATATGAAGTCTGAAAGTATATAAAGAATTCCTAGACAAGAGTTTTGCATACGCTAACTGTCTGTAGCTGATCACTATTATTATAATAGTATATTCAATATGAAGTCTGAAAGTATATAAAGAATTCCTAGACAAGAGTTTTGTATACGCTAACAGTCTGTAGCTGATCACTATTATTATAATAGTATATTCAATATGAAGTCTGAAAGTATATAAAGAAGAACATGAAATTATTCTGCTCATGAACTTTTATTTTCACAGATATCCAAACATTTTCTCTGCATCTCTACAGAGTTCAATCAGTGTGTGTTGTAGGTCAACGTTATTGTCCATTTTTGTTATCTTCATTTTAATTATATTAAATCTTTCTTTTCGGCATTCTCTGCTTTTTGTTTGCCGTTAGGCGTAGCAAATTTAACTGATGATCGGTTTCCGAGATAGTGCACGCCGGTCGCTTGATATGATGTGGTATTGTGGAGTTTTAAGATTGTAACTCCATCAATCCATCTTTTCTTGGTCTACCCTTCCTCTTGATGATACCATTTTCATGTTGTACGCTCTTGCAACTGCCACACACAAAACATTTCGTGCCTAAGCAAACATGCTTGTACATTATATATATATATATATATATATATATATATATATATATATATATATTTAAAAGAATGATTGATTTTATTGCACCAGGTTTCCCCATATTGCTCGATCCCTCTACTCATAAATGACACCCCAATTACATAGAGTATTGCAAAAAAAAGCAGTAACTCCTTCGCTCCGGCAACAATATTAGGGGTTTGTGAACAGAGCGGTGCGGTAGGTATTAGAAATAACGACCTTCGGAACGCACAGCAAATGGCTAACCACTTGGCCACAGAGACCCATTGTTTGATTATATCTATAATGGGTAACCTAGATTGTGGAGATATTGTGTGCGAGGATAAGATGAATGAATTATTACTATGTCTCATATCGGCCGGCAGCGACAATTGTTGATCTGTCGAAATACTGACCACTATCAGTGGGGATGTTGACATTGCTCCGTGAGGTGAATGTGTCCACAATTTTCCGTCTGTCGTGCTATATCCTCCACAACTCTGTCCTGAATTTGCAGGTTGACAAGAAATGTGTGCTAAGCCTTCTTTTCTCATGAACTGTCTGACAAATCATGATTGTTTATTCATGATATTGACAATAAGCTTCCTCTGCACGTTGACATCTATCAGCATATCAACATTAGTAGCCATATGTAGTAGTCAATGGGGTTGTCATTCGTCTGTCAAATATCATTTCTGTGGACCCAATAAATGTTGCTGTTTGTTCATTATCAATGACTCTCTTCCATATGCAATTACTACTTTTATGTAGCATTAAAGAATGTTGTACCTGACCTTTATAGAAAACAGCTTGCTACATTACAATGTCTTTTATTTTCTGAAATGTTGCCTTTCCTGTCTTATCATATTCTTTATTTCTGATCTTCATCTTACGTTGTCAGAATTTCAATCTATTTCAAATGATGAACTATTTTAATTAAAGTCCAGTTTACTTTCAAGACCTAATATGTTGTGAGCTGCTTTTTTATTTATTAGAAGATCATAACTGAACTCTTCTTCATATTCCGGCTTAAACTGTATTTTTACTTTCAATCATTATCATATTAACTAGTTCCTGGTAATATACTGAAGCACATTAATAACGCACCACCTGTATAATCCAGGAATAGAGTGTGAAATGTAAATATAAGTGTTTACAAGCTTACATATTTGGTATCCTTATTCATTTTCCTTTCAATGCATGATGGTAATTAATTTGTACATTTGATTGTTATGAAATTAATTGCATTTTGTGCAGGCAAGGAAGAACACCAAAAATGCAACCAATAAAAAAAATTCATTCACACTATCCTCATTATCTGGTATGTCCACCGTGTGCTTGCAAACAAGCTTGGCAGCGGCTGCGCATGGAATGCACAAGTCTGTGAAGGAAATTATGTGGAATCAAGTCTCATTCACGGGTAAGAGCATCTGCAAAGTCACGCATCTGCAAAGCGCTCTCCACACTGTCGCCAAATCCGCACACGTCCATCAGCAAAGGATAGCTTGAATCAGCTCTCGTCTGTGAATAGGACAGCATTCCACTGCAATCTAGTCCATCTGACATGTTGTTCTGCCCATTGCAGGCGCTGCTGACGATGTCTGTGAGTCAAGTTTGACCCAACATAAGGTCGTCTTGCAGTAAGGCCTGTATCTCTGAGTCGTCGTATGACTGTCATTCGAGAGACTTGCCCACGTCTACTCACTATTGCTGTTGCTGTTCGACTTGCCGGGAGAGAATGATTCCTTCGGTGACTGAGCACAATATGGCGATCTTGCGCAGGGGTAGTAACTCGTGGTTGGCCACACCGACGTCTATCCCGGGCACTGCCAGTGGCTCCGTAACGTTCATTGAGACGTACAATAGTGCTGTGGTTTCAATTCATCCTTCTGGCAATGGCCCTCGAGCTCATTCCGATAGACAACATACCAATGGCTCGTTGGCGGTCATTTTCCGATAGTTGTGGCATTGTAAGCACATGTACGGGTGTTTTGTCTCAACGGCCTTTTTGTACCGAGTATACTGCCACAACGCCTACACACTTTCAAGGTCCTAGCTGTTGGGAATCGAGTTGCACGTGTAACTTTCATTGTTTTCTTGTAGTCTGTACACAAACCCGTGGGTTTGAAAATTCACTTTCCATTCCAGCAGCCATTCGCTCTCTACCTCATGACAAACATAGGGAAAATACATTCCCACACATTTTTTGCACACCCTCTCAGCAACAGTATTTATCATAGTGGTGCGTTTTTAATGTGCTTCAATATATATTGATATATTTATGTATACACCACTTCTAAATTAGAGATATTGCGAAGGACATCGGAGAACCTACAGTCATAACATGGTTGGGGCATGTGAGAAGAATGGAAACTTGTCGCATACCAAAACAAATATTGTTCTGTGAGCTTTCGGAGGGGAAGAGGCACCAACGCAGACCACTGCTCAGATATAAAGATGTCTGCAAAGCCTCAATGAAAAACTTTCTATAGGTCCCAGCACGTTGGAAAAACTAGCTGATGACAGAGTTGTGTGGAAAGCACTATTGAGCAAGGGCGCAGTCTTTTGAGAAGAGACTTATGTATGAGCTGAATGACAAGAGAGAAAAGTGAAAACTCAGAAGTTGTCACAGTAAAACACTTGCCAATTGACAGTCTGTAAAGACGGAAAAGGCCATATAATGTACACCGTGAAGCTTAAAATCACCACAATCATGTTTCTGTCAATAGAGAAAATAGAAGGAAAATTTCTGATCAAATATGCACTAGACACTACTAGTCAACAATGTAAATGTGTACGATTTTTGTTTGAATTATTAATATTATATATATTATATATTTACTGAAAGCTTCACATTCCTGTCTAACATTTGGTTGGCTTTTATATCTTCTTCTTTGCGTTCGTTCTTTACGACCAATTTTAATAACTCTTTGTGATATGTTTGATCTTTGCCGAGAACGTGTATACGTTGCACATTGGTTTGGTAGGCCCCTAAATGCATAGACTTCTATACGTTTAGGACATGTGCATCCGATTTCAGCCAAGGCTTTTATATATCTATCAATAATAAAACTTTCAAACTGCCATTTGTGTTGCACAAACAAATAAACAAAGTACAATGACTTGGATGTACACACTTGGACATGTTGGAGTGCAGAGTAACGAACGTGCCGACTTTCTTGCAAAAAATACCTCGACATTAGCGGGCAGAAGTGTGGACTGAGCCGATGTTATCAATACGGTACGCAATCATTTATGTAATATGGTCGAGTACTCCGACATTAGCGGGCAGAAGTGTGGACTGAGCCGATGTTATCAATACGGTACGCAATCATTTATGTAATATGGTCGAGTACTCCGACATTAGCGGGCAGAAGTGTGGACTGAGCCGATGTTATCAATACGGTACGCAATCATTTATGTAATATGGTCGAGTACTCCGACATTAGCGGGCAGAAGTGTGGACTGAGCCGATGTTATCAATACGGTACGCAATCATTTATGTAATATGGTCGAGTACTCCGACATTAGCGGGCAGAAGTGTGGACTGAGCCGATGTTATCAATACGGTACGCAATCATTTATGTAATATGGTCGAGTACTCCGACATTAGCGGGCAGAAGTGTGGACTGAGCCGATGTTATCAATACGGTACGCAATCATTTATGTAATATGGTCGAGTACTCCGACATTAGAGGGCAGAAGTGTGGACTGAGCCGATGTTATCAATACGGTACGCAATCATTTATGTAATATGGTCGAGTACTCCGACATTAGAGGGCAGAAGTGTGGACTGAGCCGATGTTATCAATACGGTACGCAATCATTTATGTAATATGGTCGAGTACTCCGACATTAGCGGGCAGAAGTGTGGACTGAGCCGATGTTATCAATACGGTACGCAATCATTTATGTAATATGGTCGAGTACTCCGACATTAGCGGGCAGAAGTGTGGACTGAGCCGATGTTATCAATACGGTACGCAATCATTTATGTAATATGGTCGAGTACTCCGACATTAGCGGGCAGAAGTGTGGACTGAGCCGATGTTATCAATACGGTACGCAATCATTTATGTAATATGGTCGAGACTCAGATAGTGGAACGAGTTCAAGAATTAGGAGTTAAGTTTGGACATGCCGGAAAGTGTCATCTTCGTGGTAGAGAGATAAGATATCAACTTCTCATGCGTACGGTTAGCAAATAGATTTTGAGATGGCTGCTCCAGCTGAGGACAGAGCACGCATGGGAATGCCCAATGTGCCTTGACGTCGATCCCATGACATAATATAATGTAAACAAACAAAGTAGTTAACCATCAGATCAATTTGACATGATTATGACAGTAATATTACTTTTGTTACTACTCCCATACACACTCAAACACACTCCAAATGTCAATGATCAACAATACCACACACGTTTATAAACACGCGTCAGAGAAGTCGAATATAAGAAACAGATGAGAAAATAAACATTATCATAGATTGATGTGATATGAGACACTGATACAAGACAAGCTTGAATTATATGTTCACAGTAAATGTGTTGTGTTTGTTGTTGTTTTGTTAATGAACATGATATATGTATGTGTGTTTCTGTTTATGAAGAAGATGAAGATAAACAAATGCTTACTGTAATGAATGTTACCGTACAACTCAATATAGAGGAAGACTGCAGTAAAACTATGTAAAATGGCGATATATGATATTGTTTTGTATTTTTAAAACTACAGTAATTTGTTATTACGTGCCTCGCCTTATTTATAACTTTGTTAAAGTCTATATGTAGTGTTCTGAGTTATTCGTCAGGTTTGTTGTATCGTTTTGCTTGATAAAGGCCTTTTTGGTCGAAACGTTGCTGTGTATTGTCATTGTATTTGTATTTTGTAAAACTACAGTACTTTGTTTTATATACTTCACCATTGCTACATAGTTTGACTGCACAGTCTCCATCTATAAAGATAGCGTTACCGCCTTGATTAATGAGACTAGTATTATATCTCACTCTTCCTGTATGTAGTAGCTCTTATGTATAGACTGACATTAATAAGTATAATTTCATATCTCTTCCTACATACCAACTCTCACAGGATTCATCTGAGAGCCATGATAGCATAGTGCACTTGCTTCTTATCAGCCTGGTGTGGGATCAATTCAACGGTAGGAGTGATATATTTTTTTCAAACCTTAAGGCACCCTTCTCGACTCAGCCTGAATTGGGTACCAGAAAATCATTGGGAAGTAAAGACGGTTGAAGTGAAGTTGTCCACCATCCCCTCCCCTATCGTACGCCGATGGTCAATGAAATATACACGGGCCTAAAACAGTACTTCCCGATATGCATCATGGTGCGCAAAAAGATTGTTCCTTACATTTTACAACTCTTCAACCAACCTACATATGCATATGACTAACGTTAAGATGTTCTCAAAAGTGTCGACTAAAGTATCTGTACATCAAAGATTCTAAAATATTTTAACTGTCATAATTTCTTCTAGTGATATTCCAAAATAACTTGAAATTGATTACTCGTTTTTGGATTGACGAGAACTAATTTCCAAGGTAGCATGCAGATACGGTTTTAGTGATACGCGCGATAATATTAGACTTACGAACGCGTGTACCAACAGTTGTATAAACGCACAGAAACAGGTAAGTTAAAGCAACTGTAAAATGGTTTTAACCAATACCTTCAAATGTATGAACAGCTTCCAATGTGAGATATTATTGTGTGAGAAATTGTATTGTTAAAAGGACTCGTTTAGATGTACTGTGAGAGATAGATACAGATATTCTGATAAACCTCACAAGTATGAAAACCTCGTCGTAGTTTGTGATAGACAGTTTAGAACACATTGTGATAGCAGGGCAAATGTTGCGAAGATAGAGGACTATATATATATATATATAGAGAGAGAGAGAGAGAGAGAGAAGGGAGAGAAAGTGAAAGAGAGAGAGAGAGAAAGAGCGAAAGAGAGAGAGAGAGAGAAAGAGAGAGAGAGCGTAAGAGAGAAAGAGAGAGACAAATCTACCATTGTTATAGCGTTTTATAAGTGATACGTTTCAACTAAGTCCGCTTGAATGTTTATGAACCGAAAGAATCTCGTTCAGAGTCAAGGAATGAGATCGATAACATATCCTACCCTTATCTGTAGTTTGTATTGAACCTTCCTATACAGTTTTACATTCTCTTTCTACAATTGGTAGTACAGTCTGACAGATTGTTCGTTGTCAAATCTCTTCATGTTTTATTTCTACTTAAAGCTCTCAATTACGTTCACACTTTTGTCATCAATCGTTCATTCGTGATATGTTTATCATCCATCACTGTTTAGTTTGATTTCACACTGCTCTACTTAGACGTTCGTTTGATTTCACACTGCTCTACTTAGACGTTCGTTTGATTTCACACTGCTCTACTTAGACGTTCGTTTGATTTCACACTGCTCTACTTAGACGTTCGTTTGATTTCACACTGCTCTACTTAGACGTTCATTTGATTTCACACTGCTCTACTTAGACGTTCGTTTGATTTCACACTGCTCTACTTAGACGTTCGTTTGATTTCACACTGGTCTACTTAGACGTTCATTTGATTTCACACTGCTCTACTTAGACGTTCGTTTGATTTCACACTGCTCTACTTAGACGTTCGTTTGATTTCACACTGCTCTACTTAGACGTTCGTTTGATTTCACACTGCTCTACTTAGACGTTCATTTGATTTCACACTGCTCTACTTAGACGTTCGTTTGATTTCACACTGCTCTACTTAGACGTTCGTTTGATTTCACACTGGTCTACTTAGACGTTCATTTGATTTCACACTGCTCTACTTAGACGTTCATTTGATTTCACACTGCTCTACTTAGACGTTCGTTTGATTTCACACTGCTCTACTTAGACGTTCGTTTGATTTCACACTGCTCTACTTAGACGTTCGTTTGATTTCACACTGCTCTACTTAGACGTTCATTTGATTTCACACTGCTCTACTTAGACGTTCGGCACAATGTTGCTAAGGCAGCCATGAAAGTTGACTCCACTCGTTCAAATATATACAAATTTGAGTTGCTCTAGTAAAGCTCCAACAGTTTTATCATATCCAGCCCGGAATGGAATGTTACATTACACAAATATAAAATGGAGATTGAATATTTATATATCTTCTCCTTCTTCTTTGCGTTCGTTCTTTACGACCAATTTTAATCATTCTTTGTGATATGTTTGATCTTTGCCAAGAACGTGTATACGTTGCACATTGGTTTGGTAGGCCCCTAAACGCATAGACTTCTACACGTTTAGGACACGTGCATCCGATTTCAGCCAAACCTCCTTAGTCGCCTCTTACGACATGCGTGGCAGGTAACAGTGGTTCTATTCTTTACACCCCAAATTTGGGCCCGGTAACCACTCGGGCAATATATATATATATATATATATATATATATATATATATATGTCCCAGCACATGGGAAAAACTAGCTGATGACCGAGTTGTGTAGAAAGCCAAATTGCGAAAGGGCGCAGAGTCTTTTGAGAAGAGACTTATGTATGAGCTGAACGACAAGAGAGAAAAGCGAAAACTCAGAAGTTGTCACAGTAAAACACTTGCCAATTGACCGTTTGTAAAGACGAAAAAGGTCATATATATATAAATATAAATATATATAAATATATAGACAAATCATTTTCATTCTATGAGGTGCTACAGAGTTCGTGCACTACCGCTGAGATCTTCCTGTGTAAGAAAGAGATCGGAGCGCACATGGTTACTCGTCGAAGTGCAAAGATGATAGTCCTATCAATCAATTCTATGATGTATGTTAGGATATTCGATCTTTTTTTTTCTTCGTTATATTTTCTCCGTTTGACCTACAGCACACGTTATATTTTCTCCGTTTGACCTACAACACACGTTATATTTTCTCCGTTTGACCTGCAGCACACGTTATATTTTCTCCGTTTGACCTACAGCACACGTTATATTTTCTCCGTTTGACCTACAGCACACGTTATATTTTCTCCGTTTGACCCACAGCACACGTTATATTTTCTCCGTTTGACCTACAGCACACGTTATATTTTCTCCGTCTGACTTATAGCACACGTTATATTTTCTCCGTTTGACCTACAGCACACGTTATATTTCCTCCGTTTGACCTACAGCACACGTTATATTTTCTCCGATTGACCTACAGCACACGTTATATTTTCTCCGTTTGACCCACAGCACACGTTATATTTTCTCCGTTTGACCCACAGCACACGTTGGGTGATGTAGTCAATAAACACCCCCCTCGGCAACATTTACTCCAATTGTTTTATGGTACCCAATTGAGACTGTGTCGATGTGAGAGTCGTTACAGTCGTAAAATATTCTACAACCACTGTTAAATTGAACATGGACCATCATGAGACAAGGAAAGCAATTGCACTAATCACTAAGCTATACTGTTCCATCATGAGACAAGGAAAGCAATTGCACTAATCACTAAGTTGTACTGTTCCATCATGAGACAAGGAAAGCAATTGCACTAATCACTAAGCTGTACTGTTCCATCATGAGACAAGGAAAACAATTGCACTAATCACTAAGCTGTACTGTTCCATCATGAGACAAGGAAAGCAATTGCACTAATCACTAAGCTGTACTGTTCCATCATGAGACAAGGAAAACAATTGCACTAATCACTAAGCTATACTGTTCCATCATGAGACAAGGAAAACAATTGCACTAATCACTAAGCTGTACTGTTCCATATTAATGGTTATTGGTTACTGAACCGACGTCATTGCACTCCGAGCAGACCCATAGGTGCTCAGTCCCCCTCCTCCCCCAACAGGTGTCTAAAATTATGCATACTGATGGTTCCCGTGGCTCATTGATTAAACACACTCCTGTCTGTGCCCCTGAAACATACAGTTTTACTTGTACAAAATCTAACACTAAACTTCTTAAATGACTGGACAGCTTCAACATCAATTTTAGTGTCCTCATCCAACAGTATCAAACATGGCCAATAACAGCAGTTAATGAGCGGAAAATCATAACGACAGAGATAAGGTGTGACAATAAGTTTGGCCAACACTATGTTACCAGTGTCAAACATGGCCAATAACAGCAGCTAATGAGCGGAAAATCATAACAACAGAGATGAGGTGTCTTAGAAGAGCTGCAGGTGTGACAATATGAGACAAAATTAGAAATGAAGAAATCAGAAGGAGACTGGATGTGAAACCAGTCATGCAATTCATAAAAGAACAACAGATTAAATGGTTTGGACACCTGACCAGAATGTCCTGGTATCGCCTACCACAGAGAGCCACACATAAAAAGTATAATGAGTATAAGGCAAGAGGAAGACCACACAAAAGATGGAGCGACAGCGTCAAGAACAGCCTTACGAACATGAATATCAGCTTACAAAGTGCCTTAAAACAAGCACACACAAGATCACTGCGTTTCACCCCTAACACTTCTATAAAGAAGTAAATGGTGGAAGAGAAGAACAAGCACACACAAGATCACTACGTTTCACCCCTAACACTTCTATAAAGAAGTCAATGGTGGAAGAGAAGAAAACAAGCACACACAAGATCACTACGTTTCACCCCAACACTTCTATAAAGAAGTCAATGGTGGAAGAGAAGAACAAGCACACACAAGATCACTACGTTTCACCCCTAACACTTCTATAAAGAAGTCAATGGTGGAAGAGAAGAACAAGCACACACAAGATCACTACGTTTCACCCCCAACACTTCTATAAAGAAGTCAATGGTGGAAGAGAAGAACAAGCACACACAAGATCACTACGTTTCACCCCTAACACTTCTATAAAGAAGTAAATGGTGGAAGAGAAGAACAAGCACACACAAGATCACTACGTTTCACCCTAACACTTCTATAAAGAAGTCAATGGTGGAAGAGAAGAAAACAAGCACACACAAGATCACTACGTTTCACCCTAACACTTCTATAAAGAAGTCAATGGTGGAAGAGAAGAACAAGCACACACAAGATCACTACGTTTCACCCCAACACTTCTATAAAGAAGTAAATGGTGGAAGAGAAGAACAAGCACACACAAGATCACTACGTTTCACCCCTAACACTTCTATAAAGAAGTCAATTGTGGAAGAGAAGAACAAGCACACACAAGATCACTACGTTTCACCCTAACACTTCTATAAAGAAGTAAATGGTGGAAGAGAAGAACAAGCACACACAAGATCACTACGTTTCACCCTAACACTTCTATAAAGAAGTCAATGGTGGAAGAGAAGAACAAGCACACACAAGCTCACTACGTTTCACGCCTAACACTTCTATAAAGAAGTCAATGGTGGAAGAGAAGAACAAGCACACACAAGATCACTATGTTTCACCCTCAACACTTCTATAAAGAAGTCAATGGTGGAAGAGAAGAAGAGATCCAACAGTGTATCAAGAGACCGAACGTGCACTATCTCGGAAACCGATCATCGGTTAAACCTGCGGACGCCTAACGGCAGAAAAAGCAGAGAATGGCAAAAGAAAAGGAAAGAATTCAACAGTAGGTCGCCAAAAAAAAACCTAAAAACAACGCCCTTATCCTATCCTAAACTCCCCGACAGTAAATGATGTCCATACAAATTTGTTCACTGTTTCATGCCGTCCAGCACAGGTATGCCCATGATGTCCATACAAATTTGTTCACTGTTTCATACCGTCCAGCACAGGTATGCCCATGATGTCCATACAAATTTGTTCACTGTTTCATGCCGTCCAGCACAGGTATGCCCATGATGTCCATACAAATTTGTTCACTGTTTCATGCCGTCCAGCACAGGTATGCCCATGATGTCCATACAAATTTGTTCACTGTTTCATGCCGTCCAGCACAGGTATGCCCATGATGTCCATACAAATTTGTTCACTGTTTCATGCCGTCCAGCACAGGTATGCCCATGATGTCCATACAAATTTGTTCACTGTTTCATGCCGTCCAGCACAGGTATGCCCATGATGTCCATACAAATTTGTTCACTGTTTCATGCCGTCCAGCACAGGTATGCCCATGATGTCCATACAAATTTGTTCACTGTTTCATGCCGTCCAGCACAGGTATGCCCATGATGTTCATACAAATTTGTTCACTGTTTCATGCCGTCCAGCACAGGTATGCCCATGATGTCCATACAAATTTGTTCACTGTTTCATGCCGTCCAGCACAGGTGCTGATGTCCATCATTGTTCATGTCCATAGCGTATGCCAATTCATAATTCACTGTTTCATCCGTCCAGCACAGGTATGCCCATGATGTCCATACAAATTTGTTCACTGTTTCATACCGTCCAGCACAGGTATGCCCATGATGTCCATACAAATTTGTTCACTGTTTCATACCGTCCAGCACAGGTATGCCCATGATGTCCATACAAATTTGTTCACTGTTTCATACCGTCCAGCACAGGTATGCCCATGATGTCCATACAAATTTGTTCACTGTTTCATGCCGTCCAGCACAGGTATGCCCATGATGTCCATACAAATTTGTTCACTGTTTCATACCGTCCAGCACAGGTATGCCCATGATGTCCATACAAATTTGTTCACTGTTTCATACCGTCCAGCACAGGTATGCCCATGATGTCCATACAAATTTGTTCACTGTTTCATGCCGTCCAGCACAGGTATGCCCATGATGTCCATACAAATTTGTTCACTGTTTCATCCCGTCCAGCACAGGTATGCCCATGATGTCCATACAAATTTGTTCACTGTTTCATACCGTCCAGCACAGGTATGCCCATGATGTCCATACAAATTTGTTCACTGTTTCATCCGTCCAGCCAGGTATGCCCATGATGTCCATACAAATTTGTTCACTGTTTCATGCCGTCCAGCACAGGTATGCCCATGATGTCCATACAAATTTGTTCACTGTTTCATGCCGTCCAGCACAGGTATGCCCATGATGTCCATACAAATTTGTTCACTGTTTCATGCCGTCCAGCACAGGTATGCCCATGATGTCCATACAAATTTGTTCACTGTTTCATGCCGTCCAGCACAGGTATGCCCATGATGTCCATACAAATTTGTTCACTGTTTCATGCCGTCCAGCACAGGTATGCCCATGATGTCCATACAAATTTGTTCACTGTTTCATGCCGTCCAGCACAGGTATGCCCATGATGTCCATACAAATTTGTTCACTGTTTCATGCCGTCCAGCCAGAGTATGTCACTGCATGATGTCCACTACAAATTTGTTCACTGTTTCATGCCGTCCAGCACAGGTATGCCCATGATGTCCATACAAATTTGTTCACTGTTTCATGCCGTCCAGCACAGGTATGCCCATGATGTCCATACAAATTTGTTCACTGTTTCATACCGTCCAGCACAGGTATGCCCATGATGTCCATACAAATTTGTTCACTGTTTCATGCCGTCCAGCACAGGTATGCCCATGATGTCCATACAAATTTGTTCACTGTTTCATACCGTCCAGCACAGGTATGCCCATGATGTCCATACAAATTTGTTCACTGTTTCATCCCGTCCAGCACAGGTATGCCCATGATGTCCATACAAATTTGTTCACTGTTTCATACGTCAGCACAGGTATGCCATGATGTCCATACAAATTTGTTCACTGTTTCATGCCGTCCAGCACAGGTATGCCCATGATGTCCATACAAATTTGTTCACTGTTTCATGCCGTCCAGCACAGGTATGCCCATGATGTCCATACAAATTTGTTCACTGTTTCATGCCGTCCAGCACAGGTATGCCCATGATGTCCATACAAATTTGTTCACTGTTTCATACCGTCCAGCACAGGTATGCCCATGATGTCCATACAAATTTGTTCACTGTTTCATGCCGTCCAGCACAGGTATGCCCATGATGTCCATACAAATTTGTTCACTGTTTCATTCCGTCCAGCACAGGTATGCCCATGATGTCCATACAAATTTGTTCACTGTTTCATGCCGTCCAGCACAGGTATGCCCATGATGTCCATACAAATTTGTTCACTGTTTCATGCCGTCCAGCACAGGTATGCCCATGATGTCCATACAAATTTGTTCACTGTTTCATGCCGTCCAGCACAGGTATGCCCAGATATCCATAAAGATTTGTTCACTGTTTCATGCCGTCCAGCACAGGTATGCCCATGATGTCCATACAAATTTGTTCACTGTTTCATGCCGTCCAGCACAGGTATGCCCAAGATGTCATAAAGATTGTTCACTGTTTCATGCCGTCCAGCACAGGTATGCCCAAGATATTCATAAAAGATTTTCACTGTTTCATGCCGTCCAGGCGAAGGTATGTCCCGTATGATATTCCATAAAGATTTTCACTGTTTCATGCCGTCAGCACAGGTATGCCCAGATATTCATAAAAGATTTTCACTGTTTCATGCCGTCACAGGTATGCCCGATGTCCATACAAGATTGTTCACTGTTCATACTCAGCACAGGGATCACTGTTCATCAAATTTGTTCCTGTTCATATCCAGCACAGGTATGCCCAGATGTCCCTAAAATTTGTCACTGTTTCATACCGTCCAGCACAGGTATGCCCATGATGTCCATACAAATTTGTTCACTGTTTCATCCCGTCCAGCACAGGTATGCCCATGATGTCCATACAAATTTGTTCACTGTTTCATACCGTCCAGCACAGGTATGCCCATGATGTCCATACAAATTTGTTCACTGTTTCATGCCGTCCAGCACAGGTATGCCCATGATGTCCATACAAATTTGTTCACTGTTTCATCCCGTCCAGCACAGGTATGCCCATGATGTCCATACAAATTTGTTCACTGTTTCATGCCGTCCAGCACAGGTATGCCCATGATGTCCATACAAATTTGTTCACTGTTTCATGCCGTCCAGCACAGGTATGCCCATGATGTCCATACAAATTTGTTCACTGTTTCATACCGTCCAGCACAGGTATGCCCATGATGTCCATACAAATTTGTTCACTGTTTCATCCCGTCCAGCACAGGTATGCCCATGATGTCCATACAAATTTGTTCACTGTTTCATGCCGTCCAGCACAGGTATGCCCATGATGTCCATACAAATTTGTTCACTGTTTCATGCCGTCCAGCACAGGTATGCCCATGATGTCCATACAAATTTGTTCACTGTTTCATGCCGTCCAGCACAGGTATGCCCATGATGTCCATACAAATTTGTTCACTGTTTCATCCCGTCCAGCACAGGTATGCCCATGATGTCCATACAAATTTGTTCACTGTTTCATGCCGTCCAGCACAGGTATGCCCATGATGTCCATACAAATTTGTTCACTGTTTCATGCCGTCCAGCACAGGTATGCCCATGATGTCCATACAAATTTGTTCACTGTTTCATGCCGTCCAGCACAGGTATGCCCATGATGTCCATACAAATTTGTTCACTGTTTCATGCCGTCCAGCACGGTATGGTGTCATCTTCATTAGTATCCGTCCATACAAATTTGTTCACTGTTTCATCCGTCCAGCACAGGTATGCCATGATGTCCATACAAATTTGTTCACTGTTTCATGCCGTCCAGCACAGGTATGCCCATGATGTCCATACAAATTTGTTCACTGTTTCATACCGTCCAGCACAGGTATGCCCATGATGTCCATACAAATTTGTTCACTGTTTCATGCCGTCCAGCACAGGTATGCCCATGATGTCCATACAAATTTGTTCACTGTTTCATGCCGTCCAGCACAGGTATGCCCATGATGTCCATACAAATTTGTTCACTGTTTCATCCCGTCCAGCACAGGTATGCCCATGATGTCCATACAAATTTGTTCACTGTTTCATGCCGTCCAGCACAGGTATGCCCATGATGTCCATACAAATTTGTTCACTGTTTCATGCCGTCCAGCACAGGTATGCCCATGATGTCCATACAAATTTGTTCACTGTTTCATGCCGTCCAGCACAGGTATGCCCATGATGTCCATACAAATTTGTTCACTGTTTCATGCCGTCCAGCACAGGTATGCCCATGATGTCCATACAAATTTGTTCACTGTTTCATGCCGTCCAGCACAGGTATGCCCATGATGTCCATACAAATTTGTTCACTGTTTCATGCCGTCCAGCACAGGTATGCCCATGATGTCCATACAAATTTGTTCACTGTTTCATGCCGTCCAGCACAGGTATGCCCATGATGTCCATACAAATTTGTTCACTGTTTCATGCCGTCCAGCACAGGTATGCCCAAGATATTCACAAAAGATTTTCACTGTTTCATGCCGTCCAGCACAGGTATGCCCAAGATATTCACAAAAGATTTTCACTGTTTCATGCCGTCCAGCACAGGTATGCCCAAGATATTCATAAAAGATTTTCACTGTTTCATGCCGTCCAGCACAGGTATGCCCAAGATATTCATAAAAGATTTTCACTGTTTCATGCCGTCCAGCACAGGTATGCCCAAGATATTCATAAAAGATTTTCACTGTTTCATGCCGTCCAGCACAGGTATGCCTATGATATTCATATCAGCAAAGAACCATAATGTTCCATATTATCAAAGACAAAACTTCCATATTAGCAAAGACAATTCTGCATCATTAATATTTATTGAATTTTTCCTGACACTGTACCCTTAAACCTGATGTGTCTGTCTTCGGTGTGTGTGCATGTAAACATTGTTATCTGTGTTGTTGTGTTGTGATGGCATCAGAAACTGTGTTATCCCGCCGTCTTGTTGACGTATCCTCAATTCATTATCTTATCTTCATTGTTTCGAATAGTCTGGAGCAGCATTTCCCAAACTGTGGTCAGCGTGTCCGCGAGGTACTCACTGAGGGTCCTCCAGAGCTTGAAGAAATATTATGATCTTTGACATTTCAAACAGAAAAATAAATGTTAAAAATATGAATCTCCTTCTTCTTCTTCTTTGCGTTCGTTCTTTACGACCAATTTTAATCACTCTTTGTGATATGTTTGATCTTTGCCAAGAACGTGTATACGTTGCACATTGGTTTGGCAGGCCCCTAAACGCACAGATTTCCACACGTTTAGGACACGTGCATCCGATTTCAGCCAAACCTCCGTAGTCGCCTCTTACGACATGCATGGCAGGTAACAGTGGTTCTATTCTTTACAACCCAAATGTGGGCCCCGGTAACCACTCGGGCGAAAAACATGAATGAAAACAGTGGTAACTAGTTCCGTTGCAAAATCAAAGGACTCAAACCAGACCGGAGTCTAAATGTCTGACAGGACAAAATGAAAGATCATTTGAAGTTTCCTGCAGTCTGAGAAATTGGAGCCAGGTTGAATGTTGGTGTAGTGTAATAATAACTCCATCGCTAGGAGATTTTCATATATAGAAACATGTGGGGCCCGCGCAAGCAAAATGTATTTAAAAGGGGATCCAGGATAATGCAAAGTTTGTGAACCGCTGGTCTGGAGGATAGTTGGCATACATCCAGATGTTCTTCATTCTTGTAATCTGTACACATGTGACACTCAAAGATTATAGCAATGTTCAGTTATATAGCACTATTACGAGCGGACAAGTTGTGTGGCTTCGTGTACAAGAAATTGGGGGAATTAACATTTTAAACATTTCATGACACAAACCATTGTTTCTCAACCTTTTATTGATCATACCCCACTTCAAATGTGGGAATAGTAAAGGAACCCGTTTTTACACCTCCAGGTATACTGGGTAATATGCTGTTAGACCCGTATATTTTTTATTGACCGTCGGCACGAGATGGATGTTGGGGTCAATGTCACAGTCGACGCCTTTAATTCCCAGTGCTTTTTCTGGTACAGAATTGAGGCTGGGTCGACCTGAGAGCCGTTACAGTCGGAAAAATTGTCCACTCCCACTGTGAAATTGAACCTGGACCACTATCATGAGAAGCAAATTCACTAACAACTACGCTACCCCCACATTATATAATTATATGCCAGCACCCCAGTATACCCTCACTAACAACTACGCTACCCCCACATTATATAATTATATGCCAGCACCCCAGTATACCTTCACTAACAACTACGCTACTCCCACATTATATAATTATATGCCAGCACCCCAGTATACCTTCACTAACAACTACGCTACTCCCACATTAAATAATTGTATGCCAGCAACCCAGTAAACTTTCACTAACAACTACGACCCTAACATTAAATAATTGTATGCCAGCAACCCAGTAAACTTTCACTAACAACTACGCTACCACCACATTAACAG
This sequence comes from Arion vulgaris, assembly GCA_020796225.1. Taxonomy (NCBI): domain Eukaryota; kingdom Metazoa; phylum Mollusca; class Gastropoda; order Stylommatophora; family Arionidae; genus Arion; species Arion vulgaris. Next base: position 71,417,660 of record CM036756.1, on the reverse strand, counting down.
CATAACAGTCAACCAGTAAACCTTCACTAACAACTACGCTACTGCGTTTATTTCTCCCACATTAAAACCTCAAATAATTATATGCCAGCACCCCAGTATAACAGTAAACCTTCACTAACAACTACGCTACCACCACATTAACAGCATAACAGTCAACCAGTAAACCTTCACTAACAACTACGCTACTGCGTTTCTCTCTCCCACATTAAAGTCTCAAATAATTATATGCCAGCACCCCAGTATAATAGTAAACTTTCACTAACAACTACGCTACTGCGTTTCTCTCTCCCACATTAAAACCTCAAATAATTATATGCCAGCACCCCAGTATAACAGTAAACCTTCACTAACAACTACGCTACTGCGTTTCTTCTCCACATTAAAACCTCAAATAATTGTATGCCAGCACCCCAGTATAACAGTAAACGTTCACTAACAACTACGCTACCCCCACATTAACAGTATAACAGTAAACCTTCACTAACAACTACGCTACTGCGTTTATCTCTCCCACATTAAAACCTCAAATAATTGTATGCCAGCACCCCAGTATAACAGTAAACCAAGTTGGAAAAGAGAGTAATATAAAATTTTACATCACTGAAAAGAGAACATTGGTAAAACTTGTAAATTTGACTCTCGTCAATATGTATAAATGGTATATTAAACTATAAGTTGCCAGCATTTTTCTCTCAGAACGTTAGGACTGAAACATTGATAAATTATTAATTACAATGGGAATTTTTTTTGACTACTATATGGGTGAGATTATCAACTAACTAATTAGCTTCCATTAGCATTGACGATCTGAGCATGACTGCTGCTGACGCCGGTCAACTTGCACAGAATAGAGAGTTTTTTCAGGACTGCTGTCATGGGAGCTAAGTTCCGGACAGGACAAGCTACTTAATGATGAATTACCATCCAAATTATTAAAATTCTTCCTTGTGGAGCGTACATCCCATGTTGAGAAACCCTGACACACACAGACTGAGGACACACTACAAAAATAAAGTCAAGCACACACGAGACAACAATAAATAGGATTGTACTCTACAGACATTCGTTTACATACCATTTAGTTTGGGCTTGTTTGTGTGTCTGTGTGTTTTTAACATTAGCCGACTTCATGCAACATGATAAATATGCAAAGCTCCATAAATGTGCACACCGGCGAGGACTCGTGTACACACACACACACATGCACAGAAACAGAGCTGGATTAAAATATGCAAATAAAATCCCGAAATTCTCATCTAGCTTTTTCTTGATAACGAAGATCAATGATGGTTCTCTTGATTTCTTTTCTTTGCTTGCTTGTTTGTTTGCTTGCGACCCCTAAGAGAGAGTGTGAGAATAGTGTACTCTCTCTAACGTCAGCCATTGTAGTTTGTACTTTCAGATCCCTACTGCACATCTCTCTCCTGGCAACTCTTTCCGGTGATTCTACATTTTCGTGAGCTTTCTTTCAAATTCCCATATAACTGCTGAGCACAATGCGACAGCGAATACAATGTGACAGTGGATACAGTGCGACAGTGGATACAGTGCGACAGTGGATACAGTGCGACAGTGGATACAATGCGAGAGTGAATACAGTGTGACAGTGGATACAATG